>QEPC01008312.1:928192-1081879 GCA_003113815.1 Sphenodon punctatus
TGTGGTGTTCCCCATCCACCCTTGTGTGCCCGTGTGTGTCTCCCCCTTGCTCCCTTTCCCTTTCGGCTGTGTGTGTTCTCGGCAACATGTGTGTGGTTTGTGTTCGGCTCTGTCCGTGGCTTCCTTCTCCCTGTTGTGTGTGCGGCTTGGCCGTTCACCTCCCTCCTTTCCCTCCCTTTCTGTTTCCCTCGCATGGGCAGTACCTTGTGGCGCTTTTGGCTTCCTTTGTCCTTGGTTGACCATGTCTGTGTCCTGCCCTGCCCTGGTGGCTTCTGGGGGTTCTTGCCACAGTCCGGGATCGGTGTCACATCTGTTGTACTATCCCGGATCGTGGCCTGGCTGTCTGTTTCCTTGCTGTGGTCCCGCTCCCGTCATGTCTGTTTGGGGCCTGTCGGAACCATGGGTCGGAGTTAGGCGGCTAGCCACGGTTGGGAATCCACTGTGGCAACCCGGGAGCGCATCACGTCTGAAATTACCCTAAGTACTACTTTAAGTAGTAAATTAGTAGTAAGATACAGAGAGACTGTGGGGACAATCCAGTGGCCCACGTACACCGCCCGCAGGTGCCATGCGCAGGCCAGAACGTTCACACTCAGGTGCGCACACGTAGTGCGTGTGCAGCACAGCTACCTGAGGCTGTGCTGAACGCACAGCACACATTAGCGTGCACATTCTGGCCTGCACACGGTGCCTGAAGGCGGTGTACATGGGCTGCTGGATTGCCCCCTGTGTTGGGAACTGGAGAATGATTGTACTTTGAAGCTATAGACAGAACACACTGGTGGTGTTCAAAGGTCCAGAAGCCTGTGTATCACAGGGCAGGGGAAGAGCAGAGTCCAGTGAAGGTCCTGAGGATGAAAGGAGTCCCTGTCCTGTGTCTTTTGAGGGTGGGACGGTTAGTTTAGTTTGATTTCAGTGGGATATATGTATGAATAAGAAGTGCATACGGGTTGGCATTTAAGTGCTAAGTCCTATAGCATTGCGTTACATCAACGCAGGAAAATGCTCATTGTGAGAAACCCCATGGACTTCAGTGGAACTACTCTCAGTGCACAGGTGTGTGTCTTTGCAACACTAAGCTCTATGTGGGTATGTGATACTACAGCTGATATTCAAGTACAGAAACAGGCTGGCTCTCCATTTCTCTCTTAAAGCCTCTTTTTACAAATGTATAATTTGAAAGGGCCTATTATTTCCCATAAAGATTTCAAAAGGGCTTATTCATGCAAGAAATCTTTCTATAGAAACCTTATTGTACAAAAATGAATTTTTATTATATTATTTTAAATAAGAATATTTGCACATGTCATTTAAATACATATTGCACACAAGGCAAATATGGTCAGCTAGTTACTTTTATTAATCTGCGCCGAGAAGTCTTCAAAGTTTGAAGATGTCATTGTCAGGCTTGGATTCCTTCATCACCAAAGTGGTTCGTTGATTTAATTTGTTAGAAGTTACTTGCTCTGAACACAGTATTTCCAAAAGCAAGCTGGAATCAAACACAATGCATAGTTAAATGTGTTTGTAATGCACATTCTCATGTGAAATGAAAGTGTCCATGGTGGTAATGAAAAAATCAACAGCATAAATAAATAGCATAAATGTTATCCTATCACACATCTTTCTGAATGTGGCTTGTAAATGTATACTGAATTTTTAAAACTTGTCATTTTGCACTTTGCTAATGCTTGTCTTAAAAAGTCTCAGTTACCAGTTCTCAGTGGCAAACAACAAATCATTTCAGTCATGACTCCACATTGTGGTTTAAACCAGCAGATTATATCTGTTGAATTCCAGGCAGTCTAAGCCTTGAAAGACTAAAGAGACCAACCATGAAATAACCAGTTCCATGGCTAGATGCTGCAGATTTTCCAGCATCTTAGATCAGCCCTGACAATTGCAGGTCTCTGGCAATCTGTTCCATCACCCAGCTCTTCACGGTCTGTAGGTGCAGGTGCAGTTCATTCCCAGAAGAGGCTATGCATGCAGTTAGGTACGGTGACATCCTGTTGTGCCTGGTCAGCAGCTTGCCATACTCTGATCTGTGGCTGTTTTTTGGTGGGGGGTTTCTAATGGTTGTAATCCTATTGAGTCTCTCTTAAGTCAATTGCTTGTATTTTTAAAGGCTGAGACTAATAAACACATGGATTCTTTCTTCATATCCCTGGATGATTTCCAAACCATGGGTTTTTTAAGGACCCGACCTGAACAAAAGCCCACTAATGTCTCCCATTGACTTCAATGGACTTTGGATCCGTTCCTAACACTTTTTTTTAAGAGGATGAAGCCATGCTTGTTTGAGAATTCTGGAAGCCCTCTCTCTGCCTCTTGGAAGTCTGTTTGTTTCTTTGCTTTTTTGTCTAATGTAATAAAACTTAAGGGTTTCCTTCATGAGTCCTCAGTACACTACAGGTTTGTTTGCCTTTGATCTAGTCCAGAGATTTCCAAATTATGAACCGAAGTAGGGTCACACCTTCTGTGGAAAAATCCTAATTGATGTTTTATACACTTTGCATGTCTATGTTGCTATCTGGGAAATCATAGGATTACATTTACGTTTCAAAATGAGGTGAAGCAGAGAAAAGGTTTGGGGACCACTGATCTAGGTGAAGCCGCTGTGACAATGCAGCTCAATGAGCTTGGAGAATACCGTCAGGCCTGCAGTAAGGGGAAGGGCATAATTACTTCCTCCTTGCTGAAGGATACTAATGGCTTTGTTTTGCTTTCACACAGATTCTAGTTAGAACCCAACCTGTTTCTTCAATGGTGGATTAACAGGCTGTTTACCAGGGGGATTACTTTCCCCCTTCCTCTTGTAGGCAACACTGGATGTTAATTAAATATTACTGCACTAACCTAAATTAAATGTTCAGTTTCTCCAAAATTGCTCATACAACCTAAATATCTTGATATTTTAATGTCGGTCTAAAAGTGAATGCAGATTTTAAATAAGACAGTATAATGAAATGCATTTGGAAGCCACAATTAAGAGGAGACAAATTTTTCTGGAGGTACCTGAATAGTCTCAAAATGGGATATAAAAACCTGCCTCTTTCTAAAAGTGTAGCCTGTTGGAATGAAATTTAATGATACGAATGTGATGGTGCAATTGTATGTACTATTGGATTTATTTCCAGGAGATCCTCACTTAATTCAGCAACACCTTTTCGATGGGAGGCAGGACTAACCCGAGCTGCTTTGCAGGAGGGGGCGGGATAAAAATCTATAAAATAAATAAAAATATAAATAAAAAATAAATAAAGTTATCGGGTTCAATAAACAAAACCCTGTTTGCCCATTGGCCATCCTCCAGTCGTGGCTGCCTACCCCAAGAGGATTACTCAAAAGTAGAGTTGTGTGTAAGTCTGCATGTCTGGAGAGCTGATGTCTGGAGAGTGATGTTTCCTAAGGCCCATCTCCACCTGCCCGACATGAAGACTCACCAAGTCACCATAGTATATATACTATAGTATTTTAACTACATGCTGCCAAGAAATCATTAATATACTCAAAGGCCCTGATATTTTTAACTGGGTAAGTATACCCTATGTGGTGGCACAGTAGGGGGCGCTATCAGGCTGAGCCACCCACCTCACTGCACTGGGCCAAAACTCTGACCCCTGGGGTCCCACCGGGAGAGAATCTAGCTGGTTTCCCACCTGCTGGCAACCCCCAAAAACCTGGGTATCGCTGCCACCAATTACAGTGGGGAGTCCGTGCAGTCGGGTTACATGAATCCCGAGTCAGTACAGATTTACGAGCCTCTCAAGGGCACCCTTTTTCCTGATTCCCTTTATCTGGTGTTCTCCCCTTGTGTGGGACAGAAACGCTTGGGGGTAACTCAGGGGTGCTTAACTAGGCTAAAAGCCACCCTGACTGGAAGAGCTAACGGGGAATCCCCTTCCTTGGGTGAATTCCTTCTCCCTTCCGGTAGCTGTGCCTAGCAAGACTGAGGAAGACATATGTTGACAATAAGCACACACATACAAATACCCAGTGGGGTTTAAAAAAAAAAGAAAAAGCGTAGCCTTTTACTGGTCAGGGTCAAAAAGCCTACAAACAGGTATCAAGGTAGGAAAGGGTAGAATAAGCTCTTGAGCAATTGCAGAGTCAGGATTTAGGGCTCTGGCCCATTTGGTTCATGGCTATCTAAACAGTCCTTGGTTAGTGGTTAGGCAGGCAAACAGTTTTCTTTACTCAAACGTTCATTCTCCACGTGGTGAGGGAAGCTGATCTTAGCCATGTGAGGCACTGTAACTTAGTTTGAGAGCTGTGTCCTGGCCGCAGTCCAGAGGAGACGAGGGCGAGGGCTCATGCTCCGGGCACAGGTTTTTGCTACCTGGCTAGCTCTGCAGGGATTGGCTCGTTGCTAGAGTGGCTTGGCCAATCCAGATGAAGTATCTGGAAAACCTGAGTCGATGACTCACCAGCAGGGAATGTCTGCTATGGAATTCTGCCAGCTGTGCTGAGTCATCCATATGTGTTTGCCTACGGGGCCACCCAATCCTAGCCACAGGGGCATACAGGCATGCAATGGCCAACACCCACCAGTGCCAAGATATTATATTATTATTATTATTATTATTATTATTATAAGCATTTGTATAGTGCCAGCTGTGTACCTGGCGCTTTACAGAACAATAAGATAGGAACATGGGGCTTTTGCCACACCCTATACATTTTAAAAATTCAAGTTATCAGGGTTCAGATTAGAACTCAATTTATCCCAATCAAGAAGCAATATATTCTCATAGATCTAGGACTCGAGAAAAACAAATTTATTCCACTTATCCAGAAATTTGAGTTATGCAAGTTCTGCTTAAGCAGATTCCATTGTATTGAAACATGTTGGGTATCAAAGTTAATCAGGTACAAGCTGGACAACGGTATGCCACTGTCCTACCTCTTTTCTTTGATTTCCTGGGGGATTGTGGTGCTGACTTCCGGAAGCTTTTCCTGCTTATTGGATTTATTTCCAGGAGATCCTCACTTAATTCAGCAACACCTTTTCGATGGGAGGCAGGACTAACCTGATCATCATCTAAGTGTTCCTGTTCAGAATGAAGCACACAACACAACATGGAATAACATGGCTTCTAAAAGTTAAGAGAAGCAACTGGATGGCTGCAATCCCGTACCCCGTGCATGGGACTGCGTGGCAATAATGAGGGTGCATGAAACTCCTGTGCGGGATCTGTGCGTGTATATGTGCATGCTGCTGTGTGCGCACTGTGTGCAGGGCATAGGATTGGCCCTAATGGGATTCGGAAAAGAAAGAAATGAATTCTTAGTCTTTAAGAAGTTATGTGACAAGGAAGAGGAATTTACAGGTACTGGGAGCTGAAGATAGCTGAAAATTGTTAAAAACATTCTTACCGTTTTGACTTTCTTCCAAAACATCTTGGCGTAAGCTGAAATGTAAGGAGGGAAAATAAATTAGCAGAGTCTCTTTTCAAATATGATATTAATCAGCCTGACTTTAGTAATCTACACCTTTTCTGAAAAAGAAAGTTGGGAAATAAAGGGTAGCATAGACAGAATTGGAAAGTCATGTAAGTACACCAAGATCCCAATCCTGGAACCTTTTCCTCATGTGAGAAGACTGTGCTTGCACACACAACCTCACTGAAATCAGTGGATGTCCTTGAGAATTTATTGGGTTTTTAATTAGAGAATTTCCAGTTTTTTGTCCCAGAAAACTGGGATCCCTGGTTATAACTGGCTCTTCTACAGCTCCCCACCCCACTCTGTTTATCTGGATATACAGTAGACACCTTAAAAATACGACCCACAAATGAATGGCATTGATACTGGAAGATGGTTGTAGACGTTTACTTTTCATCAGAAATCACTTCAGCCATATACCCACTGCTCATGGTGTGACAGTCTAGCAAGAAATTCTGCTGCGTAACAGGACTTAGTAAAGGCTGCACATATGGTTCATTACCCTTTTATTGCACTGTGCATGGTTCTTTTAAATACCCCAAGAACATCCTATAACATTCAGATTTGCTTGTGGCTTCAGTTCCGGACTTAACCATCCTCTGGCACTCTGACCTCTTATAAGATGTGAGCTAATGAGGCTGAAAATGTCTCTTTTCTTTGGCCTGATGGCTCAGTTGCCTTGACTTTTGCCATTTATAGATGCGTAACATTTATGGCTGCTTCCCATGCCAGCCCCTTCATGTAGTGATTTAGAACATGATTCAGTGTACGCAGATTTGCATTCTTCCTTTAAATACATCCAGTATCTCAGCAATAAGGTTAACTTCAAGCCTTCAGATAAATCCTGCTTTCTGGTGCCATTTGTACACTTTCGGGTCCCTGATTAATTAAGGGAAAATGAGTTCCCTCTTACTTTGTCTTGTGTTTTCACTGAGAAGTTTTATAGCAGGGCCATGAATAAATATTTAACTGATGCTTCCCTAGAGGCTTGTGATTCAGTTCTCAACCTGACATTTTAGTTGGTATAAAATATGACGATGCAGTAATGAACATTCTTGATTTCAACGCACTTTGAAGAAAGAATAAACTTGAAAATCTTGAAATTATTGGAAGTAATGTCCTTGAAAGATTTGACTTTCAATAGTATTCAATGCATCTAGAAGGACATTTTAAATTGTCAAACTAAAATAATTGGGACTTGTAATTCATTCTGCTTTAGGTGCAGTAAAGTGTTTTACTGCTTCAAAGTAGGTCTGAGCTTGATCTGCGTCCTACAAATAGTACTGGAACCACATTGTGCACTTCAGCGATATTTGGTATCTGAATTACACTTGGATCAATATTGGAAATAAAACAGAGTAAAACTGTCTCATAAAGGTGTAGCACTGATGAAAAACTACTGCACTTTTTCTCATGAAATGCAGGCAATAGTATATTGCTGATACAAACTATTTTTTGAAACTAAGTTTTTTCAAATTTAACGAATTGTAGAGTAAACAGACATCAACATTTAAAATACTTCTTTCTTCTGCAGCCACTTCCATTAGAGAAACACAAATGGTTTGTTAGAAACGTTCTAAAGGCAGGTAGGTATTATTGTCACCATTATGCAGATGGGGGAAAATGAATCACAGAGAAGTTACTGGTAAGCGACTTGCCAGATCTTATAAGCACTGATTCCTTAATTTTACCTACTATTTCTCACTACCTATTATTTCAAAGTTTTATGGACCCCAAATAACAGCCTTTTCAGCTTATACATTTGGCTGATTAGTAATATTTTGCAAAACCCCTAAATAACTCTATTTTGCCCCATCTTTTTTTTTAATCAATCCTATAAATAGACAATGGTTTGATTTTTTCCACCCCTTAAACAACGAAGATAATTCAGAGGGTAACATTAAATGAGTAACTACACCTTTGTAACTAAGCCAAGCAGATGCACCTGAGACCTCATGAGTTCATGTATGTATCCTTGTCTCTTCCTCTGTCTCCTCCCCCCCCCCGTTATCTCTCTTAGATTGTACGCCCACTGGGGCAGGGGACGTGTCTCTTTTTTACAATTGTAAAGTGCCAGGTACATTGCTTGCGCTATATATAAATGCTTATTAATAATAATAATTAATAATATTGAAATATACTGTGTTGTAAAGTAAGCATGCTATGGTCAATGTATGCATTAATCCTTAATACATAAAAATCATTGAATACACCCAATTTTCTGAATTTTAAATATCTGTAGTATTCTTATTAAAGCACTTGCTTACTTGTTTTTTTTTTCTAGTGCAGTGGGTGATGCATAACAAGTACCTGAATGAAAGTAGTCTTATCTTTTCATTAGGGCCAACACTATTCAATAATTCATATACATTTGCCTCAAACACCTCCATGGTAAACATAACAAACTCACCACACATTTACTTAGACTGGAGCAGAAGACAAGCTTTAAGAAGTGCTTAGAAATTTCTGGCTGAGTAGTGGTTGAGCTCAGTATTCAAGTGACTATACTTCAAGCAAATCAGCATTTCAAACATTTGGGCATAAAGCCATCCAGCTTTTGATGCACATGCTCAGTCAATAGTCTGTTATGATGGCTGAGTGCAACTTTCTGAATCAAGTGCAGTTTTTATGATTACCTTGGTGTCCTGTGAGCTTTGGGCTTACTCTGGGTTTGGCACTTTTTTGGGCCTCATCAAATGCCGACAAAAATTTCAGGATCTTCCCTCGTTGATCAGCTGCAGAGGTTTCCACCGCCATTTGTCTTTTACCTTATTGTGAGAAAAAGATCAACATCATCACCTCTTTAAATGACTTGCTGGGGGAAAATGGCAGAATATTCGCACAACAATGAAACCACATAGAGAAAAATCCAGGTTTTTTTGCTTATGAGTAATTTGCATGGAACTATCACTGCTAATGTAGGCTAACCTCTCTTTAAATTCTGCCATGTGCAGGACGATGAAAGCAGTGCAACACATAGTCCAATTAATTTTTAATTAAAACATCTTAAATTTTCATTTGATCAACCCCTTTGATTCAGCGATTGACAGCATTGCCCTAGATGCAGGGGGCAGCACACTGTTGCGCTGAGATGTCACTTACCTTCTGGAAGCTGCGGTTTTGGAGGCATCACTGGAGCACCAGCTGCTTGAAGTGTTGCAGAAAGAACAGCAGCCATGAGGATACTAACTACAACACCAGTTTCCATTGTAGCCAAATGGATTTGTTGAGATTCCTAGTTCTGTACTGTAAGCGCCTTTCAGCAAGGCTTGTCAAGACTCCTTCATCCACGCGTTCTGTCTGTTCAAAGGTGCAGTCCCAGCTACCCACTTTTAAAGCTTTGCTTGCCCTCGTTAGCCAAAGAACAAATTCCCAATCAAATTCCACTTTGCTAACCTGCATTTTGACATTTGGCGATGCGTCTCTTTCTGTTTCCTGCGGTTTGCTTTGTATCGTTCTGGTAATAGAGTCTCCAACGTCAGAGTTCTTTTCTCTTCTTAAGCAAACACATTCACTTTGTGTTATCTCTGCTTGAAAAGGAGAATCTCCCAAACGTGTACGCAAACTTTGGAACAGAGTATCAGCTGCACAGAAACTAACCCTAGCTTTGACATTGTCTTCAGTCTACGTCTTAACAAGGATGCTCATTAAAAAGCCAAGATTTCAAACGTACCAATGACGCCAGCAGCTGGCATAGCAAATATCCGAGAAACAAAATAAATAGCACAGCCTCAAAAATGAACCATGGACTTTTGGGGTCTAAATGAAAACAGGAGATAGACGCAGGCAGATGAAGTCAGCCTGGAGAGCTCTGGCAGAAGCTGGGCCAACTCCTTAAACATTAGGTGTCCATATCCTTCCACCTGCCAGCCAAAAACTGTGCTTAGCTTGGTCTTGCTGATCGATGAGAGCTTTCCTCAGTCACTTTGGGACCAGCGAAAAAGTTATATAAGGCTAAAAGAGGCTGTCTTTCCTCTGATAGCTTAATATAGTACAATATTACAAGGGAACTTGTAGTGTCCCTGTATTTATGCTACGTTGCACTTTCCATTGTAAAATATTTTTGCAACCTTTTTGTGTCTGCTGAGAAGTTCTAACACGGCCATTGTTTGCAACAGGCCTTTTGTAGTAAGCTGGGGATATCCACCTACGATTGCCAGGTTTCCTGGTTTTGGAGGGATATGCCCCTCATGTAGCGTGGTCGGGACTAGGGCTGAAACGAGATCTCACAAAAGCAAGAAATCTCGTTGAAATCTCAATTTGTCTCAAGAAATCGAGAACTGGGACTGTTTCACCAAGTTCTCAGTGAGAAACTAAAATTTAAAAATTAAATAATCATTGTACATGTGCAAATAGCTGCCGGGCTGTTTTGCGCGTGTGCAAAATAGTCATCACCCTTAACCAAAATGACGGCAATAGCGTCACCGCCATTTTGATTAAAGGCAGCTGCCATTTGTGCATGTGCAAAATAGTCGGGTGGTCATTTTGCACATGCGTAATCCCCTGCCCTTAACCGAAATGGCAGCGATGCTACTGCCACCATTTTGGCACTTAGAATGGCAACTCCATTGTCTGTTTCCAAATAGGTTAGTTACATACAGAGAGCTTAGTCTCCATTTCTGCAAACATACATGTCCTAGCCTTTTGACCACTGGCTGATGTTATGCACCTTTATGAAATGTTTGCAAGACTAGGGTCAGGGCAGCTGAATCATCAGCTGTGTGTCTGCCAACCGCAGCTGCCTTCCCTAGGCTTCCTTCACTGCTGCTTCTGCCACCCAGCACTAAGCAGGAGTGTTTAGTCAGTACTAATGGCGGGGGTGGAGTACTGACTAAGCACTCTTGCTAAGGGAGCCTGCACACAGCTGATGATTCAGATGCCCTGGGACGTGGTTGTTTGGCGCCCCTCATTCAAATGCACCTGTGGCCACCGCCACATAAGCCATAGGCTAGTTGTGACTTTGGACGTACTTTATTTTCAGATTAATTTTATCATAGTAATTTATTTTATCATAGTAATGTTTAGTCTCTCCACAGGGTGATGCTATATCATAATTGGTCAGATGCATCAGAAGAAACAAAATAAAAGGAAAACTGCAGATGGGGAAATAGGATCACTGACTACGATTTTCAGACTAGAAAGAGAGTGTGGTTGCCATGTTGGTCCCAAATGGGAGAGAGAGAGAGACACACACACAAAGTGGTTTGAATGGTATCTTTTATTGGACCAACTTCTGTTGGTGAGAATGTGCAAGATTTCAGGCCACACAGGGCCCTTCTTCAGGCATGGAGTGCTACATGCCTGAGAAGGGGCCCTGTGTGACCCTAAAGCTTGCATATTCTCACCAACAGAAGTCGGTCCAATAAAAGATATCATTTGAACCACTTTGTCTCCATCTCTAAGATTTTCAGAACAGTGCTAAGAATTAAGCCATATTATTTCCATTTATTTTAAAGGAATGAAGAGTGTGGTGTAGTGGCTAAGTGCACAATACCTGGACCTGGAGGCAGGGGGAGCCCCCAGTTTAAGTCTCATCTTAGCCAGAAACTCACTGGGTGAGCTTGGGCCAGTCACAATATTCTCTTAGCCTAACCTACTTCACAGGGCTGTTGTGAGGATATTTTTAAAAAAGTCATGTTCATTAGTTCTATGTGAAGCACTCCGAGTGCTATGGCAGTGAGGTGCTATATAAAAATAAATAGTATTATTATTAAATCCCCCATGCTGTTTTAAAACATCTCAACAACACTAGATTTCTTTTCCTTTAAATGTTTGCAACCATGATGAATTACATTCTACTTCTATCAGAAATGGCAGTGCATTATTGATCTTGCTTGAATTACCATTAAACCATTGTTTAATTCCCCTTTGTCACAGTCTTCTCCTGTTTAGAGGTTTATATGGATAGCTGCGTCTGTGCAGTAAAGGAGTGTCTCTTCTCCTCAGCTGTAGTTTCCCTTTTAATACTCACACTGGTTACTAGTACATATAGTGAGTGACCTTCTCAACTTAAACTCTGCAAGTCAGGTCCATGTGAACCAGGAAAATATTTGCTACGTTCACAGGCAATCAGCAAACTTTGCAGACACTTCTCCAAACTTTATTGATTTACTAGCATACCAAACAGTATTCAGATTCCCAGCAAATAGTTCAGCTCTAGTTGGGCTGCTGCAATTGCCTGTACTCTTAGATTTAATGCCTGACAATTATTTATGTTGGTTTAATTTCAGTTATTCTTGGCATTGTCATTGCTACAGTCCTTTAAATTACCTGCAGCTGATGACAAAACCTTTTGAAGGTAGAGGATGGGTGTTTAAAAAAAACGAGATGACAGTCCGCTGGAGTCTGGGTTTGGTCCGTGAAGCCCCCACTCCCATGTTTAGTGTAGAGCCTAATAAACAGGCAGCCTCTTGTGTGTATTTCATGCAGCCCCCACTCACAGGTTTAGCGTGACAAACCTAATAAATGGAAAAACACCGTCCCCCATCAACTGCCTCTTTTCAGTATTCCATGCCCTGCTATGACTCACAGCCGCGGCTAACCATGGGAAGAAGAAGCCACTTCAGCTGTTTCTTTCTTCTGAGATATTCTGCTGGGAGGTGGCCCAGCCCCTGTTATCCCCATGTGGGGAATTAAGGAGGAGGGAGAGGGTGAGCGGAGCCCTGGGAAGGGGGACACACACAGGTACACACACCCACTCGCTCGAGCAATAGGCGACAGCAAGGCTCTGGTGGAAAAACAAGCCCTCAGGTTGGAATAGGGCTACCAGGATGGTGAGTCCCCAGCCTATCTCATCATCGGGCACGGGGGCAATCACAGACCTTAAGCGCTGCCACCTGCTCGCAATCACACAGGGCAACGGGAGGGGCTGGAGGCGTGAGACACTTGGGGGTAGGGGGGTGAGGAGGGTCCCAGGAGGGGGGGAAGGGAGGATAGGACTCAGGCTCAGGGAATACACCCAGGCACCCGTGCTCCCCCCGAGGCCGCCGGAAGACACACTCACCTGAATCACGCTGTAATCCCAAGCACTCACCCACGCCCACTCACACACAGTTCTCACTCGAATCAGTCACACACAATACGGGTCAATGCACAAGCAATAGCACTTAGCACACAAGGGGCCAGTCTCACGGGCACGTCAGGCTCCGATCACCAGCAGTGCATCTATCCCCTCAGCAGCCTTTTATCCTGTTCCCCCCCCAGGGCGTTGCTGTAGCCGTGCAGAGTGGCGCACCTGAGGGGGCGTGGCAGGGTTCGGCGTGGCCTGCGTCCTGGCCCCACCCCCGGGCGTCTCGGCCTGCCGCTGATGTGGTTCGCTGCGGGGAGGCGTGGCCTCTGGGCGCTTCCGGAGAGGACGCGGAGCTGAGGGGGGTAGGTCGGTTGCAGCGTAGGGTGCGGGGGACTTGGGGAGCCGTGTTGCGGGGGCTGGTGCCCCCGGGGTGGGGCTGCTGCGTCCCCTAGCCCCTGGTTTCCTTACACCCCGGCTACTTGCAGATTCCTGCCAGGTGATCGTGGTATGGGCTCAGGTAGGATTCCTATACCCATGATCACCTGGCAATTAAAACTAACGTTCTGCTAGGCACATAATGCAGAGTTAGTTTATCAAGTGCCTATTGCATACTTTCTTGTGCTCCTATAGTGAAAAGTGAAAGTAAAACTGAAAACTGAACTAAAAAGCCATTATTATTTCCGTGCTGTCATTTGGTGTCTCACATCCGTGGATCACAGCAAGGTAATGGCATGAAGAAGAACACGGTTTTATTGGGGTCTCACTGTCTTTGGTGTTGGAAATTCTTCTTGTTTTAGATACAAACCCCAATCAAACATGAACCTCTTATACCCCCCTGTCTAGCATCTTGGGCATCACAATATGTTGCGGGCAGAAAACATCCCTACTTGTGAGGGCTTTCTGCACTTCAAGTGACCAAAACTTATATAGGGCCACAAACCTCCCTTCAGACCTTTCACATGATTCCCTGTACCCCAAGGCACTTGTTTCCCCAAAGATATTCATCTTTTCAACCTGACTGAGGCATTCCTGGCGGCCCTTTTGCATCCTCTTGCTGTCATCGGGACAGTGATGAGAAACAATGGCAAAGAAGGCCCAGCCCGCTATTGACAGCCTTACTTCTGGCATTCCACAAACCTGACGAAACACACACTTCCATTTGAATCCCACTCTCTCCCTTTGCTCCCACTGTTCCATTTTGCAGAACTTGCAACTGCAGCAGGATTGCACGGTGTCTGCACTCCACCTTGCGTACAGAGAACCCCATTGTGTGCATGTGCCACCCTATCAGCACATCGGCTGTTTTTACATGGATGGCCCCCTTCCCCCCCGCGCTCGGTGTTCAGGCGGGTGTGTGGGGGCGCCCGTGTAAACGGCCGGCGGTGAGTGGGGGATGGGTGTCCGCTCAGTTTTTGTCCAACACCAAGCGGGATGGGTGGGGGTGCATACGCACCCGCACAACACCCACCTCCACCCATCACCCACCCACCTCCACCCACGGAGCCCTCCGGAAAACCGGAGGAGACTCTGTGGATGGAAGTGGGTGGAAATGGAGATGTGTCCGTGTAAAGGGATACATACCCACCTCCACCCACCGTGCCAAAACACCCACCCCCGTCTGTGTAAAAAGGGCCATAGGCTGACTCCAACAATGGGTCTGCCAGTTTTCTCTGCACATCAGACCTCATTCAAATGTCAGCAAAGGCCGGTGTATCCATTACCCCGCCCCCAAATTCTCAGCCCAGGGGATCCCGGCTGTCCACAGAACCTGCATTTAAAATCCATCTGGCTTTGCAGAGCAGTCAGCTTGCTGCAATGAATTTCTGTGGTGTTATGACTCCTCATGCTCATTCCAAGCAAAAACTGTTAATTTTCAAAGTTGAGTAACTTTCAACCAATGGGCAATAGCGTCCTGGTCCTGATCCCACATACATTCGGAGCACGTGTGCTGATAGGGTGGCACATGCACCCAATGGGGTTCTCGGCATGTCTAGGTAGTTCAATTGCCACCTGGACTGACAGTGCAAGTGCATCAACACACACACAGGAGAAGCTTGGTAAAATGTTTTTCACCCAATAACCAGCATGCACTGCCAAATGATCAACAACAGCCAATAAGAACTCACGCCCAGTGCGCGGCCATTCTCCTAGTGCCACATGACCAAAAGCAGCCAATTGCAGCTTGTGTGCAGCGCACAGTCAATCTCGGCTATGCATCAGCCCAGCTCTTGAAGCTCTTTAAAACATTCAGCGCATGGTCTGCAGAGTTCACAGACACCAGAGCTGCAGCCATGGAGATGCATGCCGAGAACTTCCTTGTGCTCGTTATTGTACTCCAGGCCTTCATTTCTGCTGCTGAGCAGAACCTGAAAGAGATCCAACCAAACCAAGCCTACTGTGGTCATTGGCAGAATGTTATGTCAAGGCAACGAAAGGCACTCTCTCATTCTTTGGCCAGGCTAGTGAGGCACACCACACCACGGAAGCAGTTCCTGCTTCAGTGCCATACACTTGCCTTCCTCCAGCAACAAGGGACTGCTCTGGAGAAGATCGGAGCTGTGCAAGGGCACCTGATGTGTGCCTGTCAGAAGATGTAATTTCAGTCACCGAACCCATGCACACAGCTGTACCCAACAAGGTGAAGGAGAAAAACTCAGACTGCTGGGAGAATGTGCTGTCCTCATGGGGAGATGGCGAGTGGATTGCAAACCAGGCTGCCCCATTGCCTCATCCTGCAGATAGCTGAAATCCTCAGGCCTCGACTGGAGAAACAGAACACGGTGATGCAGTTGCCCATCCCTGTGGAGAAGCGTGTTGCCATCACCATCTGGAAGCTCGCCACTAGAGATGAAATGGATAGTGAAAATGTTATTTGAGGTCCTTATCCCCTTGATTGGATCAGAAGGAGAAAGTTCAGGTCGCTATTGCTCTGGTTTGATTTGGGATGCAGATTGGTTCGGTCTTGATGTTCATAAATTTGGTTTGGTGTGTAGCGCATGTATGGGCGTTCAGTTCAGTAGGGCTTTAGTCGGTTCGGCTGGATCAGTCTGTGTTCGGTCCGGTCCATGCTGTGACTGGTTGTGAGTTCGGTTTCTGGGTTTTAGTCTGTTGTTCATCTGATTGGTCTGGGTCTGGTCTGATCCCTGGTGGGAGTTTGGTTTGGGATTTAGTCTGCTCATTGGTTCAGTCTGGGTGACTGGGTTCAGCCCAGTCTGTGGTGTGTCTGACTGGGAGTTCAGTTTGGGGTTTCAGTCTGTTGTTCATTGGATGGTATGGGTCCGGTCCAGTCCATGGTGTGTCTGGTTGGGAGTTCTGTTCACTGGTTTGGTCTGGGCATCTGGGTTCAGTCTGGTCCATGGTGTGTCTGTTCAGATTGGTCTGTCATAATAAAACAAATGACAAGGAATGCTGATTGTAAACAACAGACACAGGTATGCCAATTAGAAGTAATTCAGAGTTGGGAATCCCAATAGCCCGTAATGGTTAGTAAACCAATAAAATGACAGATGATTATCTGAAACAAAGGTTGGAATGATGGGTGAGAATCACTGGGAGCCGATGGGTGTGAGGACACCAGGAGTGGCTGGAATGATGGTGGGCTGGGTGGAATAATGGGTTCAGACACCAGGAGCTGATGAAATGATGGGGAGCTGGGTGGAATGACAGGTGACAGGACACCAGGAGCAGCTTAAATGACAGGGAATTGGATGGAATGACAGGGACTCATTCCATCTGCTTCCTATGTCCTCATAACTGTCCTTCTGCCCTGTTCCTGTCATTCCAGATATAATCAGAAGCCCAACACCCAACATTCCATCCAACTCCTCATCCTTTCAGCTGCTCCTCGTGGCCTCTGATATGTCATTCCACCCAGCTCCCTGCTACTCTAGTTGTTCCTGGTGTCCTCGCACCCATCATTCCACCCAGCTCCCCATCATTTCAGCCACTCCCAGTGTCCTCGCATCCGACATTCCACCCAGCTCCCCATCATTTCAGCCACTCCTGGTGTCCTCGCATCCAACATTTCACCCAGCTCGCCATCATTTCAGCCATTCCTGGTGTCCTGCTTGCACCCAACATTCCACCCAGATCCCCACCATTTCAGCAGCTCCTGGTGTCCTCACACCCGACATTCCACCCAGCTCCCCATCATTTCAGCCACTCCAGGTGTCCTAGCACCCGACATTCCACCCAGCTCCCCATCATTTCAGCTGGTACCCATCATGCCAACCTTTGTTTCAGATAAACATCTGCCATTTTATTGGCTTACTGCCTATTATGGGCTATTGGCAACCCCAAATCCCCATTACTGCTAATTGGCATTACTGTTGTCTCTGTTGTTTTCAATTGGCATTCATTTTAGTATGTCTGGAACCAGACCAATCATAGTGAACCAGGCCTAGTCTTCCCAAATCGATCCATACGGCCTGAATGATTCTCCCCAAACTGAACCAGACTGATTCCCTCAACTGATCCATATCAAACCAGACCGATTCTCCCAAATACCAAACAAAACCAACCAGCAAACCAGACAAATTCTTTCCCCGCAAACAAAACCAGACTGATCCGTACTGGACATATCCGATATTGGTGCAGGCTTCATATCTGACCCAACAGATGTGGATTGGATGTGGAATATAATGTTATAGTCCAATGGATATAGCATTATATTTTAATATTCCTTTCGCCTCTACTTGCCACTCTGTCACCCAAGAATTTGGCATTAGAACCTTCATGGCTGGCACCATACTAATGGAGGTTTGCACGGTGATTGTGGAAGTGCTGCTGGACCCGGTGGTGCAGTTGGCTGACCCCGCAGAGGAAATGGAGGGCTTTGAAAGAGGAGAGTTTCCAAACTGTATAGGGGCGATCAATGGGAGCCACATTGCCATCATCTGCCCACCTCATAGCATGGATGACTACCTGAACCACAAGGAGTTTTCTCTGTGGTTCTCCAGGCCATTGGTGGACTACTATGCCCATTTCATGGGTGTGCTGGCTGGGTGGTCTGGGAAGAATGACAACGCCAACATCTTCCAACAGCCCATTTTCTTTGGCCGCATGTATACCAGCAACTTTGGACCCTTCACTGAAACATGCATCGAGGGGATGTTCATGAAGCCTGTTGTTCTCAGGGATCCTGCCTACCCCCTGAAGCCCTGGCTCATGAATGCAAATGGTTTGGGTGACTCCTTGAACAAAGGCTGGCTCTTGAGTTTGAGGGACACATTGTGAGAATGATGGTGTCCCTGTCTGTGTCTATCTGTGCTGGGTCCAGGGCATGGAGGGATGTCCATCGGCAGTCATGGCTTCTGTGGCAGCAGCGCTGGCAGTTGCAGCAGGAGCGGTTGCAGCAGGAGCAGGCAGTGGGGGAGCAATATCCACCAAACTTCTGGCTCTTTGCAAAGGCACAGCCATACAGATGGGATGCAACAGTGGATCCAATCCCAAAGAGGAACGGTCACGGAGCTCATAATAGGGTGATGTTTGCCTCCCATGGTCGGAGGTGAAGTTGTTGTCCCAGATCTCTTTGTATCCACGCTGTAATTCCTTGGCCTGCTGCTGCTTCATATTCCGGGTGTAGCCCATTTGGGCTGAGATCTCTTGGAACATTGTCTCACACTTCTCCATGGCATATTGAACCTTCTGCTCCCCTCATAAGAGTGATGAAGGCCTTGGTCTCCTCCTCAGTCCAGGGAAGGCAGTGCTGGCAGGCAGAGTGGTAGTCGGCGAGTGACTGAGATTGGTCAGTGATGGTAGAAGTGCTGGTTGTTGCCTGGCTGTTGATTCGAGCCATGGCCCTGGAGATGGGAATCCTCTGCAAGTTGTTACAGAGAATGCATCGGCTGGGAAAGAGCAAGTGTCAAGCACATACTGCCGACTAGGAAGAGCTGGGAGAACACATTTAAAAATGGCACGGTGGGCTTTTAAGGCAGATGTTACTTGTGAGCCAGTGAGAGCGAGAGTGGAGAGATGGGCTAGAAGTGGTTTCTCCTTGGAATGCTCTAAGCTTTTCATCTGCAACTCTATGGTGCTGGTGGACCTGTACACGCAGAGGATGTACAAAACCTAATTGATGGGACGCAAACATATGGGCACACACTAACTCGCATTTGCACATACAGCAGTCTCTACATGCTCTGGGACCCCGCCATGAGTGGAGGCTGCTGTGTGTCTGGTGGCCACATGGCCACTGGGGTGGGGCAAAGCCCTAATAAATGGGCAGGTGCACACCACATTGTCTCATTTGAACGCTAATGGTATTGCACAGGTACTTGGCACTTTTCAACCCAAATGATCCAAAATCAGATTCAAAGAGCACCAGTGAAATGCAGCCAACTCTGGAGGGTAGCAGTCATTTGCAAACTGCACAAAGGTGGACAAAACAAAGGTGTGACACCACACCAAGTTCCTGCTTTTTCCAAAACAAAACCAGACAAACAAAAAAGGATTTTTAATGTCCATTTAGGGCAGACAAGACTTCTTAAAGTTTCAGCCCCTACACAATCAAATCCAAAAATAAATAAAGGAAGCCCATACATTCTTTTAAAGCAAGCAAACAAACAAACCTTTGGATTTGAAGCTGATCACTTGATTTTAGAGGCCTGACTGACTTGTGACTGTTGAGTGCTTCTTACTGCCAGTACTGTAGATACATGACCTCTCCTCCCGGTGACCCGTAGCTTGCTATTTATCAGTGACGGGGGAGCAGTAATCTGAAATGTTGCTCTTGTGGATGTGCTGTCATTTGCTTTGAGATGACATTGCTAAACTGGGAGATGATAAAAAGGCAAGAATCAATTGGTAAGGTAGTTGCCAATGATCATTGAAGTGCCCAGCTGTTCCTACCTAACAATACAATCAATGTTTTCGACATCACTGGCAATCCAGATAGAGAGTGGTCGCCGCATTCGTCCCAAATGACAGAGTGACAAAGTGGTTCGAATGATGTCTTTTATTGGACCAGTTGATCTAATAAAAGTCGTCATTCAAACCACTTTGTCTCTCACACATCATTGGCCTAACACAAACACACTCTTATTTAATCTCTTAGCCATTGACCTTTTCCCTGAAAACAATTAAAATAAACTAAAACAACTAAAAGCACAGTAGTAGGATAACAAAATCAATATATAATGATATAAACTAGAAAAATAAGAATTCAGACAGTTAAGAAAACAATTAATACAATTCCAAGGGCTAAACAACAGTCCTAAATTAAGAGTCATAATACTGGCCACACAGCATTATCCCATTCAAGGTTTCATCTAACAGTGAACAGATTCATTTTCTTCTCTGCATCTAAGTCAGGGACCAAGACTGGAGCATGGCAGGAGGGACTAAGAGAAGACCCAGGGTGTTTTTAGCGCCTCCCCACCCACTACTCACCAATCACCCACACACCATTCATGTTACAGAGCTGCGCTGGCCCCCTATGCAGCCCCACAACGTGCATAATGGGTGGGTGATTGGCGGGGAGGCGCTTGTCTGAAAACACCCTCTTTGTCTTACAAGTTGACTAAGGTCTTGCAAGTCGGTGTCTCAAAATGTCTGGGTGTTGCCCGGCACCGATGTGTCCAATGGTGCCCGGCAGTCAGGGTGACTTCTGGTCCAGGGAGGAGCATAGCATCTAACTACCCCTGTGGGGGTTTCCCCAACCCAGACTTTTAAAATATGGGAGAAACCCCTCCATCTAAAAATGCCCACGCAGGCTGCATTCACACAAGTGTTTTCTCCCACCTTTTTAATTTTTTCTGAGATTGTAACTGTGTTTCTTAAATGTTCCCACGTTCCCTTCCCTCTTTTAAAAGGTATGCCCTATTGTCATGGCCACTACCAGCTATCCCACAATGCTGTGTGGCTCTGCACTGGCCTTTATGGTACAAACAGACTTGCAACAGGATTAAGTGCTTCACATGTGAAATGTGTGTGGTGGATTTAGCACTATTGTTAAATCTTGCTTTCCAGCTTAACTTTTGGGGAGTTCACACGCGCCACGCCCTGTGTATCTTGTGTCCTTGCCCCTTCAAACATCAGATAAGTAAAGGGGGGGTAGGGGCATTAAGCATATTGTGTGAATTATGCCGCCTCGTTTTCTACCGCATATTATTACACTTTTTGGGAGCATGGAAACGGCACAGACACAGCAACGTTAACAGTGACTGCCCTCTAGCGGTACGATTGCTAACGACACCACTGAGAAAGTAAGCCCAGTTCACAGGAGGCCAAATGAACCAGATCAGGGAGGAGAAAAGAGGGAGAGCACCAACTTAAACGCCGCAGCTGCTCAGCTTACCCTGAAGAGCTAGTAAAGTTAGTAAGTACTATAGATACGAACCATCAAGAGAGAGGCTGGCAAAGGGTAAATTGCTGCTGGGATAAGTAAGTCATGTTGCCTCCAGCAGTGTTTTTTACTACCCAAGCATCTTTGCTCCATGTTTGCAACACATTGTGTCCTTAGATTCATGCGTTCAGCTCGAGTCTCCTGGAGTCAAGTAACATGAGAAGTTTTCAGTGGGAGACATATGCTTCTAAGCACAGTGTCCTTGCTCCCACACCCTCGCTTCATTATGTCTCAGCCAGCCTGGAGCAGCCTTTGCTTATTATCCTTTGTCAGCGCCTCTTTTGTGCCCCTGGGGTTTGTTCTGTGTCTCCCTTGTCTTTTTCAGTCTGCAGTGTAGCAGCCTCTGCTTCTCTGAGTGCTCTTGCTTCTCTAACCTCTACTCCCATTCCCCATTGCCTCCCCTAGGGCCTGATCCAAAGCCTGCTAAGACAGCAGAAGTCTCTTCAATGAGTTCAGAGGTTTGGATAAGGCCCTGACTCAGGGAATCCAAGTGGTGCAAGGAAAGTGCATACACAGTGGTGGAGTTGCCATCTCTTGTGGGTTTTTTTTACTTAAACTCCCATATTGGCCTATGGGAATTTCAGGGTCAAACTGTGAGAGGTGGCAACCCTACACAGTGGGGGTTCGGAGAGGGGAGAACTCAGTGGTAGAGCATTGCCGGCCAGGGGCAACCTGTCTTCTGCCTCCTTTTAGCAAGGCCTTTGGCATGTTCAAAACTTGGGCTTGTATCTTCAATAGGTTGAACTGAACCTAAAAAAAAACAAGCAAACCTCAATGCTTTGGACAATGTAGATTGGGATAAAATTCTACTTCCAATATTCCTCACTTGCCCCCACTTTGGTTTAGGCATCTCAAAAAAAAGTTCCTAGGTAATTAAACGGAGGTATTGTTCACACGTTATCCCAGTGATAGAGCTAGCCCGAATCACCTCAGACAAGTGGTAAGGTTTGTGGAAATGGCCTCTTAGCAGTCTGGTGAAACACGAGCAGTAAGTATTCCTGAGTAGTTGCATACCAATGACTTTTGTAACATGAAACTGTGGACTAGGGATTAGATAAGTGTAAGTAGCTAGCTTGATCCTCAATGCTCCCGCTCCCCCTTTTCTTCAGCTCTTTTGATATTCTCCTTCTTCAGGCTAGTTTATTAGAAGTTCTTGTCTCCCTGTTATGACAACATTCCCTATTATGCCTCCTAGTGTAGCCTACATCTGCCTTTGAGACATTCATTCTCTCTCTCCTAGTGACCTCCTCTTTTCAACCAAGCCCTGGGCTTTTTATGTAGACTTCCTTCAGCCCCATCTGTTCACAATCAGCTTCTTCTCTGAAGGATAGAATTCCTTTCACCTGAGGTAAATTGGTCAGAAAGAGGGGAAATGGGCACACTAACTCAGTCAGGAACAGCTTATCCTGCTGCAATACCGTAGTTACACTATACCTAGCGTCTAATACGAACATAATGTGTCAGCAAAGACTAACATGGCATTTTCATCTCCACTGCAATGGGAGCTCTGCTCTGGCAATATTTAATTTGTTTTGTGCTAAAACAATAGCATTGTTTCTCAACAAAGTTGGCTAAGGAGCTTTCTGCTTCCAGAGGATGGGTGAAGGGGCAGGCATCATAACACTTCATGACCTTTTCTCAAATGCAAGGCCAAAGCAAGGCAGTGGGGTTGGGGGGCAGTAAAATATCCATTAAATCTCTTTAATGACAAACAGGTGAGAATAAGTCACTTTTCTCCTATGACCATTGTAGCTAGGAAGCCCCTAGGCAGACATTCACCACCTTAGCCAAATACCTAGGAGAGTTGATGAGTAAGAAGACTTGTGTCAGAGGGGAAAACTCAGTTACTTAACCAGGGTAATGTAAACAAGATCTGAAGTGAAAATTCAAAGCTATTAACCAAAGGGGGAAATGCTGAGGAGGGAGATTTTTCTCTATGCCATCACTCCACTCCCCAGCAAATGAAGCTGCCTGCAACGTCACTGGAGGAGAATTTATTGACATGTTCTGAAGCCACAGATGTCAGTGTGAGGTTCTGTAATTTAATTAATGAGATGTTTAAGAACAAAATTGCACTGGTCACATTTGCTGAATTCCCCTTTTCTTTTTTGTCCACTGATTTATGTGAAGAACAAGACAAAAGGGTGACTTTGTGGGCAGATATAGGTGCTAGCAACCATCAAAATACTAGCTGTTCATGGAGAGGGCTGGGATGGAGATAATGGCCTCCAAGAACAAAGGCTTGGAAAGTTGTGGAAAATCTGTGCTCACACAGCACAGCAACTGGCAGTGGAATAATCAGATCCCTGGATTTATGTCTGGTTCTAATGAGGAATAATTGCCAGTAACTGAAGCTATTACAAGTACATGGATCATACAACTACATAGTGTTTATGGGCAGTGATTCAAAGAGATTCTGGATGGGCCCAGTCCTGAGACTTTCTGTTCCTGTGGTTTTTAATGGGAGTAGATGGGGCTCAGCACTTCTTAACTTCTCTCTCTACATAAACGTAGCTGACATTGAATGTGCACAGTATAGACAAACAGATAGGAGCCCCATAGGAACTGTAGTATATAGGGATAAGGTGGGGAGTGCTCTTTTAAGTGGCTTGGGAGCCCTCTGGAACTTCTTGTATTTATGTTCTTAAGATGCCAGAATCTTGCCAGAGCAGCAGCATGTGCGAATTCAAGACTGCTAAATTTTGTGATGGGCCAGGTGATGGGAGGATTCTTTAAACCTAATATTTGCAAGACTTGCTACAGAACCATGAGAATCTCGGCTTTTAAAAAAACAATGTAAGTTTTGAGTCCTGATGGTGGTGGAGGAAAGTTCAAGATAATATGACCACAGCACAAAGCCCTAAAGGCTCAGAAAACAAAACAAAGCCACGTTTTCTTTTAAATATAATCTCACTGTTTTTAGGGGCCCAACCATGACTGGAACCAGACTAGTTACCGGTTGTGCAGACACTCCAGTTCCATCTGTTGGGGATGGTGTGTGTGTGTGTGTGTCTATGGATATACTTGAAATGACAACGTAAGTGTGAGAAGCCATGGTGTAAAGTATGGGCCCGCAAATGCTGGGAGACCCTGACCTGTGGATGAGGGCCCATGACAATTGAGGAGGGAGGCCCCAACTTGATTAAACTAGAAACAGCAACATAAAAATAAAAGGAGGTGCCTAACTGAGTCAGACCAATGGTCTAGTTTAGCCCAGTATTATCACAACCTGACACCAGCACTTCTGATCTGGCTCTACGGTAGAGGCATGCTACCTGAGACCCTCCAGGATCCTGGGCTGAGGTCTCACCCAGGTGTGCTACCAGCAATCCTGAATCGGCAATACTGGGGATTGAACTTGGAACCTTATACATGCAGAGCATGCGCTCTGCTACCTGGGCCACATTCCACCCATTGCATAATATATAGGCCTGCAGTTCAGGGAGACTGGCCCCCTGAGGGATAGATCATGTTTAAATGAACATTAAACAATTATAGTAAGACTGACTTTCTTCAAAGGGATGAGCTGGTGTGTGTCTGTCAAACATTCCTATGTTGGGGGGGGGTCATACCACCATTTTGCACAAGGCTCAAGAGTTCCTGGATTCAGCACCAGACACATCTAAGATTCTTGCCACCTCTCATGGTTTTGACCCTGTCACTTCTACAAGCCAAAATGGGAGTGAGGTGGCAACAACCCTAGATCATCCGACTCATGTTTCTGAAGCACGATGCTTGGCCCTTGCTTTCTTTATGTTCAGTAAGTACAGTTAGTTGGAACTGACTGAGTTTGGGGGTGGGGTGGGGTGGGGTTCCTTCACATTGATTTGCTCTCTGAATAATGGGCAAGATCTGCCAAGGGTGCCCTCTTGCAGGTTACATGGCTGGCCCAGTTTCACACGACTCGGGCCCGCAGAAAGGTATTGTTGGTGGCTGCCCCACAGCTTTGGAACTCCCTTTCCCTGAACCCTAGTCTGAATCTGTTCCAAAGGCAAGGTAAGACCTTTTTATTTGGCCAGACATTGAATGGGCAGGAATAGATTAGCGGGAGGTTGTTTTTCATTTTGTGGGTTTTTAATTATGTATTTTATAGTTGTATTTTATGTATTTATTGTAAGCTGCCCTGAGCCTCGGGGCATAGGGCAGGATATAAATCAATTTTAAAAAAATAATAATAATTGCTTCCTCCATTGAGGTTCTGTCTCTGTCTTCCTCTAGACTTGTGCAACTGAAAACATGGTTTTCCTTTCCCCTGGCACATATTATATTTTTATATTGTTTTTAAAATGTTTATATTGTTTTTATTGAATGTTGGTCGCCGCCCCGGACTGCCCTGAGGGCAGGAGGCACGGGATATAAATTTTAAATAAATAAAACACAATAATAAGCAAATTATACTAGGGTTACCACTTCTCCAGGTCCTCCCCAGAGACTCCAGATTTTGACACAGAATCTCCAGGTTCTGGGGGAAGTCAGCCCCAAATTCTCTGGATCAGCCAGGGTGGCCTGTGGAGAAACTGGGGTTTCCAGGGGCAGCCACATCTGAAAGAAGGTGGGGTATTAGGACTTGCCTGCCCCGTGCCCCCTTTCTGAATTGGCCTAGCCCCTATGGAGTGTCATGAGGCAACAATGCTCCGTAAGGGGTGAGGTTATGTCAGAAAGGGGCAGAACAGTCCCTTTGCACCTCCTTTCTGACATTGCCTCATCCCCTGCAGAGCATCATGACTTCACGAGGTTCCATAAGGGACACAGTTATATCAGAAACGTGGTGTGACAATCCCTTTGCTCCAACTCTACCAAAGCTCAGAGGGAGGTAATAATCACCCTAGATGATTGGAATAGTGGAATAGCCTGTGGAATAGCCTGAAGTCTGGGACATTTAAAACTCTCCAGGCCCGAAGGATTTATGAGTTCATGACCAAAAAAACTCAGCCCTTTGACAGGGGGAATGGGCTAGAAGACATATATTTTGGGCCCCTAAGTTCTGTGACCCCAGACTTTTTAAAGACCCCAAATCAAACATAACCCCCCTATATCTCAGACTGCCAAGTTTGGTTGGAAATTCTAAGTAACAGACTCTTTCTAACTTGTTTTATCCTCCTCTCACAAACCCAAACAATTCCCAGACAGTGACTCGTGCTGACTAACAGCAGTCTGGGCAACTTGGAGGTGTCCCTGTAATGTAAAAGCAGAAAGCAAGCCCCCTAATTCAGAAGCTAGACATTCCAGTGAATATAAGCATATAAGCTTTGAGTAGCTGTTTACTTTCTCTCCTCGGGGTTAAACATGCTTTTATCTTCAATATGTTCCCCTCCTCGACAAAGCAATGCTGTAGCTTCTCCCGGAGTGTAGGAAGAGCTATAATTCAAACAGCTTTTTACTAAATTCCTGCCTGCTTATAATAGTTGCTCTGCAATTTCACAGTGGCATAGGGGGAAAAGCCAGGGTGCTGTTGCCCTCTTGCTGTTCTCTGCTGGGGCATTTACCTGGTGTGACGATGGGGCAGTTTCTCCAAGGGCAGAGGCTGGAAGCTTGGGTGGAGGGGTCTTGCCCAGTAAGGAACTGTGTGTGTGTGACTTTGAGAACTGCACCTTTGAGTTTCTGTAACAAATGCATTGCGGTGAAGAAGAACTTGTATTACAGTGTGTGCATATGGAATGGATCCTGAAAAGATCTGTGGCCTCAACAAACTACATTGTTGCATCTTCTTGAATGCAGACGTCCCTGTGGTAAAGATCAGGAAATCAACCTTCACGTTACATACATGTTCATAAATGGGTACTATATGTTAATATTTTCTATCCATGTGTGCTCCAGAGGCAATCCTGGTAACTACAGACCGGTGAGCCTCATGTCATTGTTGGACAAACTGGTGGAGACAATTGTCAAGAACAGAATCTTGATTAACATGGCATAACGAGGACAAGTCAACATGGATTTAGCAAAAGGGAAGTCGTGTCTCACTAATCTACTGGAAATATTTGAAGGAATAAATAAGCATTTGGAAAAGGGTGAGCCAGTTGATATAGTGTTTCTGGATTTTCAGAAGGTGTTTGATAAGATCACTCATGAGAGACTTTTGGGGGAAGTAAGTAGTCATGGGATAAGAAGCTGTGCCCTATCGTGGATCGGTAACTGGTTAAAGGCTAGGAAACAAAGAGTAGGACTAAATGGGCAGTTTTCACAATGAAGAGAAGTCAATAGTAGAGTGCTGCAGGGCTCTGTACTGGGTCTAGTGTTTAATAACTTCATCAATGATACGAAAAAAGGAGTAAAGAGTGAGGTGATCAAATCTGCAAATGACACAAAGTTATTCAAGGTAGTTACAACATGAGCAGACTGTGAAGAATTGCAAAAGGATCTTGTGAGACTAGGTGATTGGGCATCTAAATGGCAGGTGAAATTTAGGCCCTTTTTACACAGGCCGGTGGTGGGGGGTGAGGGGGATGGGTGGAGGCCGCGGCAGGTGGGCGGTGCGTGGGCGGCCCACCTCCACGCACGGAGCATCTGCCATTGGCACCCATTGCTCTGTGCATGGGCGATGGATGGAGGTGGATGAAGCGGGGGGGGGGGGGGGCATCTGTGCAAAAAGGGCCTTAATGTGGACAAGTGCAAAGTGATGCAATAGGAAATAATAATCTACACTCTATGTACACAGTGCTGGGTTCTAAATTAAGAGTAGAATAGATTGAAATCCTCAGCTCAATGTGCGGTGGTGGTCAGAAAGCAAACAGAATGTTGGGACCTGTTCAGAAAGGAATAGAGAATAAAACTGAAAATATCATAATGCCCCTATATAAATCGATGCTGTGACCGCACCTTGAGTACTGTGTGCAATTCTGGTCACCCCATCTCAAAAAAGATATAGTAGAACACCTAAAAGCAAGTAGACTGACAGAGTTAAAAGGCATGCTTAGGACATGAGAGAGATCCTCTTGACCAACAGCATGTGAGAGACCTTCTGAGAAAACTTTGCAACTGTCTTTTTCCATTAAGACTGAGAAAGAAAAGATTAAAAGACTGAATTGAACATGTAAGCATACAACTACATGGGGTAAGACTAAATTAGAATTCACAGTAAGATAGACTTGCATTATCTAATATGTTTATTTGATTAACTGCACTCTGAGCACAATCTTGCATTATATATTCATCTTGTTTCTTATAATAAACTTCTTTTAACTAAGCCAGCGTGCTTAAGTGAATTCCTGACTTTGGGATGACACAGTTTGGGGAGATTTTGAGTCAACAACCTCAGACAAACCTGATGAAGTATCTTCTGTGCTTTGGGAAATTCTGAGGCAAAGGTGACTAAGAGAGTTAATCCCTTATGGGCCAGAACAATTCTGGAGAGAGAGCTGATCCAGTAGGAGCTGTAAGTGGGGAAACTGAGTCACAGCTAGCCTAGAGTGGGACAGACAGGACCCGATCCCATCACAGTGGTACCCAACCAAAGGGATTCAACTCCAAGACTGTGTACCAAAGTGCAGGAACTGTCAATCACAGTCCCCTAGCTAGATCCTCCTCTCTTCCAGACAGGTTTTTGTCCCTGCTATTTAGGTGGCAGAAAGAATGCCCAGAATAGAGAAGCATTGACAGTACTAAAACAGCAGATCAGTGCTGAAACTCCCTTCCCACAAATCCTGACATTTCTTAAGTCCTGACAAATAGTCGTCGTCCCCCCCGCCCCCCAGGTGTCCAGAAGCACAAGGTTTAACAATACTTATTCCAGACATACTGAATGAGTCAAATTCTGGCTTCAGTGCAATCAATGCACAGCAAGTCTCTTTATAGGAGAAATTTAGCATAATATGCTGTAACAGAAGAGAAAGTATGAGAGCTCATGGAGGCCTCTCAATCACAAGGCCACAGAGTGCAGTTGCTTGTCAGGCATTATATACCATTTAAGTACTACTTATTGAAGGCTTAATTAGACCTCATTTGGTTCCTCTGCTGATGGGGGAATTTCACTATCTTGATAGCACGTACCCCACAACGAGAGTGGAAATTTCTTTGAAAAACTCTGAATGACACCTGTGTTTTTTGCCAGATAAATTATAGGTTGTTTCTTTGCTAATCTCAAAAAATGACCAAACACTATGTACTTGTCAAACATTTTATTTGTCATTCACACTAATTATAATATTGAATTTACAGAAGAAACTGTGGTACAAAGAAAGAAAGTCTTCATTAGAACTAATGCAGCAGTCCAGCTGCTTTGCATGCTAGTCATAATGAATTCTCCCGTAGCACTGGACACTGATCTTGCTATGTACAGTAAGTGCCTACTTTGATCTGGTATCTAGAGACATCTTGTCGTGAGGGGAAATCTAATCTATTTTCTTTTCCTATCTATTTAAAAACAAAAACAAAAACAAAAAATATGCCAGAGCTTGAAAGATTCCCCTTCTGAAAATATTCAGTATGACAATATCAGGAGAAAATATGACCATTCCAGTACACTGCAGCAACTGTTTTGTAAACAAATCCAGTAAATGCTGAACAAACCTACTGGGATGCTGTTCTGGTAGGGCCAGATTTCCCAGGGCATTTGCCTGTCAGAATTACCACACAGTCATTTCACACTGCAAGTGGATGTGTCTTTGTTTCCCTAAAGGCTATCGTAACGGTCACATCCAGTATACCACAAATAACCCACAGTTTTTTTGCACATTCATTTTCCCCTACCATGAAAAGTGAAGAGTGTTCTGATAAGAGTCCATGCCATAACTGTTTACAAAAGTGAATAAAACTTAGTTTGTCTTGAAGGCTAAAATAAAGTTGGAAAGAAATGAATTTCCTACAGTATTCAGCAAACACAAAGGTAAATTCATTAAAAAACACGGAGAAATGAAAATGCTGAGTAATTACAAGCACTAACAATATTTTGCCATGAAGCTTGGAAAATCTATTTACATACATAAATACAATTAACTCTGTTGATGCAACCCTGATAAGGAGGGGGGGAAATTGCAAGTGATCAGTACTGACCAAGCAAAATTAATAAAAGGTTCTGCTGCAAGTAAACAAGAAAGAAGTTTTATCAGATAGATCTTTATTATTTGTTGTTTTTGTTCTGAGTTTTCAAGCAATGAATGGAAAGGATCATTTAGGGAATAGTAATGAATGTTTCAAGGACACAAATAATTCACAACACAAACCACCTATCCCAGATCACAGAATATCTGTGGAAAATCAGTTGTCTCCTTTCTGAAGAACATTTAACCTAATGTGTTACTAATATCCTGGGAAGCGGTAATAGTAATACACTTTTCCATTGCTGTATTAAACCCGATGAAAATCTAAGTTCCAAAGACAAGCAAGGGGTTTTAGTGTAAAGAAGAATGGGTTCCAATATTAATATGTCTCTAATTTATGGCCGTTTTTACACGCCCCTCCGTCGCCGTTTGGTGTTCAGGCGGGTGTGCGTTGGGGGGGAGTCCGTGTATATGCCAGTGAGTAGGGGGATGGGTGTGCGGCAGGCGTGTGCCAGTGTAAACACCACAGGTGGTGGGTGTTAGTGCGTGCTCCCGCCGCACACCCACCTCCACCCGTGGAGCCCTCCGACACAACGGAGGATGTTCCGTGGGTGTAGGTGGGTGTGGGTAGGTGTAGGTGTCCGTATAAACAGGCACACACACACACACACACCTACACCTGCTGTGCCAAAACATCCACCCCCCTCTGTGTACAAACGGCCATAAACTGGCTGATAAGTGCTGGTTTTTCTGCAGTTTTACAGCACCATATAGATTTGATTGGATTTATCAGTTAGATTTTGCAAAAAGGTACACCTAAATTTCTCCCTTGGGAAGGAAAACAACAGGGATATTTATTTGTTATTTCAGTGGGAATAGAATCCTGGGTTTTCTGCTCAGCGAGAATGACTGCTAAGGAAATGAAAAGCTTCATTTTAGGTTTCATTCAAAGACGCTGAAATAATTGGAGATACATGAACACATGAAATGCCTTGCCTAAACTGAAGATGTGGGAGCCCAACAAGGGTATGGATTTACAGGGTGCTGAGCACTGAGGTTCTGATCCTGCAAACAATCCAATAATGCTCTACAGATCAGGCTATTTGTCACAGAACATGAATGCTTGACTGGTTGTGTGTGTGATTAAAGTTAAATATGCACTTAATGGCTTTGCAGCAGCAGGGCTACATTAGTATTCAATACCTCATAAAACTGAGCCCCAAAGCTGTACTTTTATAATTCCGGAGAAATACTATGTACATTATTCTCATCACTTGCTGGTGACCATGAGAGTTCTTTAAAACTTAAGTATATGGCTTCCGTGAAAAGGCTGGCTGAGTTTTCTGAACAAAATATTCATTTTTTACACAAGTCTGTGTGAGACCTATAATGACCATTGATTGGGTGTGTTAACCACTGAGAGTATTGGATATTACAAGTAAGGTAAAATATTAGACATCGTCCTTAGACGAGCGGGTCGCCATTGCGCGACCCGCTCATGTGATATTTCAAAATCCTGTGATGCGAGATTACATGAGACGGCCGGCGGGGATCATGCGCATAGAAGGTGGTCGTGCATTCTTTGCCGACCGTGAATTAAATACCTCACAATCAAGGTATTTAATTCACAGTCGGCAAAGAATGCGCGACTGCCTTCTATGCGCATGATCCCCACCGGCCGTCTCGTGTAATCCCGCGTTGCGGGGTTTTGAAATATCGCGTGAGCGGGTTGCGCAACGGCGGCCCACTCATCTAAAAGCGGCCTCGTGTGCCTGCTCCCTTATTCTCAAGAATGTAGGGTAAAAAGGGGGGGGGGGGGAGATGAATGGAGAATGGGCTTCAGAGGAGAATAGGCATGTCTGAGGCAACATAGGCTTAGTGCAATCCTCAGTATGAACATGCCGTGCTTAGCTAGCCTAGGCCTTCCCCTCTTCTACACCTTATTCCCACCAGCAGCTTTGCAGTAGCTTTACTCATCACTGCAAAATCTGGTTGTCCTTCTTAAGGTTCACCTTGTTCTCAGCAGTGCAATAGGCCACACTGGCATGGTGCAGTCCCCAGCCATTTGTGGAAGCTGTTGATAAACCATAATGTTAGTGGCAGCACTGACTGCATAGAACTTCAATATGGACTTCCTGGGGAAAAAAGACAACAGTCTGACCAGTGAAGGATGACACATTTCAAGGTCACTAGCAATGCAAGTCAGACCACACAAAATGCCAGGGGGGCTGGTACTAGTTCAGTATGGTTCCGATACTTTTAAAATTTAGTTTTACAAAACTTTAGTGTGCATCATTTGCCTGTATTTTCCAAATGTGGTTGATTTGAGCAAACTCATGAGTTAAATTCTGACTTCACTGAAGTGGCCAAACTTCCATGGACTTCAACAGAGCCAGGATTTCAACTTTAATACATACAGTAGAACCTCAAAATTATGAACAGGCTAGTCTGCCGATACCCTCACTGAGCTCCTTCAAAGCTCTAAACAGAGCACTTCCATCTGTGTTCTTTTGTTGCCATATTGAAATTTAAATGCTGTGTTTTTGCTACAGTTAAATTAGGGTGGTAAGTTAAACTTGGCATTTTTTTTTGGTATAGTTCTAAAGCTTCTCAAACTATTAACAATGAGCATTATGCCAACATACAGTTATGAAAAGAAATGGAAAAAGGTATTTTTCAGAGTTACAAACAACCGCCCTTCCCAAGTTGGTTGTAAATTTGAGGCTCTGCTGTGAAGACTATTGTACTGAATTGAAAAGAAAATGGTATTCTGTGTATACGTTTAATAATATAGGGGCGGTGGGGGGTGTTGAGCTTCTGCTGAGATTAGTTGAAACATTCACTACTGTATTTCTGAATCTGCATAAAGATGTTCTTATTTATGACATAAGCTGCTTCTATCTGTAACATTTTATACCAAAGTGCTACTGCAACTGACTAAAACAAATAGGCAAAAGCAAAATATAAAAAAATGAAAACTAAAAAATGAAAAAAAATTGTTTTAAATAAGTCCATCTGTTTCGCTGCCTGCAGCCAAATATCTTTCATTTGAATCCTTTAAATGCTTTAAAAAAAAAAAAAAATCTTCAAATGCTGATCTGAAGTCCTGCTTTCAAATACTCTGAGTTGACCTGCAATGATTCACTAATTTAAAAGATACATTAAATAGCAATCAAATCATTTTGAACGCACATGTCAACATCAGCAGTTTAGGATTATTGAGGAGTAGTACAACAACAACTGTGTTCAGACCAAACCCTCAAATAATATAGTGCCATAAAATTTACAGTGACATCTGATATGTTTCAGCTTTAATGATGGGTAAGAGTGACAGTTTCATAACACTACACTAGTATTATTATAAAGTGTTACAAATATGTTACAGAATAGTCTGCCAATCAATTCTGCATAGTTTTCTCCTTCCTTTCCTATAATGGGTTCAGCTCTGCAAGGTGCTCAGCAATCTGATCTGATCCGATCCAGTGAATCTCTTCCTAACTATAATCATGTGACTAATCCCCACTGATGTCAAGAGAACAACTTGTGTGCTTCAGGGACTCGACTGGAAGGCTAAGCACCCAGGATTGAAACACACGATACCATAGAAATTTTACCTGTCTGTTGGTTTCCAGTTGAGTTTGATTTCACTTCTCAGTTTTTATTTCTTTTAGATGTAAATGCCTTGGTACATGGAATATTGAGCTAGAAACTCTTGTTACATATGTGCCAGTTTTCCCTCTTGAATGCATGTGATTCCTACTAAAGTTAACAGGAAAAGACAGTGACAGATGTATTTATTTGGGGCACAATCTTGATTCCATTAAAGTCAATGGACATATAGCCAGTGACTTTAATGGTGTGGAGGTTTAAACATTGATTGTAAGAGGTGGAGGGGCATGCAACAAGCTCTCTTTTACAAAGAGTATACCTCCACCATGCCAATATTTCAAGTGACTCTAGATGTTGAAGGAACGGCTGGGAAAAAATGATTTTATGGGTGTTAAATGGCTGATTAAAATGAAAGGGATATAAATGTAAACAATATTTCTAGATAATTAAGAGATCACATTACCCATCATTATTTCAGCCATTTTCAATGTGATAAATTTAACTTTGGCTGCTACAAAAATGCATCTGCTATTTTTTTAATACAAGCATATTTAAATAATAAAAGTATCAACAAATAAGAAAAGTCTCAACACAGAGTATAAATATTGAGTAACTCATCATAATAGTACAGTAGTTGAAAATTACCCCAGGTTGTAGCCATTGCATTTTAAAGGAAAAAAGTTAAATTACTTCCTTGGAAAGGGGACTGATTCTTGCAGTCGACAAAGCAAGAAAGAAGCAAGCACAATTTATTTATTTATTTATTTTAAAAGTGAAATCTTGTTTTTGCAATTTATAAGGTGCCAAAAAAGAAACAAAACAAAACAGATGCAAAGCAGGAGGAGCTGCATCCTAATTTTTTTTTAAAAAAAAAAGATTTTACAAAAATCCTATACTCTTTGGAATATACAAATTGGTTTAAAAAAATTAAATCCATGATATAAAACCTCTCATTCACAGCATTGCTAAATCAAAAGCATTCACAGTTTCCCTCTGGGAATCTTCCTATACTTCCTTAAAGTGAACATATCCAAATGATTAAGCAAGTTCACTAAGATTGTGTCAGATTGTAAGTCTGAAAATTAGAGGTTAACCAAAGCATTCTTTAAAGCATTGGGGACCTCCAAATCTGGGGACGTTTGAAGGCCATTGGTTTGGAAACAGACTGGGTGGCTACCTATCCACACTATCTCTAGACAAGTGGGTACCATCCTCTGAAATATTCTCATTTCCAGAAGTTCAGTCCTTGAAAAAAGGTACTTTTCTGGAATGACATTTGACCAAGACAGATTGGGTAACACCATGGCACCATTCCTGGGAATACTGACTTCTGGACTGGTTGCTTCTGAAAGTGATGTATAAACACAGAAATGCCCACAGGTACGTGGGGTGTTTATGAGATAACCATGGGCATCAGCAGATAAAAACCCTTTTTGTTCTGATGCGTCTCTACTTGTAATTCATTCATTTAATATGGTCGCCATACTGCCTCCTCCAGCCTTGCTGTGGTACCCATGTTGGTAGGGGAGTTGCTATGACTTCCTTCTGCCTCCACAACTTCGCTTTGGTTTGGAAGATTAGGGTTGAGGAGAGTAGATCCTGTAGAAGCATTAGTGCAAGGAGGGAGAATACGTGGGGGTGACCGGTCTCCTCCAGACATCATTGAGAACTGGTATGAGCCTGCTGATGTTCCATAGTAGAGATGGTAAGAAGGTGAGCTGGTCTGAAATGGGCCACCTTGAGCCTGAGAAGAGCCTGGGTATGGCGGCGGTAGGTAAGTGTGGTATCTAGTGGCAGTAGTCATGGCAGACATCCCAATTCCTATTCCTGAACTGACGGGCGTAGGGGTGTAGGTGAATGCTCCTGGATAGTGCATGCGAGGATCAGAAATTGAAGGCAGTGTAGAGAATGGGCGATCAATTCCAACCCTCGGATCACTAAATGCTGTGAGGTCAGAAGCACCTAGATTTCAGAACAAGACAGACAAATCAAATTGGGAAGAAAAAGTTTTTAATTACCTTCTAGTGAAGTAAACAAATGTCTGCAGAGCTTATTATAAATTAATAAAAAAATAAAAGCACTCCTACGGGACATGGAAGAAAACGGCTTTCTCGTCACTAATGGAGTATTTGTAATGCTGTTGAATCTGGAGTTTTTGGATGCCATGCAGTAAGTGTCAGTAAAGTGGGATTTCCATAGCCCTAGGTCTATACTTTTTTATTCCTATAGCATTTATCTTTACTGCACTGTACAAACACCAAGTGTGCAAAAAACCCATGCTATTTAGTTCAGACTCTGTCCCAGCACGAGTCTCACTGAAGTAAATGGGTTATGGACAGGAGCTAAGAATTTAACTTGAAATAAATATTTGAAATAAATAAAATAAATGGACAGGAGCTAAGAGTTAATGCCAGTGTTAAATAGCCAAGGGTTGTGCTGTCCATGATTCACATAGCAGCACTGTGAAACAGTAACCCCATTTTAGAGATGTGGAAACTGAGACATGGATACTGGGAATATTTTCAAAAGCATCTTACTGACTGGGAAATTCTGAGTTCCAGTCTTTTTTTCAATAAAATGTACGCTCTAAGTGTGTAGTACTGTGATCCATAAAGCACTTACACTGATGAATCCAAATCAGCACAGTATCATCAGTGCATAGGGTTGCCACCTATGCACATTTTTAAGGAACACTTATGAAAAATAAAGGTGCCAGTGCAGGCCCTGCAACATGTATTTTTCATAAGTGTTCCTTAAAAATGTGCATAGGTGGCAACCCTATTAGTGCAAGCACTTGTAAGATCATAACCTAAGCCACTATTGAAAATGGGACTTCAGTTCCTTAATGACTTGGGTGGTTCCTGGTACAGTACAATCCTTACGAGGGAGTTTTAACTGTAATGGTGGCACACTTTAATTTGCTTTTATGCAGATTAAACTGGATGCTGCCGTTCCACCTGAAGGTGCCCATCAGATGTTGGCATAGTCTGACTCCAGACTGGTGGGGGCTAACCTGGGCGGTGACTTGGGGAAATCCCCAAGTCACAGCCCAAGGGCTAGCCCCCCCCACCGTCGGGATCTGGCTGCTGGTTCCAAAGTAAAGCAGCGTTCATGTGGTTTACCATGGTCCAGTAAATCGGCTTACCATAGTTAAGGGTGGCAGTGGGGGCCAGGTGCCATGGCGGCCATTGCTGGCCTCCATAGCCGCCCGTCAGCCGTGGGGAGGGGGGAATAGGCTGGTCCGTGCAGTGCGGGGGTAGGGCTGGGCGGAAACATGTCCGTACATCTCCCCACCCCCTTCCCGGCCCAGCCACTGTAACGTTTGCCCGAGTGATGGTTCCCACCATGGCCCAGAGCAGGCTGTGGCCATGGAGGGACCTGTCACATCTAAAACCACCCAAAGTCTCACTAACACTTGCATTGTTTTTCTGCGTTTTATGCTGGAAACTCCTTAGAGCAGGACTCAGCATTCTTTATGTACTGGTGATCAGCGCTTAGCATGCAGTCAGTAATAAGAGTAACTAACTAACAATATCAAGATTGCTGAGGTGTAAAGAAAACTAGAGTGTTGGAGTGAGGCAGCCAACAACTGAAGGTACCCAGAGTCACTGGTCACTTTTGAAAATGTCAGCCTTAAATTGTAAACAAAGCAATGCCTCCTTCAGCTCTGGCTAAAAGCGTAACACATGGGGGTTAAGATACAGGAATTCTGGACTGGAAATGTTTCCCAACTGATTGAGCTTCATGTTTGATATGACAGCTCAACTCAGCTTCCTTTTGTTTGGTGCTGATGAAAGCAGCCCCGCTTCCACGCTCTCCCTCCTCCAAAAGGATTAAATACCCTGAGCAGATAATGGCCTCTTTAAAGAGATCTTGTAGTGACTCAGATTAATGGAGGCCGCCAGTCCCCTGACTTGCCAGCTATGTATTATTGAAATAACAATAATAAAGAAACCTTCCGTAACACAGCTCTTCTCAGACAAGGTGTGGAGTCTGCATGAAAGATGTGTGAGTGCAGAGCGAAGCACTGGTAGTTTGGAGAGGGAAAACAAAGCAGCCTGCTCTGATGGGATTAAAAGGCGCAGCACACATTCTGCAGTGTCAAGTTCTGAAAGACTGTCAGCCAAGCAGCCCATTTTCTTTGATGCATTTCAAAAGGTTTCTTAGAAGTTCTCTGCCACTTGCTATAGTCAGCTTCGTTTCTGAGTCTTCCAAAGGAGTGAAAGTTGGCTGCCTTTCTACTAAACAAGATCAATGAGAACCTGGGTATATCTCCTTCTCCCACAGAGAGAACCACCTTCCACTTTCAAACTGCGGAGACATGAGGGCAGTGCTTTGCAGACTGTGGTCCACAGAGGCCATGGTAAGTATTTGGCAGCTGCTCCACAGAATAGAATTTGATAACTGGGTCATCTAGTCCAATCCCCTGCCCTGAAGCAGGATACTGGCCCCACGCCTAAAGCATCCCCGATGGATTCCAGATCAGTCCTTTCTTGAAGGCCTCCAGGGATTCCACAACCTGCCCAGGCAGTTCTTTCCACTGTTCTGTTAGAAAGTTTTTCCGAATGCTGTATTTAACCTAGCCCTACCTTCCTGTAGTTTAAACCCATTGTTTTGTGTCCTGTTCTCTGCGGCAATAGAGAATCAATATTCTCCCTTGTTGCTAAGGAATTTGTTTAAATATCTGAAAACTGCTATCATGCCCCCACTGCTAATCTTCTTTTATCTAGGCTAAACATGCCCATTTCTTTAAGCCTGTCCTCTGTGTATTGTATTCCAGATCCTCTATCATCTTCATTGTTCTCCTCTGAATTCTTTCTAGTTTGTCAATATCCTTGAAATACAGAGCCCCAGAGAGGGCACAGTACTCCAAGAGAGGGCTGACCAGTGCTGAGAATAGGAGTCATTGACTCATGTTCGTTTTGTTATCCACTATCTGACTATCTATGGCAAAGTGGGCTTCTGTTCAAGCTCTGGCCATTGCTGGGTTTGTGTTGGGAAGCTGTGGAAAAACTGCAGTTCTCATAGCAAATTCATGAACATTGTGGAAATCTCTCAGTGCCTTCCATCATGGAGATAACCTTGACACTGGCTGGCAGGTACCAAAGCTGCCCTATCCTAGTGCAGTCATGGTCAGCCTGCAATGAGCATAGGCTGAGCCAGGGCCATCTCTGAGGGAAATTTTGAGGGTCAACTGGTGCATTGTTTCAAAACTTTTGAGAAGCTGTGCTTTGTGGAATGGTAGTAGCTGATCTGCAGTGGAGATTGGAGCTACCTTCCCACCACAAGTTTGAGGGTGGAAAATCCTCCACCATTAAAGTAAGTGGAAGTTTTGCCATTGACTTCAGTGGGTAGAAGATTGCATTCTGAATGTCAGTACTTCCTCTATCAACAATTATCTGGGGTTGGAAGGAATTGAGAAACATCATGCCACACCTTCTTCCATTGGTCAAGCCTTTTTTGGTGTGGGGGGTGGGGAGAATCAGAAAAGGAATTCCAATATTATAGGCTGTTTTTACATGGTCCCCAGGGGTGTGTGTCTGTGGGTGTGCCAGTGCATGCGTGGTGAGTGGGTGAGGCGTGCATATGGGCACACACGCATCCCCACGCACCCCCCACACATCAATATCCATGGAGCAACCACTGTTTTCCCCGGTTGCTCCGTGTGTGTTGATGAGTGGGAGTGCATGGGGATGCATGTTAGGCAGGAGCACATACGCACCCCCACTCACCGTGCGTGCTCATGCTACGTCTGTCTCACAGGACTCTCCCATTCATGAACACCCAGACTTCTGGGTGTTCATGAGTGGGTGCATCTCATGTGAAAAAAGCTTTTTCAAAAATCTCTCAATTCCATTTTTAAAAAGTCCATCACATCTCCCAAATAACCTCCCTACAAACTCCTAATTCATTTTGTGTTGTTGACCTTGTGAAGGAGATATGGACTTCGGGGGTTTTACATGCATGTGGGAGGGTGACCTAAGTCAGGGAATACAAAGATATAAAGAGCTGATTTTTTGTGTATACAAAATAGTATGTGAAATATAAATAATATCCCAGACACAAAAACTTAATTAAAACCCCAGTTAAGTTTGCTCAAGGGCAAAACCCACCCACACAAAGCTATAAAATCAAGGAAACGACAAGTGAAAGGAACTTTTTAATTCTCCCTCATCAACCAGACAGCACATGAGGCAATCACTGACAGACTCCACACCTCCAAAGGAAAGGCACGCACAACTCCAGCACCTAAAGAAACACCTTGCACACCCAAAATTAATCTGACCTATGATGTGATACAAAGGGTACAATCCTCCACCATTAAAGTCAGTGAGAGTTTTATCAGTGAAATGGTGGAAGATTAAGCTCAAAGTCTCTCTTATCTCTTTCTCGGGCACTTATATTGCCACCATTACTGGAACATCTGTTTGCCTCACAATCTTTAATATACTTATTCTCATCTAGTTTGCCTATGAAACAGTGCGGTGCCGTGTTACAAAACATGTTACGCGATATTGCTGTTTTTACACAGGCATGGGGGGCAGGTCCATGTGTACCATGTGGAGCGTACACACACTTCTGGTGGTGGTGGGGCACGGGCCAGGACAGGTGTGCAACGGGTGTGCGCCCCTACCCACACACTGCCTGATCATGCCCCATACAGGGCATCCCAGATTTTCCACTGATGCTCTGTGTAGGGGCATGAGTGGGCAGTGCATGGGTCACGGGAGCACACATCCGCCCCACCTTAAGTTGGCCCTCGGGTGGGTGGGAGATGGGTGGACCTCCATGGGTGCGTCCCGTGTAAAAATGGCCTATGGTTTTCAAATTCCCCACCTTAAGGCAGGGGCCTTAGTGAGGTAAAGAAAAATGGTTGTCCCCATTTTTCAGATGAAGAAGTGTACATCATGAACACAGGGAACCAGAGCCAAATGCTTTGCAAGATTCTGAAGCAACTGGAGACCAGCCCACAGATCATTAGCAAGGCAGACCAAGTTCAGAGCAAGCAAATGGACTGGACTTAGGGAAGGTTTGGGCAAACAGAGTCTAGGGAAGAAACAAGGAAACGGGTCCAAGACAGAGAATAGAACAGGGCAGAGCCAGTCTGGACACGTAATGGGGTTCAAGGCAGTGCACGCCAGCCCAAGTTCAAGCAGGGTTCTAGGCAGAGGGCAGGAGACCTGGGGGAAAGCAAGGCAGGTAGAGGCAGATGGAGGAACAGGAAGGATGGGATGATGAGATAATCGGCTCAGCTTCAAGTGGCTTCAGGCCGACCTTGTATAAGAAGTGACCTATTGATTCAGTCGGATGGTCCATTGAGCCCAGCAGCCTGTCTCCAACAGTGGCCATTCTCGGTTGCTTCAGAGAAGTAGCCAGCAGGTCATAACGGAGTGATTCATCCCTTGCTGTTCACTCCCAGCTCCTGACAGTCAGAGGTTACATGCCCCAACCAATTTGACTAACAGCCATTAACTCTGCTCCATTGTCATGATTGTAAAAACATTTTTAGTGTTTGGGGTGTATTTTCCACCGGAGTGTAAATGTCAGCCCATTCAAATAATCTTGTTTGTAGGGATGAGCAAATGCGGTTCGGCTGTTTGGAGTTTGGACCGAACTCAGTCTGTTCGGACGTCAGAACCGAACGTCCGAACCGAACTCTCGAATGACTGAACAGTTCGGTCGTGTTCAGATTAGTTCGGATGAGTTCGGGGGCAGGAAAAACGTCTTTTCAAGGCAAACAAAATTAGGTTTCGTTTTGGTTTCGGTAGTGCTGTTTTTGACTGTTCGGCCAAGTTCGGCCAACCCAAACTCGGCTGAACCGAACCCGAACTCGGGTTTCGAACAGAACATCCGAACTGCATTCTGTTCGCCCATCCCTACTTGTTTGTGGTAATAGTAGTAAGGTTTCACAATACCCACACACCGCATGTCCTGTAACACACGGTTACATATCTGAGGAGGTTGGTACCATGGTGCCAGTCCCCATGGCTGGGCTTCTGCCCACCCTTCCCCCTGCACTGCAGGACAGACAGCCACCCTGCAAGGGCCCTTACATGCAGGCAAAACCTCTTGGAAATTGATCAAACACTCCTTGCCCCTTTTCCTGGGTGGTTGGCACCATGGTGCCAGTCCCCATGTGTGTGATTGGGAGGAGTTGGCAATTTGCGAAACTAGAGACACTTTGTCTCTGTGGGTTGCCACTCCCTAAGAGCCATTCAAAGTGCTTGAAGGACAAGATGTGTTTGAGCCATCAGACAATGTTGACAGATGTATTTACATGTGCCTTGGGGCACTTTTCTATGCAAAGGCACATGGGGTGTATTTTCTACACTTATGCTTAACATTGGCTGGGATAGAAAATGGACCCCATGGGAAAAATCAATGCATTTCTGGGCTAGTATTTTGCCAAAGGACTATTTTGCTTTCAGAACGAAAACAGTAAATGGTAGGAGGGTGTACTTTGGGGACATTATTCATTGATGTGCCAGTGACAACGTCCTAGAAGGGGAAAGTCATAGAGCCACTGGTTTTCTTTTTTTGTGTGCAAAAAATACACACGTGGGGTAGTAAAGATACCCCATGTGATCGAGCAGGGTTAATGGACCTATCCTCCTAGAACTTATCCAGTCCTTTTAAAAAGCCAGTTATGCTTCTCATTATATTGCCTTATCCTTCAGAATCCCACACCTCGTAACTAGTTAAGCACAGTAGCACACACCAGTAGGACTCGGCCATATCCTCTGGCAACACATACTGGCAGGCAGCCAACCAACCAGGAAGCTGAGGACATGGAACAAGAGGAGGGGTGTGGCCTGACCAGCACAGAAAAGACCTTTAAGTAATACCCTAGCCCTTGACTAGAGGGTGGCAGTGGCATTGAAGAGTCAGCCACCCCAACCTTCCAGAGCGCCAGGGTCCACTCCTCGTTCCATTCCCAGTTCCTTACAGATTGGTATAAAGAGACTAAGCAGTTGCACAAGGCATCCTATCTTGATTACGGTGTCTCTTGTTTCTCTCATATTTGTGACCAATAGAGCAACTACACTGAAAACAAGGTCAAATGGGAAGTCTGTGGCAAAGCAGGGAATTGAACCCTGGTCTCCCAGGTTCCAGTCTATAACTTATTATTTATATAGCACCAGCAACGTGTATGCTCCACACGGTACACATGGAAACATTGTGCTCTGAAACAGGTGGTCTGTGCCCTGAGGGGCCTACAATCTAAGATGGATGAGGAAGAAGAGAAAAGGGAACTTAGGGAACAGCAGCGATAGATTAATGATGAGAAATTGCAAGTGCGTGTGCTACTGTGCTTAACTAGTTACGAGGTGGGGGCTTCTGAAGGATAAGACAATATAATGAGAAGCATCAGAGAACAATCTAAGGAGGTGAGGAGCTACCGAAAGCCTGACAGAAGAGGTAGGTTTTTAGGAAGGATTTGAAGGTTGGGAGGGAGGGAGTTTACAACCCATAGCTACTGGATCCTCACATATTTCCACTAACTAGGAAATGGAATATATGTCTCTAGCAAATATAAATGAATGTTCCTGAGGTCACAGTTAAGGTCTTGTGTTGGATGAGGCACATATTGGATGATTTGGGGGCATGTGGTATTTTTATTTTTATTTTATTTTTTAAAAATCTCCTGGAGTTGGAAGTGAGTTCTGTGTCAGTGCTTACAGTTATCAGACTAGTAAGGGAAAGTGAAGGAGCTTTTCCTTCTAACACACACATGTACACATCTACACATACAAGAACTTTTCAAAAAAAGGACAATATGTTGCAAACATTGTGGCCACAAACCCCAAAACACTGGTTTGTCTATCACAGCCTATGCCTTCTTGGGGTAGAAATGTGTTTCCATGAAAGTTTTCAGGGCAGGTGTAATATAGACACAGGAGCACAGGCCCAGGTTTCCCCCTCTCTCAAATTAAATCTTCAACTTAATAAGATACCCTACTTTTACTGAAGCGTAACTATATGTCAGACAGCAGTGTGAACTCTGGGCAAAATTTGCAAACAAGCAAACACAAAGGACCAAAAAAGGTAACCACAGACCTAGGCCAAAATTACAGACATCCCAGTCAAAGTCTGTGAAAATGTCTTATATGAAATAAATTCTTTTAGTGAAACAATGAAAATATTAATAATGAATTTAAAAAAAAACAAACTTAGGCTCCATTGATATTATATATTTTTGGGAGTCCTTTACAAAAGTAGGTTACTTTGTTCACATTCAGTAGGTAAGACTGGGTTGTAAAGTTTATTAAAAAAAAATTCAGCCTTGGGCTTTAAATCATATACTCCTCCTATTTTTTTTCTTTTTGCTGTTTTAATTGTTTCACTTATGTAGAGTCAAGCTATCTTGGAAGAGGTGCATGAAGCCCTGAGGAAGTTATGTTGAAACACGTTCAACATAATTTTATCTATTTATTTCAATTTATTTTTTATCAATTTATTTCAATTTTATCTATGGAAATATATGATGTATACATGGTGGGTTTTTTACTTTATTCATTATTAATATTTTTATTGTTTCAATAAATTTTGTTATTTCATATAAGACATTTTCACAGACCTTGAATGAGATATCAAAAATTTGCAAAAACACCTAAATAGCTTAGGAACCTAAGTTCCATTTTCAAAAATGACTTAGATGCTGTTGAAAATGTGACTCTCAGGCGCCTAAGGGCGGATTCAGACGTGTCTTTAAATCACACAGAAGCCTCGGCGGCAAAGTGCGATTTAAAAAACCCCGCACTTCCGGGCTGGTGTGAATGCGCTGAGCGCGCACATTTCCACCTAGTCCAAATGTTTGGAGTGCGGATTGAAAAGCTGCTCGGAGCAACTTTTCAATCCGCACTCCAAACAGTCGGGCTAAGTGGAAATGTGCGTGCTCAGCGCATTCACACCAGCCCGGAAGTGCGGGGTTTTTAAAATCACACTTTGCCGCCGAGGCTTCTGTGCGATTTAAACGCACGTCTGAATCCGCCCTTAGCCTGTGGGAATTAGGGTGAGGTTTTTGAAACTACTTAAGTAATCTAGCTAGCTGATGTTCACTGAAAGTCAGTGGTGGATAGGTGCCTAATAGACACTTCTGAAAATCCTGACTAGACACGCATTGCAGGAGGGGGCGGGATATAAATCTGTAAAATAAATAAATAAATAAAATTAAATGCTTTAAAAACTCGATTGCTATCCAGGTTACTATATAATACTACTGTGTTCTTCAAGTTGTAGCGAACAATATGAGTAAGAGTCTTGTGTGCTCAAATATGGCCATCACTTGCTCTAAAATGATTTTCAAAGTATTCTGCGGGAAATTTAGTTGTATGTGATTTCAGTAAAATTCATGCTGCTCAACACCCCAATGCTGATTCAAACAGCCAGCAGATAGACATTTATTTGGTACTAAGCCAAGTGGTCAGCTTTCATTTAGGGGTGATATTTTTATGTTTTCCTAGAAAACTGTTGCAGTGCCATTTGGAAAAGACATATCATTGCACACTACAGCCCATTACTGACATTATTAAAAAAAATCACCCCCGCGTAGTCCAGCTGTATGCTCAGAATCAGCAATGGTCTGGCCTGAATTTAGCGTGAGGGAAAGTGGCAGAACTCATGACTAGAAATCAAACAAATGGTAGTTTTACATTCACAGATTTTATTTGCATTTTTGGCTAGCCCTCCAAATATCCAAATGGTGTCTGCAACTGAAACAGATATTTGCATGTCTGCTTTTTCAGTTATTTCATTTTGGATACTTCATTCATTTTGGTATTTTTCAGTCACTTTGGCATTTCAGTTATAACCGGAATACTGATATATAGAAATGACCAAACTAACAGAAATAGCCAAGCTGAAATATCCAAAGCAGATATCCAGCAAAATGGGACCGAATATTCACTTTGTTGGATCCAAATCAAAGTAGACACATTTGTCAGGCATGGTATACACTATGGATATCCATTTCAGTTTCATCCGTGCTATCTATTTCTTGGGATATACTGTAATAAGTATGGGGTGGGGAACATCAGGCCCCGGGGGGGACAATGCAGCCAGTGGCAAAATTTTATGTGGCCCCTTTCCGGTTCCTGGCCCACCTGGTCCCTGGATCTAGTTCCTATTCCCAACCACTGAAAAACGTGCACTTAGAGTATGGGAGCAGAGAGGAGGGAGGGCATGCATACAAGGATAGGGGACAGATCCATGGCACAGATCCGTGATCTGGATCTTCCTTTTCTTGAGTGCATCCCTTAACCACCCCTGTCCTAACTTCTACATGGCCCTCAGAGGGAAAAGCTTCCCCACCCCTGCTGAAATACTCCAGACACTTGAGATGCTTGAATAGCTCAAATCTCCCATGTCAAAGTAACTCCAGCTAATTTATCTTCTGTTTTTTACTAGCAAACACATTCTGTGCCTGTATACAGATTGCCCAAACACTTTGGGAAAGGCAAGTAAACCCAGCAAAATTTTTCTTGGAGTACTAAAATGGGGCCTAGATTCTTGACTGGGAAGTCTTAGGCACTACTCTAAAAAGTATAATTAAGTATTAAGAAGAAGAACAACAGCATGGCAAAGACTCCAATTGGGCTTCTCATTTTGTTTTGGAAACAGTCACCGAGTTTTGTCTGTATCCATCTGTTATAAATATCTTTTATGCACTTACCTGAAAGTCGGTTTGACAGTTCTGCAGTGAGGGATGTCATACCACTCGCCCGCCCAGGTGAGATTGGTGTTGCAGGGTGCACTGAAGGCGTTGCAATTGATCCCAGGTACTGGTAAGATTGATCATAGGGCCATGGAGGGGATGGCTGTAGTTGTCTTGTATCTGAAATGAAACAGAAGGGTAAAGAGAGGTTGTTTTTAAACCACTACACTGTTATCAAACACAACCCTACCTTGAGCAGCTGAGGCCAGGAACGTACATGCTGTTCTTACATAAATCCAATCTCCCCCTTTGTCAGGAGACCTTCAAGATGAATTGCTTTTTAAAATGCTATTTGTGCTTCTGTGATTTTGGATCAGTTGAATTTTTCTTCTGAAGTCTCTTTGATAATGTGCATTGATGGCGGTCAGGGAAAAGCTGGCAATGTACTTCCCCAAGGTGAAAGTGTCGGCACGTCAGGCTTTCAGGTTGTATCAGAATTTTGTCTGTTCAGCCACAAAAGTAAGTTCTCATGTGTCACAGAGGAGAAAATAGCTGTGGAGTCTGAATCCCTTTGTCTGTCTTGTCCACAGAACTAACTCTCCGTGCACAGTAGCAGGAGAAGCTCCCGGACATAACCCGGCCAGCACACCTTAGCCTTTACCCAGGATTCCATCCGGCTTGTCTTATTTATGAGAGTAGTCCCAATGGCCTCAGAAGAACGGTTCACATCAATACCATAAGCAGGATTTGGCTGACAGAGGGTAAAAACAGATGTGAGGGTGACACAGTGGCTCCTTGGCCCGACCTGAGTTGGGAAAGCGCAGCCGAAACGGCCCGGATTGGGAAGGGGCACTGAACAAGCATGTCCATGGCTGGAGAGCTGTCCCGCTGTCCGCACGGCCCGGGAAGGGCGGGGTGCAAAACTAATGTGCAGGCAGCCAGCCCCTCCACACCCTGCTCCCAGCGCCCCGGGGACAGCCATAGCACCCAACCATGGCAGCCCCTTCCCCATGGTGGGGCTGAACACACGTGCTTGCCTGTGTTGGTCTTGTGGGTGGCCCTTAGCCCAGGCTGCATCCTCAGAGATTTTCTGAGGACGCAGCTGGGGCTGGCCACCTACTTGCCCAGGGCAGTCCCGGGCTAACTTGTGGCAGCGCGTAAACAGATGTGCCGGTGGGTTCCGGGCTACAGCAGGCCAACACCACCTCTGTTTTTACCCAAAGAAAGCAACTGTAAAGATGGGCTTATTTTAGGGGTGGGGAACCTCCTGAAAATGGGCCGAATCTGGCCAGCAGCTGTTTTTTATTTGTCCCCTTGCCAATTCTTGGATCTGGCTCAGTGCCCTCAAGCACTGAAGGAGTGGACTCCAGGGAAGAGAGTGGAGATGAAGGCAAGGAAGGATATGGGGTGGATCCATGGCCTAGCTCCGTGATCTGGACCCTTCCCTTCCTTCCCCTGTCCTTAAGAACACCCACTAAGCAGTGAAGCACTGCTGCCCGCAACTCCGAACCAGCCCATGAAGCTTCTACTGATTTTCAGGGGACCATGGGATAGAAAAGTTCCTCAACCCTGTCTTATGCCAAGATGGGCAGGGAAACTGCCATCAAGGAAGCCAATTCATGTCTATTCTTTTTACTTGTTTCATTTATCCAAACGGGATACTACAGGAGCTAAGCATTTCCCAGACACATTCAATCTGCATAGCAAGACCTTCCTGGAATCTTTGTTCTCCCCCCATCTCTACTTGTCTAGCTTGCCTTCCTCATCATTCTGGCCATGGGAGGGACTGGGAGGCTCTATTGAGAAGGAGAATCTTGTCGTGCTTCCAAGAGACTCTTTATCAAGTTAATCTTCTCTGGAAACCTGTTCCAAAGTGAAATGTCTCCTGCTTCATACAGGGCTTTAGCCATTGTGGTATCTCAGAGAAGCCCAGGTATAGGGGAAAAATTAGCGGCAGATGTTGCTGTGTCCTTACTGATTGATTGGTAGCTTTGACAATCAGGGCCAAGTCCTTAAACAGACAATCAGAACAGACAGGGAGGCTCATAATGACACCACAAGGGGAAAAAGAAGAAATTGAATGGGTATTTAAAAATCAGCTACATTTGTCTAGGACCACACACGTTCATCCTAATTATATGCTTACAGCCTGGCGTCACTAGGGGGCTAGGTTAAGGCTGGCATCACTAGGGGGCTAGGTTAAGGCTGGCAGGGTGCCAGGCATTTCCAAACCTGTCTATGTTTAGATTTCTTCTACGTTTTACTTTTAGCTCCCAAATTTCATACCTTGTTTAGGATCTAACATCCCTGCTGTGTACTTTACCATAAGTTAGTAGTGTGTTCTCTCTGCCTTAACATAGCATTTTGTCTGGGAATCTTTAAAAGATCTGCAAAGCCAGCCCAGTTGAAATTCAAGGAAGTAGCAGGCTTCTAGGCACGGTCAGTTTTACAGCCAAACAGGATTCCAGTAACATTTCAACAGAGCTCACAACAGCAGAGTACATGGACTTGATGTTCCTTTGGTGTCAAAGCCAATACAGTTTCCAATTTACCTTATTTTTTAAAAATTCTAGCCTGCTCCCTCCTGACCAATGGCAGCCCGGGGCGGTGCACAACATAAATAAAACTACAATATAAATACAATATGAATACAATAAAATCATAACAATTAATAATCTATAAAAGGGTCCAGTAAAAAACAAAAGGTAATAACCCCTCCCACTAACCATCCTCCTCACCAAACGCCTGGCGAAACAGCCAGGTCTTACAGTGATTATGAAAGGAAGGGAGATCCGGGAAGAGGCAACTCTCCAATAGGAAGGAATTCCAAAGCTGCAGTGTAGCCACCGAGAACACCCGCTCAGATTATTATGATTAGCAAGCATTTATATAGCACCAGCAATGTACCTGGCATTTTACAAAGTAAAGTGGCCACCCAGGAAACCTGGGGGACCTCCAGGCGGGTGCCCCCAGCCGACCACTGGGGCCAATTCAGGACACGAGGGGTGAGGCGGTCCTGCAGGTAAGTGGGGTCCAGGCTGTATAGGGCTTTAAAGGTAATAACCAACACCTTGAATCGGACCTGCCAGGGCCCTGCCTCTCCCACAATCCATGTCCCCCCCTCCGCTGCCTGTCACACTCTCGGGCCTCAGCCAGGGGAAATGAGGGAGAGAGAGGCAGAGGCCCTGCCTCTCCCTCATTTCCCCTGGCCAAGAGACACTGACAGGCGGGGAGGGGGGGCATCCATGGAGTGAGTGAGAGGCGGGGTCTCTGTTTCTTCCCTCACTTTCACCGGAAATAAGGAAGAAGCAGGCAGAGGCCCCGCCTCTCCCTCACGCCGCTGGCCCCCTCCGCTGCCTGTCTGTTTCGACCAGGGGAAATGAGGGAGAGGCGGGGCGTCTGCCTCTCTCTCCCTCATTTCCCCTGGCCGAGACTGTCTGTGAGCGGCATGAGGGGGGGCTGGGGCTTCTCCCTCACTTCCGCCACAAGTGAGGGAGAAGCAGGCAGAGGCCCTGCCTCTCCCTCACACTGCTGGTCCCCTCCACTGCCTGTCTGTNCGGGGCGTCTGCCTCTCTCTCCCTCATTTCCCCTGGCCGAGACTGTCTGTGACAGGCAGCGGGGGGAGGAGGGGCAGCGGAACTTCCGGTGGGGGCGGGCAGTGCGGCGGCAGATTTAATCTGCTGCTGCGGTGCCCACCCCACCTGAAGCTCTGAGCCCGGCACCAGGTCCAGACCAGCGGTGGCAGCGGTGACGATGGCGGCAGCGGATCAGGTAAGTGATCCGATTTGGAATCTGAATGGCCGTTCAAGCTTGGGGATGGGCAGAGGGGAGTGTCCCATCACCCAGGCCCGGGTAGTGTGCTGCCCCCAGGCTGGGGAGCATCCCCTGAGTTAGGGAGCGACCCTAGGCCTGCCGGCGTCTGGTAACAGAGCTGCTGGAGGAAGATATGGGGCCCCGCATTTCTTCCCCGCCCTGAGCCCCACTTAGGCTAAGGCTGGCCCTAGGACCTGGAAGACTGTAAGCAGCCAGTGCAGGGAGTGGAGCACCAGTGTTATGTGTCCCAGGTGACCCGTCCCTGTAAGGAGATGCGCTGCAGCATTCTGCACCTTACTTGAGGGATGGGGGCCAAGCCTTTCAAAGTTTTTCCTATCAGCAAGTACATCAATTTACGCCTTTCATGGTGTGAGAAAATGTATTTTAAAAAATGAACACAGTAAATAATTGCAATAAAACACTCTAGGGTGAGAATTACAGAGAAGTAATTCACACCTTGTTGGGCAGACATCAGCTCTCGGCCTCCAGCCTCATGCTGAACAAGCTATTAAGCATGAAGCCGTATACCACCATGCATGCCCCATCATGTTTTATTGCTGTGCAAAAGTTGTGTTCAGCTTCTTTAAAAAACCATAATTAAACACCACAAGTGTTGCATAATGTTTATTAGTGAAATAAAATAAGCTTTGGGAAAAGTCTCCACAAGAGGGGGAAAGCTGCCTCCTCTGCATGCTCCTTCTTGTGGTGGATTCAGTATTTTGCTAATTAGCACTGCACTGTGGGGCTGGAACATAAAAGTATAGTTTGGAAAAGGATGGCATCTTCAAAGAATGTCAGCAATTGTCTTTCATGTTGAGATTTCACTGCCACTGGTTGATCAGTAGGTGACAGCAGAGAGCTTCCTTTACAGTCTTGCAAAATGTTAACCCATTCTCCTGCTAACATTTAATTGGCACCATGACAGTATAGTGACTTTACATGACTATATCTTCAATATTGGACTTAATGCACACAGCAGTAGTAAACCTGGCATAGGGTAGGCTGATGCTCCCAGTACCAGTTTAATATTTATACTGGCTTAAGGAACTGACTTTCCTGTATCCATGTATCACAACTGTACCATTTGTACTGATCATTTATTGCCCACACTGCTATTCACTGTACTAATGTAAGTACAGTGGTCAGGTATCCATCTCACTATCCAATCGGGGTTGGGGACTGGACAGATGTTGCTTTTTGTTGCTTTGCATCCATCCATACACTAAAGACTACTTAATACACACTTAACCTTGGTTTAAGCGTTAGCAGTTTTAAGCTTAAATCCGCTCTGCTGTAGAACTGAACTTACTAAAAGAATTGTAGAGGAGAACTCCGTGGTTACAAGGGAAGACTGAGTGTGAATGTTCTCACTTTTGTACTGTTTTAAAGAGGTCTTAAAAAGCAGCAGAAATGCCATCATCCACATGAAACTGTCCTTGAGCTCTCTCCAAGCCACTTGTAATGTAAAAATTGTACCACACAGCCATTGTTCCAGTTGACTTTCAGTGAAGTAGTATTCTGGAAAATTACTGGGTAGGAAGAGAATCTTCTTATTTAGCAGCCCTGTTCTAGGTGCATATTTAGAGTTTTATTTGGATGATTTTATTGACACAAACATCTTTTACCTGTTTGCTTGCAATGCTAAAGCAAAATAGCTAAGAAAGAGCAAACAAATCCCTGCTGAGCAATGGAGCTGTGCAGATGTCACTGCGGACATGAATTGGCCTGCTGGAAGAGCTTTCTTTAAATTAATGATAGTAATGTGCAATAAAGAAAAAAACCCAGTTTGACTCTGGGTGAATCTGTGGGGCAGGCAATACTCCAGAAACAGTGAGACACAAGTGGCATTGAATCCCAAAATGCAATATCCAGGCAACACCTTTCTATAGAAGAAACACACTTTAAGTTACAGAACGCCATAAAGTAGAATGAATCTTTAACAGAATGTCAGATTTGGAAGGGACTTTGAAGGTCACCTAATCCAACCCCCTCTTGGAAGATATTTGGTTGGATTCTCAGCTAGCGTAAAGTCAACATAGTAGCTCCATTGACTTCACTGGAATTTTACTGACCTATGCTATCTGGGGATTTGGCCCTTTTGTGACTGTCCTGGTATAATATGTTTGCATAATGCCTTTGACAATGGAACTCTGGTCCTTAATGGGGGCTCCAAGGCATTACTCTGCAATAAGTATGATGAATACTGCTACCAATAATATCGGAGAGAACCTGCCTAAAAACATGTACAATTGGGAAAACGGTCATTGAATTATACAACTTATTTCTTACATGGATTGGAAGTCTTGTTCAGTGGTCAATTTTAAATTAAAATTAGATAGCTGGTGCAGGGTATGCCACTCTCACAATCTTCAGTGTTTCTTTGCAGCTACTGAAATCATTCAGTAAGCTTTCATTAAATAAAAGTACATTTTCATTCTTTTAGAGGGTAGCTTGAAAACGTGACTGAATTGTGTCCTAATGCTTAGAAACCAAAAGACAAAAAAAGGAAGAAGAAAAAACTTTTAAATTTTTTTTAAAATATCTTGATTTTTATAGCCTGACACATGATTTCTGTTTATTTGATTTATTACAATATTTTTAGAGTGTGGTTGCTGTGCTGATCCCAAGTATGAGAGAGATTAGAGATAAAGTAATTCAGAAGGTAACTTTTCTCAGGCTGACTTCTGTTGGTGAGTGTGTGCAAGCTTTCAAGGTACACAGAGCTCTTCTTCAGGCAGACATTTGTGAACATTAGGGCCTGTCTGCCCTGCCTGCACCACTGTGCCTATGAGTTTAAAGAGAGCTTGCTTGATGATTATGGGAATGCCAGTCTATGGTGCAATCTGCCATTGGAGCTGCTTTATGCCATGTTCGAATGAGACAGCTCTGAATGTGTCTGCACGTCAGACAGTCTGTTCTTAGCTATGTGGACTGGAGGGAGCCAGATCTCATTGTGATACAACATGTTACTGGAAGCCTCACAAGGGAGAAGCAGGATGTGAGTCAGTACGGGGGATTATACACCAGTAATTTGCAAGGCAGGACAGTTGGGTGCCCGCACTTTACATGCAGCATGTCACTGGCTAAAGGGTAAGTTATCCCAAAAGCACTACATGAAAACAGTGCTTCAGTAAATCCCCCAGTTCAAATGTATAACCTGTCTGAAATCCTGCTCTCCAGAAATGATTTTACAGCACAAGGGTCAGTGGGTAAAAGGGAGTCACCCACAAGTAAACACAAGCAGTGAGCAGCTAAGTAGCTGCATATCTGTATCAGTTACAATTCCATGGTAACATGACTCAGTCCCCAGTATAGTAAGAGGCAGGGAAATTGTGAAACAACTTCTGCAGTTGCTAGCCATTTCTCTCTGGTTGCAGAGATTTCTGTGTCAGTCACACAGTGTCAAGCGTTGCAATTTCTCCACTGTCTTGGCAGTTCCTTTCAAGGCAATCAACACGAAAGAGGGGGTGACAGATGGCCAAGACGCTGAACTTTTACACTGCAGGACTCACCCAATGGCTTTCTAACGTCAGCCTGGAGTGTAGGGTGACCATTGGTCCTGTTTTATACAGGACAGTCAGTCCTGGGTTTTTTTAAAGGGTTTGTCCATTGTCCTTTATTTACATGTTTTTGTCCTGTATTTTCCACATGCTGCTGGTGCTGCCACTTTCACACACTCCCCCCGGAAATCATGATCTCATGATGTCCGGGATGGAACAGCGGCGTCGGCAACTTGTGGACTCAGAAGTGAGCCAGCATTTCCAGCACTGGGGGGGCGGGGCGGGGGGATGGATTCACTGCTAGGTTTACCATAGCATCCAGATTCTCCAGGTCATGATCACTTTATTGATCTGTCAAACCCCATCCAGGTGGATTTTGTAAATATACACCCACAGCCAGCATTTTGCCAGTCCTCATCATATGACTTTCTCAGGCAAGGTTTTAGTATGGGCCAGGTCAAGCTGTGGCCCTGGGCATCACGGAAAGCCCCATCTGGCTACTGGGGCTGGTGTTGGGCCCTTCCCCCCATGCTCACCTGCCAGGGGAGGGGTGAGAGGCAAGACCTGGGATTAGACGGCACCGACGTGACCCACAGAAGTTGCTGCCCCCATCCACGAGGAGTTTGCAGTGCCACAGTGCCCTCTCCCTGGCGCAAGCACTGGTCCTGTGAGCATTGCTGTCCATCACCGCCCCATCCCCTGGGCTGGACTCCTTATGCTGGGGTGGTTGCTTGCATGTGCCTTGGGGGAGAGAGGGCACTGTTTCTGTGAGCCCTTACAGTATCCCCCACACTGGGCCCCTGTCTTCCCTAGGGCTGCCAGCCTTGGACTTCACTTTCATAAAAGTTGACTTCTCCAGGAAAGTTCCTTTCGCCGCTGAATGGCAGCGAAGGGGGATTTGTTGCGCCCCCGCTAGGCGCAGGGGAGTGCCACCGTGGGCGCATGCCTGTTAGAAGGATGCCCGGGCTGAGAGTAGGGTTGCCTGGCAATGCTCCCTGGTGGCATGAAAGCACGTGTCATGTGGGCTGGACCGCCTCCCCTTCTAGGCGGGGAGTTTCCGGTGGCGCCGAGAGCGCAGCATTCCGTGACTGGAGGCCGAACAGTCAGCCCCACCCACCTCCCCTCTAGCACTGTGGGTTTAATGCTGGTTGCCATTAGGGAGCCAAGGAGGAATTTTGGCGAGTAGCCTTATTGATAAGGATCGTTGTTTTTTGCCTCCTTCACAGTGTTCGAATAGGCTAAATAGGACAATTAATTTGGCTATTTGAGAGTTATCATAATCACATGTTTCGACTACTAATTCAACTGGCAATAAGTCTGTTAGTTCATGATTTGGCATATAAATAGGGTAATTCGATAAAGACATAACTGAAATTTGGTACAATTTACAATAATTGGGTACAACTTGATTCACGTCAGTGTTTGTTATGAAGAATTAGGGTAGCCGTCGCACTCTGCAGGGGTCCAGTATGTGATAGTAGGATAACTAGGTAAGGCTATAGAACAATTATGAGTCATCTCCTTTAGAGATGGGGAGGTGACACCCAGGTAATGCGGGCACAGCATGCACTGGGGTCACGTCCCTGGGAGGGGTGTCTGAGCGGGGTGAGCAAGGACTTGCACAGTCCTCAACCTCGCTGGCACGGAAACTCCTTACTCTGGCCCGGAGCGGCCTGCCCCCTTCGGCCATGGCTAGTGACCTATCAAAGGGGTGAAGTTTGTAAGTTGATTGCACTGCCACTGGAAGGCACTTCCAGAACAGTCCATGAGTTAATATTGTTGATAATTAGCTAGCATACTGGACCCAGATTGCTTGGTGCAATTACCCCACCAACCTGAGATTGTTTTAATAGAAACTGCGGCCTGTTTAAATCCAGATCCTTTCTCTCTGTTTGATTGGGGGGTGCGCCGACAAAGGATGGATTAGACATGTTCAGAACATTCTTTGCTTAATAGGGGCAATGGGCAGCGAGAAGGGAAGTTCTTTGGGAAAGAAGGAAGACGTTTTGCAACATTCTTTTCGCTTTTCCCTCTCCCGCTTTCCCTTCTTTCCATAACAGCTTGCCTTCCTTTCCTCGCTTTGTCCCTCCACTGTCACCCTCACAAGCCCCTGCTTACAGCCTTCCTTTTTAAACTCAAGCTTCATATGGCCAAGACTGAACTCCACATCTTCCCCCCCAAAATGTTCCCCTTCTACTTCCCTCTCAATTTCCATTGAGGATGTCATCATCCAGCCTGTTCATCCTGTGTGTAGCCTGGGATTCATTTTTGACTCCTTCCTCTCCTTTACGCCTCAGATCCAGATTGTTGCTAAATCCTGTCGCTTTGGCTGTACAATATTGACTGAGTTCCAAAGTTCCAAGTACCCAGTCCGGGTACTTGACTGAACTTCGGAACTTTGTCTGAGAACCCGGAATTTGGAACCTCGGAAATCCCTGGAACTTGGAACTCTTTCCTTTAATGATTTTAAAGTGCACCCACTTAAAAATCATTATGCCAAGCAGTGCCCAGAAAAGCAGGCTAACAAGAGTGAGACAATAACTCATGAAGGAAAACCCAAACAGTGCAACTGCGTGCAGAAAGCCAAAAAAGCCAGCAGTACCTACAGTATGGCTCACCATCAGCAGAACACACACTTTAAAATCATTACACCAACCAAGCAGTGTCCAGAAAAGCAGGCTAGCAAAAATGGTACAATTGCTGAAGAAGACAATCCCACAACAGTACAACTGAGGGCAGCAATCCAAAACAAAAACCAGCACTAGTGTACCCACAGCATGGCCCACCATCAGCAGTGAACCCATTTAAAATTATTAATTTATTATTATTATTATTATTATTATAAACATTTATATAGTGCCGGTCATGTACCTGGTGCTGTACAGAACATAGAAATAGACGCGGTCCTGCCTGTGGCTTACAATCTAAAAGACAAGGAGGGGGAGACAGGGAGAGGGGACAGTGGGAGAGACAGGGACGCCAACCAAGCTCAAGAAGGCAAACCCACAAAAGTGCAATTGCGGACAGAAACAAAAAAAAAAGTCAGCCCAGCAGACATATTAACAACACCCACAATAAAGAAAGCAGACACACACACACACACACACCTCCATTGTGCCTGTCCAGAGCCCACCTATGCAAGGTAAGCCTCCTCCCCACACACCATATTATTTTAACCAGAAAGAAAGTAAGTCTCCCCTGTGCCCCAGTGGTCAGTCACATTTTGGCAAAGTTGAACCCACAGACAAAGTACAGTCACAGTGCCCACAAAAACCACAGCAAAAGTGATTCATCTCTGGTCTCTAGGGTGCTACCAACTTGCCAACAGGCAGTGCAAGCAGCAGCAGCACTCAAACTCAAAGTATATTTGGCACTGGTGGCAACCCCCGACTTTGCCCCTAGTATATGGACAGCCCAGGCCAGGGGAAGTGGAGCTAGACAGCCACCATGGTGCCAAGCTGTGCAAGGAAGCAGCAGGCAGCAGTGGCATCACTTTTTTTTTTTAAAAAAGGCATGGCTTTGGTGTGGCACTGGTAACTTGGACAGCCCAGGCCAGGGGAAGTGGAGCTAGACAATCCCTCTGGCCACCATGGTGCCAAGCTGTGCAAGGAAGCAGCAGGCAGCAGTGGCATCCACTTATTTTTTTTAAAAAAGGCATGGCATTGGTGTGGCACTGGTAACTTGGACAGCCCAGGTCAGGGGAAGTGGAGCTAGGCAAAGATCCGTCTGGTCTCCATGGTGCCAAGCAGCAGGCAGCAGTAATGTGGCACCCACTTATTTTTAAAAAAAATCATGGCATGTTGGAAACAACTAACCTCCATCCCCCAGCATTGCCCCTATGGACAGGCCATGACATGTCATGCCAGGCACCCCCCACTCTCCCCCAAGCAAATTACTTACAGATCAACAGGGTAACACACACAGCCAAATTCACTAGAAAATGGCTGTACAGCCACTTTTATTTTGCCTCTGCCAGCCAATCAGAACTTGCCATGCCATCTGGCTTGTCCATGATTCAACTGTCCCCTCCCATACGCTCCTCCTATCAAATATGGCACTAAGTTTTCTTTCCTAGATCAGAGAAGCTAGGGGGTCAATCGTCTGGATCACTCCAGTCACATGTGCAATGGCACCAGCACTTGATTGAGACTTCCTAAGTTTTTCGAGGACCTGCCTTGGTACTCGGAACTTTGGACCTTGGAAATTCGGAACCGAGTACTGGAATCCCTGGTGGAGCCAAAGTTTTCCAAGGACCGAGTTTCAGCTCTAATTGTAAGCCCTTTGGGGTAGGGGCCTGTCTGTAACTACTGACTGTACAGTGCCAGGTACATTGCTGGTGATATAAGAATAATAAATAAGTAACAAGAAGAAGTGTCGGACCTATATATAAGCAACACAAAGGGCAGATTAGGGTCCTATAGTTAGGGACGCATGTTCACTGCATTCCCCCCATTGCCAGAAATGGGGAAAATGCAATAAGCATGGTTCCCTGCCTATTATTCTGTTTAAGTCTTAATGATCTCCCCCTTCTGAATTACCACATTAAAATTTCAAAAATAAGGAGCACTGTGGAGCGGTGAGGTTCTGAAATGAAGGATGTTCTGTTATGAGAGCCATTGTAGCCTAATGGATAAGGCATTGGACTTGAGCCAGGGACACCAGGACTCAAATCCTGTTTTAGCCATGAATTCACTATCTCTGAGCCTCAGTTTCCCACTTTGTAAAAATGAGATTAACATTGACCTGCCTCACACGGTTGCTGTGAGGGTGAACTAGATAAGGATTATATGTGCTGAGCATTTTCTGGAGGCAATGCAAGACCTTTTATTTTTGGCCAAGTGTTCGGCAAGCGGGGATAAGGATTGGATGAGGGGCTTCTAGAGGGCTGGGGTGGGGGCTTTTAGGGGATTTTAATATACTTTTATGTGGTTTTTTTATATGGTTCTTGTTCTGTAAGATGCCCTGAACCTTATAGGAAGAGAGGAGCATAAGTTTAGATAAAATAAAATAAATAAATAAATTAAAAAAAATAAAATAACATGACTGGAATGGTCCACTCCCTCACCTTTTCTCACCATTATGGGGCTCTACAAATCATAAGGACCAATCCTGAATCCTAGCCTACAGCAGCACTTTGAAAGACTACGTCACCTCCCAGTGCTCTGAAAGGATTACTCAGTGCTTGAGAGAAGGTGGGAATTTCCGAAGGACAACTTCATCACTGGGAGCAACAAGATGCACAAGGAGAGTATTCTAATACTTCTCACTGGGGAACATGAGGAGCTGGAAAATTACAGAGAAAACTGTAAAACTACACAATCAGCTATTTCAGTATCCAGGGGTGGTTTCCCTTGCCAGTGACACACAGTGGAAACCACAACTTTGGTCTGTCACACCACAGGCCCACTTCCCAATAGAAGAGGAAGGAGATGTAGAGGATTGCCAGGTGGTTGAGGGGAAGAGCACGAATTTTGATAAGATGGTAGACTCTTAACTGCTGACAACGATTGCCCTTGGGGTGAAGAATGTTGTCGGCTGCTGGCCATATACATATCTTTGTATATGTATGACCCTCTTTCCTGGGGGGAGGGGGAGCTGTGCTGCTGACTATTTGTGTTCCACTGCTGTGGAAATTGCAAGATAACTGTTATGCAGAGATACAGCTTTAAATCTCTCACTTGTGTAGCAGCCCTCAGAACTACTCATCATCCAGCCCTTCAACTCTATTACCTCATATAAATGAAGGGTGCACACTACAGGGTAGCAATGCACAAGATGTTTTCATGTCTTTGCCAAAGTTACTTACTCTCTTTAAAAGGCCCGGACCTTAAGCGGTGACCTCATGCCCCAATGTTTGCTTTTATTTTATTTTAGTGCTTCTGTGGTTTCTCTGAAACATTAAAACCATTTGAACTGTTCTAGACAGTAGCTTGGGCCTTTGAAACGTTTCTCACAGGACACTGAAATGAGTACTCTTCTAAATGGCACCGACAGTAGCAGCAGGATTTAACAGCAAAATATGGGCTATGGTGACAGCCTTTCAAAACAAAAACAAAAAACCACCAGAAGCTTGATGCACTATGCTAATTCATTTCCACTGCGGGGTTACCAACTGTGAGATTGGGTGATTTTTAGACGTGCCAGCCTCCCTTGTTACCACGGTCCGGGATCTGTTTCAGATTCTGGACAGGAATCAGGCCGTCTGTCCTTTAGACGTGCCGGCCTGATTCCGCTCGGGGATCAGGGAGGGGGCGGGGCTGTGCGCCACGATGTGCAGCCGCATAACCCTGCTCCCCCATGCTCCCCCAGCCGCCCGCCCTCTTGGAGATGGGCGGGCGCAGCGGCCAATCCGGCTGTTGCGCCCGATCTCAGATCGTGGCCGGGACCATGCTCCGGACTTGGCGGAGGTAACAGACGGTACTCTCCGCTGTTTCCAGACTGTGGTCCAGCTAACCACCATTCCGGAGGGGAGGCTGGCCTCCCCTCCGGAATGGTGGTTATTCAGATTCCCGCCGGAGGTTCACTGGGGTGAACATCTGGTGGGAACCCCTTCAGACATTAGGGGCCCTCCTCCACCACAGGGGACTGACTGTGGTAAAAGGGAGGCCCGTAACGTCTAAAATCACCCAATGTCATGAGTCTTGTTATATTTGGAGTTTTTGTTTTTTTATTTTATTTTTTAGCCCTTCAGCTCTTGTAACCACAACTCTCAGCTTCTTTTCTTTCTCAAAAAGGCAAGTTTCTAGCCCTCATGGTTGTGGAGGAAAGCTTGAAAACACGAAACAAGTACGTCGTAACACAGACAAAGAAACCCAAGTGCATGATTTAAATCATGGTTTTGAAGCCCAAATCATATTTTGGGAATCTGGCTCATGACTTGAATGCATGGAATTGCTGATACTGCTGTGATGCTGGTGTCTCTCCCTATACTTAGTTCAAGTTTTTGTCATTCTAAAAATATGCCATAGGCATAGAGGAATTCAGAGTCCATGTACTGAAAAACCTACAGTGCAAATGATAAAACAAGAAACAGACAAAGGGGCTGAGCAGGATGAAACATGTAGTATGGTCAAGATTAGGACTCCCATACAGAAAAGAGGAGGGACAAGGACATACATCACGACATCATTCCAAGGCCCTCTCCCCTTTCTGATGTCGTCAGGGCCAGCCTTACCACAAGGTGACCTGGGGCAACTGTCCTGGAGTGACTGTCTTGGGTCCTGCTAATTTCCCTACTACTGGGGACCCTGCAGTGGCTCTTGTTTTAACTAGGGCAGGGTATGGGTCCCCCACAGAGCTCCACAAAGAGTGCCCGCGAGTCACTGGCGCTATGGGGGAGGGAATGGGACCATTAGGAGCCCCATATTGTGTTGATCTACAAAGCCCTTCACGGTCTGGGCCCCTCATACCTCAGGGACCGCCTCGCCCCCCACGCCCCAGAGCAGCTCCTTCGGTCCATTGGGGGTGCCTTCTTGGAGGTCCCCCACGTTAAGCGGGGGGCCACAATGGAGAGGGCATTCTCGGTGGCCGCGCCGCGCCTTTGGAACTCCCTTCCGGAGGAAGCCCACCTGGCCCCAAGCCTGTTGACATTCCAGCAAAGTTGTAAAACCTGGCTGTTCGCCCAGGCCTTTGGGGAGGGTGGGGGAGGGTTTTTAGCTCCCCTACCTTATTTATTGTTTAAATTGAGGTCCCGGGCCCTGTTTTAATAATTTAATATATGATTGCTATTATTGATGGTTTTAAATTGTTTTTATGTACTATATTTTTATTGTTGGAAGCCGCCCTGAACTGTTTGCAGGAGGGGCTGGGTAAAAAATCTATAAAATAAATAAAAATAAATAAAATATTTTGTCTTTGCCCTTGACCCTGCAAATTCTAAGGCTGGCCCTGGATGTAGTCCCATCTCTTTGCCAGAGGGCACCTCCGCGTTGACAGTCCTTCCAAGTCCACTTTTTATTTCTTTACTATATGTAGCCCCAGCGACCCTCTGCCTAGCTGCTCTTGTTAGCTGGCCAATTTCCTATAGGCCCACCATAAAAAGATCTTGAGGAGAGATTGAATGGGAAACACTGCAAACCCCAGAGTGGCTTTCACTGCCAGGGCTAGTCATTCTACAGGATTTTAATAGCATCCATGTACTTTTCATTTATAAGATAATGTCTGAATTATTTAAATGTATTCTTCTTCACCAGTGGATGGCAGAGGGGAAATCCCTCCCTAGCAGTTTGATTGGGCTCATTCCCATCCCATCCATCTCAGCAGGAGAAAGTGCTTAAATTGCTAAAATGCCCAAATCAGTACCAAGGGCGATGAAAGAAAGCACCTGCACAAGGAAAGAAAACATTTTTTTCCTCCAGCCAGTCTGATGGCCTGTCTTCAATGAGCCACGCAGACTAGGAGCAGAGAGCTGCTTGCATGCTATAGTGTCCTGCCAACAAAATAAATAAAGCAGGGAACATTTCAGAAATGGTAATCAGGAGAGGTCCCCTGAACATCTGCTTTAGCTCTTTCTAACCTGGCGCTGACACTGGGAGGTGCACACAGCAGCAAGTACTGAGCTGTGAACGTTGTGATTTCACAATCAACGTACGCGCTCTTCCAGCAGGTTAGTACATAAGCTGCTCAGATGAAATATAAACCATCTCTCCCACTGAGTAAGCACCCTCCTCCTGGGCTGGCGTCACTGCTGCTTTGAAGAACACAGCGGCATTATGGGCAAACTGCAGCGTCTCACAGTGCCAGAGACACACACGAGTCAGAAAGCTGAGTTTTGCATATTGAGGATGCATTGTTCTTTGTTTTTCAAGATCTGATTCACCCTGTACAGCAGTGCTTATTTATTCAAGAGGCTTTATGCCCCTTATTTGCCTCCCCCACTTCCAAAAGAAATTAACAATAAGAGAAAAAAACAGAATTAAGCCTTGATCCTCCACTTTTTTTGTTCTTTACGGATGGGCACTTGTTCAAGCACTGTGCTGCGCCTGCTATTGCTGCCCACACCTCTTAAATTGCCTCCTAGAGCATAAAGGCCCTTTTCACACAGACTTTCTTAACACTGATAAAATGGGTGTTACATTTTATTATACATGTTGCAGGGCACCCATAGAGCACACCTGCAGCCCTGCAACATGTATAATAAAATGTAACACTCATTTAATCAGTGTTAGAGTGTCTGTGTGAAAAGGGCCATAGTGTCCCATAGACCTGTGCATGCTTTACTAAAGGCCCACCTCTCAACTCCAGTATCTGTTGGTCCCCAGATATCACTCATCACCATTGTATCTGATTTCCTTAATGAATTTATGTTCTCAACACCTTGTGAGGAAGGATAGTGCTGTCACATATGGGGTACCCCCCACCCCCACCCCAACCATTATTCCAGAAAATGCTTAAGTGACCTGCCCAAGGTCACAGAGTAGGGTGGGGAACCTCAGGCCCAGTGGCCAAATGTAGTCCATAGCTAGTCTTTATGTGGCCCCTTTCCAGTTCCTGGATCTGGCCTCTGGATGAAGTTCCTATCCCCAAACACTGAAAGACTGAGCTCAGGGAAAGGGAACAGAGAGGAGGACATGCACACAAGGACTGGAGAAAGATCTGGAGAAAGAAACCTCCTCCTCCTGACCACACCCCTTAAGCACTTCCACCCCCAACTTCTATACGGTCCTCAGAGTTTGTATTAATTTTCAAGGAAAAAGATTTCCCACCCCTGACACAGAGTCTGTGGCCATTATTATACGAGCCGCGGTGTAGGCGGACTGGTGTGCGCCACGGCGGCGGGAGGAACACCCCCACTCATCAGCTGCGGCATGCACATGGGCGGCAGCCACTCGTGCCTGCGCAGCAGATCTGCGTGAGCATGAGTGGGACCATCTTGTGTAAAAACGACCGGTGATGAAGACGTGAGCAGAACCAAGAAATCCAGAGTTACAAGTCACTAGACCCTCCTGCCTTCCATTGCTCGCTGCAGTGGTTCTTTTTTATAAGAAAGATGGGATGCAAAGAATCTTCTAAAGATGTCTTGGGATAGTAGTGTATGGGATATGGACGGAGGAGGGGAATGCTAATTCCATCTTCCCTCTTATGGGGAAAGTATGTCAGATTTCCTTGCCATGTCTCTCCTTCCGGCTTCTGGAGAATGAGGGTCCCTCAACCATCTTCTCGGATTGTCCTAGAAAAGACATTATGTTTGGGAGCTTGTGTTCACACGGGCAAGCTTCAAAAGGCATTATTTCTTGGTTTGAATTCTTATCACAGTGGAATTCTCTCTCTGTGTGCATGTGTTTGAAGAACATTTTATTTAAGTTTGGAAATTCCACAGAGGTATTATCCCCTTCAGAAACAAACAGCAGCAAAAAGGCAGAGCTCGGCTCAGCGAATCTCCACAGGCGACTGCGGGGCAGGGTGATAAAAGAATCGGTGCAACATGGCCTGAGGTGTCTCAGAGGTTACTCCTGAAGATGTGAACTAATTACACTCTATTAAAGTTCTCTAGCCTACAGATAAACAAAGAATATCTATCAGTCTTGTCTTTTATATCATCCGTGCTTCTCTTTCTCTACATGAAAGATGTAGAAGAAAAAAATAAAAACTTACTCTCTGGAGTTTGCAGTCATTTTATCCACCACAAAACATTGACCTTGATGTGAACTAATTAGGATTGCAATAATAGATTAATAATACAGGTTGGCGAGGTGGAGCTTTGCCAGTATAAAAAGTGCCTTTGAACATAACAGCCATTTACACTTTCATGAGCTCATCCCTAGTGCTCAGAAGAAAGGATCTAAACTAATAAAGTAGAATTCATCTGGGGCACTCTACACACGCCAAAGAACATTACCCCACAAATGCTTATTCAGGATGGCAAATGAAATCTGCCTGGATTCTTTTAAATTCCAACACAGATCATGATGAAAAAAACCAAAAACTTTTGGTAGTAAGCAGACTTCTGATGATCTAAAGATGCACTGGGTCATTTTATTGACTTAGAAAAAGTAAATGACATATCAAATGCAACCTTCATACTTTAACAAACAAGGTCACCTTGAGAAAAATTATACCAAGTACAGCAGTCTGAAGCCTCCCTCTAGACCTCAGCTTTGATTTACAAGGTAAAGTAAAGGCTTCCTCATACGAACGTATATTTTTAAATGATTTGGGAGTGCAATACTGCCCACAATGGCTCAGCTCTCATTGACTGTAATGGGTGAACTTAACAGGTTTCTTTAAAAGTAGGTAACCGAGGAACTGTTTATCAATAGAGTATTAAACAAAGTAGTTGACTTGAGAAAAAGAGAAAAGCTCTTGAAAACACTATAAAATCCTCTGCTTTTCCTAACACTGAGCTAATGATTTACATCCAGCTGGTGAAAAGGAAATTTGCAAAGCTGAAAAGAAAAATGAGTTAAGCCCAAAAATATGTGCTGAACCCCCCCCCGTAACCAGGCTATGGGGGAAGGGGGCACCCAACCCAGAACTGCATTTAGCCTACCTTTTAAGAAATGCCTTCCTCCCTTTATGAAATCCTCTGGCACTTCCTGTTTTGCTCAAAGATGAATCTTTCTGTTAACAATGTGGAGATCAGAAATTCCATGCAACCTATAGAGCCACAGAAGGATTTGTCCTTTTTTTTTCTTTAGTGAGAATCTGAAAATGCCAGTGGATTTCACTGAGAAGAGGAAAAAGAATGTAGAAGCAAGGTAAGTTAAAACTCATCCCTGTACTGTATGCTTCCTCCTGGAAGCCATGTTGGAGGTAGTATTCATATTCAGCATACATACTTAATTGATTTAGTTAAGTTAATATGATTAATTAATTTAGCTTTGCAGTTTAGCTTCAAATGGTATATTGACTTATTCCAGGTCAGAGTACATCTACATTTGAAAGACTAGAGTTACAGACCTTTCTAATGAATATATTTTAAATAGGCCTACTTTATTTAAAGGTGTAGTATCAAGAACAGTAAAAGTTAAACATGATTCAGTTTTCCTTATGCCTCTGTAGAAGGTCCATGTTATCTTTATGTGCCTCTGTCTTCAAAACAAACACTTCAGTGCATGTTGTTTCTAGTGAGTAAGCAGCACAAGTAGTTGTGGCACACAAGTAACAGCGTGTGTGAAATGGAGACAAAATAGTTCATCTCCTTTTTTGGACCCACACCTGTTGCTGAGAGTATGCAAGCTTCTGGGCCGCAAAGAGCAGAGAGCAAATGTGACAGCAGGGGCTGGTGTGTGCATGGCTGAGGCGTGTACAGACATTCCAGCTCAGCTGTGCAGGTGGCTGCGGTAGCGGGCGGTGGTTACGGCTTTGAGTTTTTTTTTTTGCCACCCCTCCAAATCTACCCCCCTAGGCAACTGCCTAGGTTTCCTGCCCCAGACTAATGTACAGGCCTTTTTTGTTTCCATCTCCTACGTTTTGGATCAAGCTGGCAACCACACTCTCTCTGTGGGCACAGAGGAGAAGAAAATCATTTCTGTCAGGAAGCTGATTTTGTATTCCATTTTTCGGGTTACCATATCTCCTGTTTAAAAGAGGGCACTTATGAAAAGTACATGGTGCAGGGCTCCCTGCAACCTGTATTTTTCATAAACATCCTCTTAAACGGGAGGCCTGGTAACCCAATCCATTTTCCAAAGCATTATTATAAATAAATGACAGTAGGAACACGGCGTGTCAAAGTCATGCTGATAGTATATTTTCAAAATGTCCTCAAACTGCACTGTGATTGGGATGAGTTAATTTCAAAGCGCCTTTACAGGGCAGCTCAGCACTGTATATTTGTCGCCAGCATGATAAAAATAAATAAATGACAAGTTAGCTGCATTTGTGCAAGGCTCACTTTCAAGTGGATTAAGTACAAAAGGGCTTGCTCTCTTCCCATCCCCACATGCTGATGTATCCTGTCTGAACCTACAGATAAGCTGATGATGAGACACTAGAAGGCAAAGCAGACAATTACCTAAGCAAATGCTTGAAGGATTTGGACCTTGGAGCAACGTGCTGTTTACTAAAGACTGAAAGCACCATTTGTACTTAGCACAACCAAGTGTGTACAGCTCAGGCTTCCTGGATACTGTCCACCAGTGGACTCCCAATAAGCTTTATAGGTATAAGATAACATCAAACTCCTGTCTGCATTTCATCACCTCCAGGCCTTTGCTGTATTTTTAAACAAGAAGACACAAGTACCAACAAAGGTATATTATAGCATCTGTCTTGATGTTCACTTATTACACTGCTTAACAATTTATCTTTCTGAAGTAGACCACCAAGACCTTCAGTTGCTATAAAATGACACAGTTCTGGTGAAGTGTACTCATTTGTACCAGCTGAAAATCTGATCCATTGTCTTGCCTGTGCCATAAACCTAGACCTAGACCTTTGAAAGCTCATTAGTTGCAGACTCCTCAACAGAGACTAGGGGTAGCCTGAGGACAAAAAGTGAACTCCCATGCAAAGCTGATGATAGTAGAAAGTCAGTGCCATGCTTGCCCATGCTGTTCTTATTCTGTATCAGTAGAAGGCATCAGTCTCCAACTCTGTCAGACCTAGTACCTTTCATAAATACTGAATTGTTAAGAAATAAAGGGGGAGGGGGTAAGCAGCATCAGGAGAGGATGACAAATCTATGGGAAGATATTGATAACTCTTACATTGGCAGTGAGTACATGTCAATCCAGATGCACATCTCCCCTGTCTCATCCACCGAGCAGAGGCCTACAGGAGTGCGCCTCAGAGGCTAGAACAGTCATGTTTTCCTGCCAAGGATAAACCTCAGTCTTTGTAAGTGGACAACTGTTTTTGTTTTGTAAATGTGCCTTCCCATAAAGAAGAAAGGGAATGCTGCAGGACAGCATCAGGAAAGAGACAGCATTTCCTCAGCTTCCTCTTTATTTCCCCCCCCCCACTCCAAATGTGAAAAATAAGTCGTATGGCAGCCTTTGCTGGAGATGTGTCTAACAAGGCCTTCATTGTCTCAGACAGGTGTGAGATTGGAGTTGATTCACAGCCAACAATCCCCGTATCAGAGCCAGCTCTGGGAGCTGAAAACATGCACCAACCATCCAGTAATACCACTGCAGCCAGCCAGAGACTCAACAATTTAAGGCTTAACACATACACACAACATAAATCAGAGGAGGATGTACCAGCCAACCATCAGCTTCTTGGGCAGATGCCTGCAGACTGTCTGTGCAGATCAGACCTTGCCTGTTTGGGTTATTGGAACATTCCCCCCTTCATATAAAGACGAGAGCCTGGGTGGAGCAGCTAGCTCAGACACATTCCCATTTGCCCTATCTTGTCTCGGCAGCCCTCTTACATATGCTCTTTTGTGAGGCACTAGATCTTGTCAAGTCACTTTGTTCAAAATACAGGGAATGAATTACATCGTGAGGAAATGTTTAACGTACAAATATAGAAATCACACAGACAACGGTATGTACGTGCTGCCTGTACAAACTGTTTCTGTGAGAGTTCACGAGGTTCCCAACATGACCAAACAAAGCACAAGGATTATCACAGCTGTTTCTCTGCCACCACCCCTCCTCCCCATACATTTTCTTCACTTTTCCAGGAAAGCCTGTTTTGCACCATGTCCTCCTTTTGTGCTTTTGACTAGTCCTTAATCTACACCAGTTTTGGGTCACTCATATGACAAGCATGAGGAAGCATTAAAATGTACAGTCATGGCTACAGTTAGGGATAGGAGGACTTTGCACCATTCTGTACCTGCACCCAGATTCTAAAACCCAGGATCCCTAAAGCTCTTTTACATGACTGCCCCACCACAAGAGAGCAAAAGTCTTCAGAGATCACACCAAAATTCATCTGGCCTTGTAACCACTGTTTTCAGTTCCTCTGCTTACTGGCTGAGTGAAAGTCAGCAAGCTGCTTGCTGCTTCCCAATTCAGTGCTGATTCATGTCCTGACCAATAATAGACCAGCACACTCACAGCTGTGCATCTGTGGCCTGCACACACCTGTTTGGTTTTATACTTTTGGCTGGACAGTTCAAATCACAGCTGCAAGTGGGCTTTGAAGGGCAGAGATTCATGAATGGACTCAACATGGTAACTTGGCACAAGCAGATAAGCAGTATGTACTTAAAATCACAAGATAAAAGTGGGTTTAAAGAAGCATTTGTAGACAGGGGGCAAAGATACCAACATGCTAATGATTAATGTATGTTTATGTGGGATCTATGCAAAGGTGTCTTGCCCTTGCTGCACTTCTTGTCTCTGTAAAGGCAGCCAGTAATTTTTGAACTTTATAATTAATAAAAAAGTGCAGCATTAAAAAAACCTCTCTCTTCCCCACTCCCCCCCCCAACACACTTTGCAATCCCTAAAAAATGCAAACTTCCTCAAATACATTGCAGAAGATACTTTTACTTCCCGTAGGCTTTGTAAGTGGCTGTTTTTGAGGAACATTATGCTAAGCCAGATTGAAGAACCATGATGCCCCAAAGGGATGCCAGCTACATAAACTATTATTTGAGCACATCTTTTAATGGCTACAGTGATAAAAGGAAATGTGTCAATGAGTGAAATAGTTCCTCTGCTCTAGGGATGTTTTACAGTATGTCTGTGAGGTATCTAACTGTAATGATGACACCTAAAAGTCATGCCATTCTGCTACCCAGATTCACGGCCAGGTTGCGTGGAGAGATGCATCTACAGGTAAGGAGAAGCAAGCTGCAATATTATCTGATTAGGAAGCAGGGAAGTACTATAGTCTTTGTTATTGCAGACGGGGAACCAAAACACAAAGGCCATAATCTACAAACTGCTTATTCCAGGGTCCTGCTCCAGAGTAAGTGGTTTGTGGATCACAGCCAGAGCAACTAAAAGTGACTCACCCAAAGTCGTACAGGGAGTCTGTGTCAGACCTTGGAAATAAGCCCAGGCCTCTGGAGTCCCAGACTAGCATCTTTATCACTGGACTGTGCTGCTTTTAAGTGCTTTATATATATATATATATATATATATAAAGTCCATATGCGACTGCACTTCCATGCAGTCGCATATGGAAGTGAACATGGGTCTCTGTGTTTGTAGTGATCTGGACTCCCACATAACATGTGTGTATTATTATTTTTTAAATTTTATTATAATTTAGATAGTACTTTTAGTGTTAAGTGATTTAAAATCCTTATCTAGTTCACTTTCACGACGACTCTGTGAGGTATTATTATTCCCATTTTACAGATGGGCAACTGAGGTTGAGAGATAGCAGGTTGCCCAAGGCCACCCAGACAGGATCATGGCTAAGACAGAATTTTAAGTGTGGTCCAGTTCTAACATCATACCCACTAGCCTACAGCAGCTCTCACATTCCATTATGTGTATGGGCCATGGCAGCTGTTCCAGCCATTACAAAGTACAGCTGCCCTGCTGCTTGTCCAGGGGGTGAGAGTAGATTTCACCCTGGCTTGCAGCCTGTCCAAAAGAGAAATTAAGTCAAGAAAAAGAATCTGATTAGTTTCAGTGGGCTTTGGGCCATGGCTCTCTGGACTAGGTCTCTACACAATGTCAGATTACTCATGGTGTACGGTGGGGGGGAAAAGAGGAGTATTTCTTTTTTTTTTTCCGCCCTCTCTTAACCCATGGTGAAGTTGTCCTCTCAAATATCTTATTTCTCCTGAAGAAACAAGAAAAAAACAATGACCTGAGTTGTTTTTAATTGAGCTGTATTTTAATTCTATCTTTTAAAACTATCTTTTAATTATAAATTATAGAGATTTGTGTGACTGTCATGGCACAACCACTGAGCTCTTAAGGATCCTGGCAAGGCTCTCCGCAATAGAAATAAGAAAACTGCAGAGTTAATTCCGTTTCATCTGACACATGAGTGCTGCTGAATGCACAACGAGCTAGTTTCAGCGAGTGTGTTTGTTTTTAGGGTAAGGAGTTCTTATTTATTTATTTTTGTTTTATTTACCATGGGTGGTAATTCAAACTCTGGTATCAAAACATGAAGTGTTCTGCCAGGAAGGGGATTACAGGAGAAAATTCTATGGAGAGAAACTGGATTTGTCAGTAAAGGGCTGAGAGAGATTTTATTTACCAGAGTTTTGCAACCAGCCCTTTTAATCTTCATAACAATTGGGCTATTCAAAGGCCAAGAATACGCTTCAAAGGCCAAAAAAGAATCCAAAAGGTAGTGGGTGTAGGATTCAAATATGAAAATGGGATCAAATAGGCCTCCACTTGTGAGTGCCTCTGAAACGTAGGCTGGTAAGTGCACCTGCTCTTTAGGGCGTGTTTACCAGCCCTAAATACAGTGGAATTTTCCTAGGGTGCTTTGCCTGGCAGTCAAGTACCCTGAATTATATTGTGAAGTATTCTGTGAGGATAGTGCTAGCTTGTAGTTGCCTCAGATGGAAGCTTCTCTCTCTTTCAGGTGAATACACTCTCTCTTAGGGGCTCTTTATCTTCTAGGGCAGGGATGGGAAACCTCCAGCCCAGGGGTCAACTCTGGCCACAGCTGTGTTTTATTTGACCCCTTTCCAGTTCCTGGATTTGACCCATGGATCTGGTCCTTACCCGCAAAGCACTGAAAGAGTGAGCTCAAGGGAAAGGAGCAGAGATAAGGGCATATACTCAAGGAGAAGGGATGCACTTTCCCTTTCCTTCCCCTGTTCTCGGCACATCTCTTAAGCACCTCCATCCCCGAATCCCTATCTGGTCCTTGGAGCTTCTACTAATTTCCAAGTTGGCCACAGGATGGCCATACCTGTTCTAGGAAGGAAAGAAATTCCTCATTTTTACCACTTCACCTTTATCTTGGGTTAAAGTAATATGTACAAAGCAAGGCATTTTCTCCCCAGAGGTGTGCATGTCACCTGAACTGTATGAGGTAGATCGTGGGCTTGATAAAAACAGTTAAAATAGATATAAAATAAAAGCACCAGAAATATAAATAAATAAAATCCAATATAAATATAACTTCCCCACCTCCAGAAGCTTATCCCTGCCCACCAAATGCCTGACCAAATAGAAAGGTCTTACACTGGCTTTTAGTTTCCATAATAGTCAGGATTACAGATGCAAGGCCCACTTAAAAGAACCAGCTTAAATGCAAGCAAAAGTTGCTTGAAAATATATTTTGGATGTATAATCAGCTCTGTTAAGGTGTGCAATATAATGTGCTTGCATTTAGAAAAGCATGCAATTACCCGGGCTCTGCTATATAGTATCTGTGACGAGAATGAACTACTCAGATTAATCAAAGAAATAATGTAATGATGTTCCATAATTAAAGAAAACAAAAACAGTGAGCAAAAAAGAAGGAAGGTCACTACCCCCTAAAATAAAACATGTTTATAATAATATAGGTATTTTAAATCCTGCATAATGCAAAAGCAATATACTGCACTGGTCTGGAGTGTCTATCTCAGTCAGTCTTCAATAAGACCTTGATGTCTCTGCTAGAAATTGTGTTGCCTTAAAATGACTTTGTACACTTAAAGCCAGTGACATTCTCAGCTGGAAACACTCTAACTGCAAGAGTACTCTAAAACCCTGCCCTAAAAACACTGCGGCCTACACGCTACCAAGCTGATGTATAAAAGGAAATATTAAAATTAGGAAAGGCTACAGCTGTAATGGGAGAAAAACCATTTAAATTCCTTGTGCTTGATTCCACTGCAGTGTTTCTTTGGGTCATGGGAACCCTGATAATGAGGGTTGTTTTCAGTGGAAAAAAGATTATGATAGTGTGGACCTTGAAATGTCTCTTAAACAAAGCACATTGCACCTGGGAGAAGACAAAAGGCTGGGCTGCAGAAAGAAAACCCTAGTTTTAATGCTCCTCACTCGTCCATTAAGTTGATTTTTAAAATAATCTGCATTGTTTCATTAACAAGGTGCCATATCTGGTGCTTTAGGGGAAGGTGGTGGTGGTGGTGGTGGTGGGGGATTAGCACTTGTATTATAAACTCTTTCCCTTAAGGGCTTAATTGCTGGCTATAATAATGCCGTCCCTGCTGAAACGTACCGTATAAGGTCACCATTTCTTTTTAAAAAAACTTATATTTTATTTATTTACTTTATAAAGGTCTTAAAACAAACCAACCCAGAAATATGTTGTTTAAGATGATTATTTGCTTGTCTAGATAGGGGAAGTGACTGATTTTCTCTGTTTAGAAAATCTACAGGTGATTTCTAAATCACTAGGTAGGGGCATTGTTATGGCTAATTTGAAGGGAGAAAAATCATTTCATTATAAATATAAGCTGCCATGGATAACCCCTTTGCCTTCTCTCAAAAATTGCAGATGGCATTTACTATGTCTTAACTCAACAGAAGCATCTTCTTGGTCCAGTGATAAATTTAAAAAATATTTACATTGGCCTTGACCAATAGACTGTCTGCCATATACTCCATAATTAAAAACATGCTAATTATGCATCTACCTGCTCCAGTCAACATTATAATAAAAGACTGCCTATTTGTAGATTTACTCATCAGTCCAGAATAATGTGAGAGGAAACTCAACTCCACACATACACATGTACACTATATATACTGTATATACGCACATACAAGACCCTGCCTTACTTAAACCCCCCACAGCAACCAGCTGGCCTTACATCACACTGTTCTTGCCTGTTTTTATCCTTCCATTCTCCCACCCCCTTTGCAGAAAGAAAGGGGTGAGTTAAGGTCAAAGAGTTATCAGGATTTTCAGCCTTAACTGAATTTCTTTGCTTTTTGTGAGGTTAGGTCAGATCCTTAGCATTACAGGCTTGATGCTTGCACAAAGTAATCCTTCAACTTGAAAAATGTGTGATGTGGTAGCAGCTTCTCCCCCTCCCCCACCCCGTTTTGTCTGTGAACTGGTTGAATGGTTAGAACTTTTAAATGGACACGTGTACTTTCCCTCAACTTGTGCGATATGAAAGAAGCATACAACTCGATTAGAGCAATGTATGGTCTCTTTGGCTTGCACAGGCTTGCATGCGTGAGACAAACAACTTTATGTTCAAATTCGGTAGGTAGGATAAGTAGTTAAAATTAACCTCAGTCCTTTTATAGATGAAAACCTCAACAAATAATCAGTGGCTTAGCAGCATGGCAACCTGCCTCCCTCCCCACCCCCACCCCCCAACCTTTAAATCCATAAACTACACAAATAACCCAAGTTGTCTATTTTGAGTTAGTTGTTTTTTTTAAAAAAAAAAAATCAGACTGATGAAGAGCAAACTGGCCTGCAATTCACTCTGTCATGAATTAAACAAACTACATTATAACACTGCCAATGAGAAATCAGCAGCTAGAAATGGCAGGGTTTTCTATCCCCTTGTTCGTTTAATTTTTTAGAATTATTTTAAAAAACCAAGCCCCCAAACCCTTAAGTAAGTAGGTTACAAAATGTTGCATGTATTCACACTAGAGCATAGTAATAGCATGGAAAGGTTCTGAGTTATTTCAATTTGGGGGGGGGGGGGGACTATATTCTGAAGAATGAATGCTGATCTTTAAAACACACTCACATGAATGCGTGCGTGCACACACACGTCCCATAAATACATTCAGTCCTGGAAATTGGGCATTTTTCAAATGCTGAGAAAAATATCCATAGCCTGACTTTATACTGCCAGAGCACTCACTACATAAGGTGGGGAGGTGTCTGAAGTGACTATCAATCTGCTCGAAATGTTTGATTGAAAAACACTTTAATTTTAGACTTATTTTATTCTAAGTGGTTGCAGTCCTCAAAAGACTGCTCAAATCATGAGTAAAATAATGTACGCTTTCCATAAGAAATAAAACCTGTACTGGTAATTTAACATAAGAAGGGCCATTTTTACACGGATGGCCCCACCCACCACTGGGTGTTTGGGCGGGTGTGCAGTTGGGGGGGTGGGGAGGCTCTGTGTAAATGGGCCGGCGGTGTGTGTGTGGGGGGATGGGCGTGTGCTGGTTGTCCACCCGTGTGAACACCACAGGCGGTGGGTGTGCATGTCTGCGCGCTCCCAGCACACACCCATCACCCCAATGGAGGAGGCTCTGTGGGTGGAGATGGGTGTGTGTCTGTGTAAGGCCATTGTCGCACGGATGCCCCCTCTTCCCCCCCCGCTGGGTGTGCAGGAGGGTGTTCCGCCGGGGGGGGGGAGGGGGAGTCTGTGGAAACGGCCAGCGGTGGGGGGAGATGGGTGTTCGCTCGGTGTTCGTCCATGCGAACACTGCAGGTGATGGGAAGGGTGCGCTCCCACACAACACCCACCTCTACCCATCACCCACCCGTGGAACCATAGGTGGAGGTGTGTCTGTGTCAAGGGACACCCACCCACCTCCACGCCAGCACACCCATCCCCCTCCTCCCCGTCCACGTAAAAACGGCCAATGTCAGGGGAGGAACACCAGCTTAACATCTTCCAAGTGTCTCCTCTCAGTTAATAGGTGAATTGTATCAAAGTCAAATATGTACCAACAAAGCAGAGCAATGTATTTAATTAATTTCTGGGGGCAGCAGCTGAGTCTCAAGAGGTGTATAACTGAGTAGTTTTAAAAAGAACAAGGAAAGAATGATACTTGGTGGTAAACCTGATACTCTGCTAAGCATATAGTATTCCAAAGCAGTGGAAGAATGCAAGTGCCCGACTAATACCTCAACCTACATAGCTGCTGTAATCATAATGCTGTATTCATTTTCTTTGATAGGAGCATGTCTATAGAAAAAACAAACTTACTGTGTTCTCCAAATCAGAAGAAAGAAAGTTTGCTTTTCAAAGCCATGAGATATTAAGCTTAGTTCCCCAGTGGAGTAAATCAATATAGCTTCAGCATCTGGACCCTAAGCTTTTCTTGCCTTCTTTTAATAGTGGAACATGATGAGTGGCATGTTTATTCTATCAAATAACTCGGGTAATTTCAGTAATGGCTAGGGTCAGATCTTCTACCAAATGAAGCCAATGAGAGAGATGCTGTTGACTTCAATAGGCCCAGGCTCAGGTGCTGAGAGATAGCAGCATGGAATAAACTTCTTTTATAGAAGAAATCCGTATTGCCAGCCCCAAGCATTCAAAAAAATCATGAACCAGGTCCCCCGAAATCATGAGACTGGCTTAAAAATTGTAAGATTTACATAAACAAACAAGTAAATAAATTAAATAAATAATTGTCCTTTGGTTTCTGAGTTAAGTTACTCTCACACATGTTTTCAGTATTTTCTCCTCAACCAAGTGGGGTAGAAATATGTTTGTTTTTTAAACAAAAATAAAAGCTGACGTTCTTAAATTCTAACATGACTCCAGAAGTGCGGCTTCATGAACAACTCCCCTCCCCCAAATACCACATAGCTCACAAGAAAACAATAACATGACAAGAGCTGGTAAAACACTCTTTCTAGCTGTTGTACAAAGTGTGCAACACAGGAATCCTGGTTTAAAATACAAAGCATGAGAGACAAAACTCTTCATTTAAAACCACTTCAACAAGCTCTACCCAAAATAGCAGGGCAGGAGTTTGATCAAAGCTATTTCACTTTGGCTGGAAGAACTAAAATACCATTCCCTCAAGCAACAGCACTTGCTAAGATAAGTATCATTTGCCATTCATCAAAATTTCAGGAGCACTTAATTATGCTTGTTCATATATCTTTGCAAAATATACATTAGATGTCAGGGTATTTACCTCCTGTATTTTCCACTTAGGGCATTTTCACACAAGACACTCTCCACCCACTACCCCCCCCCCCACTATACAAGTTGCAGGGCGAACAACCAGGTCCTATGGGTGTTCCGAAATATCAAGAGGCTTGGGGTGAGGCGAGCTTCCTCCACTATACATGTTGCAGGGCTGTAGTGTTGCCCTATGGGTGCCCTGTAACATGTATAGTGGGTGGTGGGGTGGAGAGTGTCTTGTGTGAGACTCCCTTAGTCTCAATTGAATTAGCAACGATAGATGGATGCAAAATAATATTTCAGAAAATTATCTGAGGAGGGATTGTTTAAATTCATTCAAACATCTGGCCTGGAATCTTAGATGAAGTCAGCCTTATAGCAGGTTTTAATTAAAATGAAAGCTAAGGGGGGGGGGGGGAATGATTTAACAAAATGTTGCTGTTAATAGGGGAGCCATTCCGCAGCTCTGTATTGGCCATTGCTGATGAACAATGCGTGCTGATAGGTTTCCTTTCTGGACAGCTTAATACTTGTGCTGTTAGCAGTATCTCATGTTTGCACAATCACAGAGGGTCACCTTTTCAAAAGTGGCTAAGTGATATAGCCTCCTAAGTCCCATTTTCAAAACTTAGGAACCTAAAAATCCCATTGAAATACACGTGGCTTCAAATGTTGCCAGACTTTAAAAATAGTTGCCGCTCATTAGAAAAAGAAGACCACCATAGCGGCACATGCGAAGGGAAGGGAAGAAGGTTTGTTCCAAATACTCTGTCCATTTTTTCATATTGCCATTTATCAGAAAATGTTCAGGTTACCTTTCAGAAGCGGTATTGCCAAACCCAATATTTTCCAGCATGTCTATTGACATTGCTGTTCATGTTTGCTACATTGTGCCTGCTGCTATCTTCTGTGCATCTCCTGGTTACAATACTCAGAGGTACTGATGGTAAGAGAAAAGCATCCGGAAGAGCCTTCTAGAATTGCAGACTACTCTGATCAGGATTCTGGTGGCTCCTCCAGTGCAGGAGAGGGTTTCAGGTACTTACCCTGAATCTGACTCTGAGGCTGAGGGTTAAAAGCAGTGGTGTGGTTCAAGGAGGCTCTTGGGTTAGGTGTGGGGGCTGGGTGGTGTGGGCTGACCCTCATGGCTGTACGACGCAACTGCTCCAGTTCACTCAGGCGCTCTGAAAAGGACAAGCTCCCGGGCTTTGTCTGTTCGTCTAGTTTCTGACGATGTCCTATTGTGGGAGGAGGGGGAAAAGATCAGAAAATCTCACTCACATAGGAAGCTTGTCGACTTTATTTTTTTGACCTGCTGGCAGTGTACCTAACTTGCTAATGGTGTCTGAAATCCACCAGACGATTGCAACAGACTATTCTGTAATTACAGGAAACACAGAGTCGCACACTATAACTTTATGACAAGGAAGTCTAACTCTCTTGAGACATGCACTACTCTCAAAAACCACATCTACTAGAATTCTCTGTGTAAAATTCCTAAAGAGTCCTAACTGATTTAAGAGCCAAATTCCTGTTAACAATAATTTTGCATTAGGAGTCTACATGCACACAAAAAAGACATTTTCTGGAGATAGGTTTACCACCCGAGTTAGTTTATCTGGGGTAAAATCTATTCATGTGTCTGCTGCATGTGGATTAATTAACTCCTGCTCCACATTAGCAAAGATGAATGGCCACACGAACATTTAGTTTGTGGTAATCTTCCCTGGGGGACAAAGTACCACACAGTCTCAAAGGTCTCTTTGGCAAAAGGCTGTTGTGTGGTGTCAGTTGTCCAAAAACACCCATGGAAGGCACCCCATTTGTAACCTTGTAGAGGTGGGTGGTAGAGCATTACAGCAGGATTGCTGTGATGTCTGAAGGGCTGGACTACATCCTAACATAGTTGTACAGCAGATGAAAAGTTCTCCCCAAAAGAGCTATGGCTCTTCTCATGACTTGAAAAGGAGGCCATTACTGGGAACTTCACTCCTACCCTGAACATCCAATAGAGTGACACCTTTCTCTCCATCATCCCTTTTGATCAGTGGACATTACCCATGGCTCTGTGCTCAGCAGGAGAACCAGTGTTGTCCAGTTGGCAACATGCTGGATTTGGAAGTGGGAATCCTGTATTTAAAGTACTGATCTCACTGGATGGCTTTGGGGCCATCCAGTGAGCTTCTTTCAGTGTCAGGCCTTGTCAATGTGTGGGGTGAGGGCTTGACAGAACTGGAGTGTGCTCCCTTGCCCACAGTTTTAATAACTTTAAGTTCCCTCCATGTGATTTGCATGGTTTTCTCAAAAACTATGGGGATAGCCGAATAGATGGATGCTTGGCGTCCCTCTCTGGTTTCCTTCAGGCCCCACCTCAGCATCTGTTACGTTGAGGCCCCTCCCAGGAAGGGGAAGCCATTACTGATTCTGTGTTCAGGTCCTGTCCGTGGTCCCTCCTCACAGAAGTCAAATAGACTGACATCTCCCACAAGCATAACATTAATTTTGAAAAAACCACCATATCCCATTCCCCTCTTCCCACTTTAGTATTTTAAATAAAATCTAAAAACATGGCTGCCAATTTCACATCTGAGAGAGGTCATCAAATGAGCAGAAAATCCACCCTCTTCCACACCACCCTAACACATTGCATCAAGACATGGACATTGATTCTGTTGTTAATTCTAAGGGGTGGAGGGGGAAATGTACATATGAATGCAGTTCCCAGTAACTGCCTTTCTAAAATTAAATTTTATAACTTGTATTATGGTTCCAAATCTCAATGGCTCTTTTTTTCTTTCTGCTGCTAGACCCTTTAGCACGGCTTGCACTGTCTCAGGTACAGCGCTGGGCTATAAATTATCCCAGGAATAAAAAAAGAAAAGTGGTTTTATTATTAACAAGACCTATTAGCCCTCATCCTATCCCCTAATAAAAAAAGAGAGAAGACTTTCATCTGATATTTTGAGAGTTCAAACCCATCTTTCTTGCATTTGTTAGCAATGCAAATCTGAACTCTGATTCAGGTTGTCAGCTCAGGACACTTGGCTTGAATGCGAACACATGAGTCATGCAAGCTGTGTACATATGTAAAATGTCTAATACATGGAGATTATTAAACATCAGCCTGCTGGACTGAATGCCCTGGAGCCAGCATCCAGAATAACCCCTACCGATACTACCACAATATAAAATATTCTCAGTGAGAAGTTCAAGTCAAACAGTTTATGCATTTAATTTAGAGCATCTGTGCAATGTTTTCCCCTCACTCTTCCTCCTCTTTGTCAGTCAGGTGCTACTCATGTGGTTTTGTGTAGTATGTATTCTTGTCTGACATGGAAATTAAGGGCTTACTAGAGCAATAGATCTAAAGCTCATTGAAGTCAATGGAGTTTTTTTTTATTGATTTCAGTGGACAAGACAAGACACGTGGATCAAGTCTTTCACTGAAGCAATGGGACCAGCACCTGATAAATTATAAATATAATTGACTTCATTGGGCAAGACAAGTATGAATCAATTCTCACAGTAGCTATTCAAATAGTCTCGCCAAAGCAATGGGACCAGTACCTGATTAAAATGTAGGGCCCAAGCACACCATATATAGTTCTCTACCTTGAAGTGTAGGGTGATCCCATTTTGTTTTGATCTAGTATAGCAGCTTTTCTAAATGGTTAAGCACCAACAAAAGTCTTTGTTGGGTGATGACTTTAGATTAGACTAAAGCCCACACCTTCTAAATGATACCCTACCCGAGCCATTGAACAACCAATACAGCATTGCATCTTAACTCCACTCCTGGTCTCCAGCAGAGACTCACTTATTTGCATCTTGATATTTTATATTGCTCAATGGGGGCTATTTTAAGTCTTACTCTTTTCAGGATGGTCAAAGTTTTTCAGTATACAATTTTTAAATGTTAAGTCTAAACGAATAAAAATATAGAATTGACTGGAAGCATTAAAGTATGTTGTTTTGTGTGCTTGTTTGTCTTTTTCAAATTCAGTTTAATGCTGCCATGAGAAAAAGAAGCAGCGTAGAAGAGGGATCATACACTTGAGTTAATCTCCAGTCCTAAGAACCACTGTGTGCGCTCACACACTGGGAGAATTCCAGTAACATCAATGAAACTATTCCGTCATGTTTAAAGTTAAGTAACCGCATACTCATTGTCTGGATCAGAGCCTTAGTGGAAACTCAGCAAAAGCGTGAGGCTTAAAACCCACTTTACAAATGGTAGTAATATTAAGACAGGGCAAACAGCTTTGCATTGTGATTATAACTGTGAATAGATTAGGTTACATTAGCCAGTCATCATCTCTACATTGACCACAGATACAGGGTGTTTCGAAGTCTACGAGTAGGCTGGGTGTTATGCATGTGTGACATTCTCTTGATCAACTGAGTTCTGATTGACATCTAGGTGGTCATCAAAAGTGGAATATGCAGTAATATCAACATAGAGTAAGGCCTAGCACAGGCCTACTGATACTGTGACAACCTTCTTAGAGGTATCCTCTACTACAGATAGATAAACACACACCAAACTTCCAACAGTTTCATGTTCCTATAGGAGGATTGTATTATTGGGATTACCTCAGTTCTGGATATTCCTAGTATGATCTGTCTCTGTTATAGTATTCACTAGGCCTCATCACCATCACTGTCTTTCTGACAGTCCCTGAGGAAGGGCCCTACATGACCCAAAATCTTACACGTTCTCTGCAACAGAAGACAGTCCAATAAAATATGTACTACTTTGTCTCCATCTCTTAAATTTGGGATCAACATGGCTGCCATACATTCTCTCTAGATTGAACTTGGACACTTTCAGTTTTACAGCATAAGAAGATTCAAATTGTGACTGTAACCTAACTACATTCCATGCTATGCATGGGCTAAGAAGTCCTTTCTTATCCCTCCCATGTCCTAGCACAAACCCCAGTAATGTGTCTTGACTTGTCAGGGACTATACTGTGCTAACAGCCGACCTATGCATTAGTATATATTCTACCTAAACTATAATGAAAGCTCATTTTCTTTATTTCCCATATCTCCACTGGTATCTCTACTGAAGGATGACTCCCAGGGATCTTGTAGATGCAAGAAGTTTAAAACAATAACTTACCCTCCAACAGTACCTTTTTGTCTGGTACAGTAAGGAATTTTGTTTAAATGTACTGGGCTCCCCAGCAGTGTAAATTTGTACCAGGTTCAGCAGATAAAGGAGTACATTAGCACCTCATTAATCTAGCAAGAGAAAGAACTGGATCGATCTCTGCCCTGGCTACTGTTATTTGTTCATTCATTGCCGTTAAATGACCAGGGGGCAAAAGAGGTTCTTAGTAAGGAAAAGGACATTGCAAAGAACCTGAATGAGTTCTTTGCTTCGGTCTTCACTGCAGAGGATGTTGGGGAGATACCCATCCCGGAACCTTAATTTGTAGGTTGGAAGTGCTGTCACAAATCAACATGACTCTGGAGTAGATTCTAAAGCAAACTGACAAACTAAATACTAACAAATCACCAGGACCAGATGGCATTCACCCCCGAGTTCTGAAGGAACTCAAATATGAAATAGCAGACCTACCGTTAGTAATTTGTAACCTGTCACTAAAATCTGCCACTGTACCAGAGGACGGGAGGGTGGCAAATGTAACCCTGATATTTAAAAAGGGATCCATAGGTGATTCTGAAAACTACAGACCAGTAAGTTTGATGACTGTGCCTGGCAAAATGGTGGAAACTATAATTAAGAACAAAATCACTGGGCATGTTGACAAACATGGCTTAATGGAGAAGAGTCAACATGGATTTAGCAATGATAAGTCACTAATCTGTTGGAATTCTTTGAGGGTGTAAATAAGCATGTGGACAAGGGAGACCCAGCAGATATAGCGTACCTGGATTTCCAGAAAGCATTTGATAAGGTCCCACATAAAAGACTCTTGAGAGAATTAAAAAGTCATGGGATAGGAAGGTACTTCCTTATCACTAATTGCCTGGTATGCAGATTCCTTTACTAATCTGCAATTGAGTATCAGATTGGTCAAAGCAAAGGGAACGACCGAGAACATAAATTCTAATTGGTGCCACTAGAATGGAACTTAAGGGTCTCTGGGAGTGAGGTTATGAGGTAGGCTACTCATACAGTGATTGGCTCAGAAATGTGGAAACAAACATGGAAGTAAAACGGTACCCTTGGCATTGCGGTAAGTGGTAAATGAACCACTTTGCTGTTCACCACTTTGCCATCAATTTCAAATCCTAAGAGGTAATACTGATGCAATAACAGCTGAAGTAAATGGTAAGCAGAAAATCAGGACAAAATCTCGTGGTATTATGAGATAGGAGATAGTGTCTTACTATGGATCGGTAACTGGTTAAAGGATAGGAAGCAACAGGTAGGACTAAATGGTCAGTTTTCACAATGGAGAGATGTAAAAAGTGGTGTGTCTCAGGGATCTGTATTGGGACCGGTGCTGTTTAATGTATTCATTAATGATATGGAAAAGGGTGTTAAGAGTGAGGTGATCAAATTTGCAGAAGACACCAAGTTATTCAAGGTAGTTAAAACAAAAGCAGACTATGAAGAACTGCAACAGGATCTTTCGAGACTGGGTGCCTGGGCATCTAAATGGCAGATGAGATTGAATGTGGACAAGTGCAAAGTGATGCACATAGGGAAAAATAATCCAAACTATGCGTACACAATGCTGGGTACTAAGCTAGGTAACTCATAGGCAGGAGGAAGCTGAGTGCCTGGGATCAAGATAAAAACTAAAAAAGGTAGGAGCATTGTGAGTGTGTTTGTGATAAATGATCCTTTAACATGCTGAAAGGAACTGTCATCCCTCCCATCTGCTATCCTCTGAGTGTCTTTAAAACTAATACTTAGAGTCAAAGTCAATGCACATATTTGAGAACTTGGACTTTTTAATAGGCTGAAGTTTTAAGTTGAATCATCAGTCCTGCACATACAAGCCTATGTGTACACAGAGCCTCTCACACAAACATGCTTTTTTTTAGCTCAGCCCCAAAGTTAGTCAGTGAGCTAAACACACACAAATGTATGCAAATTAGAGATGGCATGAAATGTACCTATTTCTCTCCATCAAATGTTGGAGGTTATACAATAGCAGGTGTTTCTGCTAAGGCTTTTCAATAGAACTGAAGCTATTTCTTAGGTTCCTATTTGGAAATAGGCCAGCTTGCTGGAACAAAATTAATGTAACAGAGCATATGGAATTTCTTTTTAAAAAATTCACTTATGGCAGTTAAGCCAGTTTGCATAATAATTACATCTTCCTCCTACCTTTTGAACTTTAACATGTGCACCTTTAAGAAAAAAGAAGAATCTCTGCCAAAGCTTCAGAGTGGCTCCTAGTATAAGCAGCACATTGCCAAAAAGTCTCCTTTGTTTCTTCCCACACACAAACTGTCCTAAGAATACCCTCCAGACATGGGCTAAGATATAATTACTAGACATGCAGGAAAGAATAGGTATGCAAAGAAACAAACAAGAAAGATTTTTTTTTTTAAAAAAACCTCAGTTGAAAGTAAAATCTATCAAGACAGAAGACTGTTAAACAATTGAGATAATAACGGACATCAGGTGGGTGTTCACCTGCCCATTTATTAGGTTTTTGCCCCCACGGGCCACATGGCCACCACCCACTGGACATGCAGCCTCCACTTATGGCGGGGTCCCAGAGCATGTGGAGCCTGCCGTATGGGTGGATAGAGGCTAATGTGCACCCATGTGTCAGTGTCCCATCAATTAAGTTGTGTACCGCGTCCGTGTGTACAGGTCTGCTAGCACCATAGAAGCTTGCAGGCAAAGAGACTAGAGCATTCTGAGGAGTGACCACTTCCGGCCCTGAGCTTCACTATCGCTGGTGTGCATGTAACATCTGCCTTAAAAGCCCACTGCATCATTTTCAGACATGCATTTTCCCAGCTCTTCCTGACAGCGAGGCAACAACCAGCACTGCTACCACCACTGTGCAATCTCAGTTCCTCTCCGCCTACCAATCTGCCTGCCAACACTGCATTCCCCGGACCAAGGAAGAGACCAAAGCTTTCATTGCTTGGGGGGGGAGGGCGGGAGCAAAAGGTCTAGTATGCCCTGGTGAAGTGATAAAGGGACAAGGCCATATTCCAAGAGATCTCAGTCCAAATAGCACAGCAGGGCTACACCTGGAACATGAACCAGTGCCAGCAGTGGACTAAGGATCTGGGACAACAATCTTGCCCCTGGTCATTGAAAGCAAACATTGTCCTATTACAAGGTGCTTGACCAGTTCCTCTATGTTGATGGAGCTATTGTTAAACCTCATATGTATGGCTGGCAATAGTTCCCACACACCTCCTGCCAACACTCCTCCACAGCTGGATCTGTGGGAGGGGGATTGGGAAATTATTTAAAAAAAATATTTGTTACACTTAATACCCCATGCAACCTCCTGCCTCAGGCAGCTCGTGGTGGATTACAAAAGGTAAAAACATATAAAATAAATACAAATATATAAATAAACATAAACATATAAGTATAAAATTCATAAAAACAGTACAACAGTTACTAACTGGATCTAAAACCCAACCCCTCTACTCCCAATTCCCCTCCCACTACCCGTCTCCCCCGCCAAAAGCCTGGCAGAACAGCCAAGTCTTACACTGTCAATGGAAGGAGGGAAGATCTGGGGACAGACGAACCTTGAGCAGGAGGAAGTTCCACAGCCTTGGAGTGGCTACCGAGAATGCCTGCTCTATGGTTGCTAACCGTGAAACCCAGGGGCCCTCAAGGAGGACACTCCTGGCAGACTTCAAGGACTGATTCAGGACCCAGGGAGTGAGGTGGTCCCTCAGGTAGGTGGGGTCCAGACCACATAGGGTTTTATAGGTCAACACCAACACCGTGAATCAAGCCAGAAAGACTATGGGCAGCCAGTGCAGCGAACAGAGCACTGGCATTATATTCTCCTCGCAACCTGTCCCTGTAAGGAGATGGGCCACCATGTTCTGCACCAGCTGCAGTCTCTGGACCATCACCAACGGTAGCCCCACATAGAGCGCATTGCAGTAGCCTAATCTTGAGACAATGAAGGCATGGATGATGATGACCAGGTTGGAGTCTGGAATATACATCTGAAGTCGACATATCATGTAGTTGACAAAAGGTGCTCCTCGCCAGTGTCGACACCTGAGCATCCAGGCGAAGCCGGGAGTCAAGGAGCACCCCCAGACTCCAAGCCTGAGGGGCCAGGGAATGATGGGGGTCACCAGCTCCCAGCACCAGCTCCCACCAGCTCCCTCACCCCACCCGTCAGTATCACCTCCGTCTTGTCAGGATTCAATTTCAGACAGCTTGACCCATCTGGTCCCCAACAGCTGCCAAACACTGGGTAAGCACTGAGACTTCCGGGCCTGGGTCAGTAAGAGAGGTAAATTAGGGTGTCAACAGCATACTGATGACACCAAACATCAAACCCCCTCGCAACCGCCCCCAACAGCTGCAAGTCCACGTTGAACAAGAGAGGGTACAGAATGGAATCTTGCAGAACTCCACATGTGAGGCCCTGGGGAGACAAAGTAGTCCACCAGGACCACTTGCTGGTCCTCCTGGACAGGAAAGAGCAGAACCATTAGAGAACAATTCCACCCACCCCAGCCCGGTCCCGCAAGCGAGTTACCAGAATCTCATGGTCAACCCTGTCAAAAGCAGCCGACAGAGCCAACAGGAGCAGTAAAGTAGATCGACCCTGATCCATCTCATGGTGGAGGTCATCAGCCAAGGCCACAAGTACAGTCTCAGCGCCATAACCCGGATGAAAGCCGGACTGCGAGGGATCAAGAAAACTGATGTGGTCTAAATGCTCCTGAAGCTGCTGAGCCACCACCTGTTCAATAACCTTCCTTAAAAAGGGGAGGCTATAGACAGGCCAATAGCTGGTGAGGGAGTCAATGTCAAGTGATGGCTTCTTGAGCAGATGTTGCACCGCAGCCTCCTCCAAACAACCCAACACTCTGCCCTCCCACAGGGAGGTGTCGACCACCCCAGCCAGCAATGGCCCCAATGTCCCCCGGCTGGCCTTGGCCAACCAGGACAGGTATAGATCTAATTCACATGATGTGGTTCTAACCGCCCCAAGAACATCCTCTGCATCAGCGGACAACACCCACTAAAATTGATCGCACAAAACCGGATAAGACAGGGCATCCATAACCTCTGGTTCTCCTACTGTGACAAATGCAGCATCGAAATCATGGTGAATGCAAGCAATTTAATCCACAAAATAGTCAATAAACATGTCACAGCAAACGCTGGAAGACTCCAGCTCCAGGTGGAGGGAGGCCGGATTGACCAGTCCCCCCCGGCAGTTCCAGAACATCAAAATGTCCCCCTGGAAGTCCTGCCACTGAAGCAAGCACACCCAGCTGTCTCTAAAAGGAGCAAGTGCAAGAATAAACAGTTTAATTTTTTTTTAAAAATAAAGTTCTTTAATTTTTCATAATCCATGCTTTCAGTGCTTTTGGGAAAGAAGGGAAGCTTGGGGTAGGTCAGAGGGAGGGGCCTTGGAGAATGACAATATGGCATGATAAGCTGCTTTGGGGGCTGGAAGGGAAAGGAAGGATTCACGGTGCATTGAAAACAGGGAATGGGTAGTCTGATGGCCATGCATTTGCACTTGAAGGCAGGGGTGCCCCATTGAAGCCCAGCAGGAAAAAGCCCAGGTGCAAAGGGAACTGCCATGGAAAAGCCACAGCCAAAGATTAGGGGTTGACCAGTCATAGAGTAGCCAACTCAGCTGCAAGCCTGTGCCTCTGTGCTTCCTATTGCCATTTCTAGACCCAGCTCGCCTGTGAATGCCAATAGTGAACATACAGAAAAAACTGACAAATAGCATGTAAGGGAGGGTGGTCCCAGGCCCAAAGCGAGAAAGTATGCCATCCCAGTGCTGGGAAGGATCTGGATGGGCCAGAGGAAAATACAGTGGGGCTGATGTCATGCTACGTGGACTGGCATGCGCAGCACACATATGCATGCACAAGCTGTGCGCACCCCTGGCATGAGGTCTGCAGTGTATGCGCAAATCACAGGGCATGGAATTGGCCCCAATGACACACATGAAACATTTTTAAAGGCCTTATTGATGACACTAAAAGATCATTTTAAACAGTTCACCAATGCTCATTAAACTGCCACTGATGGTGGGTGCTGGGGCTAGCATTATGATTGATGTTCTTGAACAAGGCTTTCCAAATCTCTCCGGCTATGCGCTGCTCCACTCAGTTCAGCTGGTCCAGGAACAGAGGCACTGGCTCACTGGAACTAACTGGCAGCGGGTTCTCCAATGCGGCCCTGCCAGTCTTACAGATATTATGGAGAACATAGGTGACAGTAGTTAGAAGTGGAGTGGTCTCTAGCTGCTTTAATAGCCCAAAAGCTCTCTCCACAATAAAGTAGGTGGCACTGAGCTGCTGGTTAAAGTACTTTTTGCCAGGGTGTGGGCAATGCTGTATGCCTTCATGAGTCAGGGCATCAGGGGATAGACTCAGTCCCTGAGAACAACAGGCCTCATGGGCACCCTATCAATGCATGTTTCTGTGGAGGGTCAAAAGTCTCCTGTGTACATGTGGCCAAAGAAGCGGGGACTGAAGGAAGATGTGGGCATTGGGTTCTTCCCTGATCACCCCAGCCAGCACATCCATTACCAAGGAACAGTGGTCCACTATGGCCCAGAGAACCATGAAGAAAAAATCCTCCCAGTTTGGTTAGTCATACTTGCTATGGGGTGGGCAGATGGCGATATGGCTCCCATCAATTGCCCCCATACCATTTGGGAACCCCTCCCACTGAAAGCCCTCCATCGCCTCTGCAGGGTCAGCCAACTGCACCACACTGTCCAGCAGTACTTCCACAATTGCTGTGCAAACCTCCACTAGGTGCCCACTGTGGAAGTTCCAATGCCAAATTTCTGGGCTACAGAGTAGCAGGAGTCTGAAGTGGCAGTTTCCAGATGGCAATGGCAACACATTTCTCCATGGGGAATTGGTGACCACATCAGCGTGCTCTGCTTCTTCAGTTGTGGCTCGAGGATCTCAGCTATCTGCAGGATGAGTGAATGGGGCATCCTGAAGTTTGTCACCCACTCAGCATCTGCCCATGAGGACAGCATGTTCTCCCACCAGTCTGTGCTTTTCTCCTTCGCCCAAACCAGTGTCTTAGTGGGTAGGGATGTGCGAACGCGGTTCAGAAGTTCGGAGTTTGGCCCAAAATCGGCCTGTTTGGACGACCGAATCCGAACACAAACTGACTGAACCAAACTCAATTCCGAACGTCGAAATGACCGAACAGTTCAGTCAGTTCGGATTGCGTTTGGGTGAGTTCGGGTGGCAAAAACGTGTCACTGGAACGCAAAACATGACAGGGAGGAGGAGTCAGCTGAGGAGCAGACTTCCAGGCACCAGGGGTGGAAAGGCTTGGAGTAGCAGCCAGTCTGCCCAATCACCATCCCTTTTTGCCTCAGACAATTGGCTTTGCAGTCTGCGATTGGCCACGGGCTAGGCTGCACGGAGCCAATGGGGCTTGCAGTGAGGCGGGCGCAGCAAGAAACAAAACTGATTGCCTCCCCCCTTCCCAACACCTTCTGAGCTAGTCACTGTTTCTGAACAGCAGGCGTTTCAGAAGGCTCCCTCTCTCCCAGCAGTTTTTGTTCCTTCCTATTCCTAATCCATTGCCATCCTCCTCCTATTTCACCCATCCAACCCATTTACCTCCATATTATCATTTATTTAGATTATATTAGATAGATTTAGGTGTTATTTTTTGTTTTTACCCCTCCCTGTGTTCCCTGTGTTCAATCTTCCTTCCTCCCTCCCCCCTCCATTGAATCCTTTCCCTCTCCCTCTTATTCCATCCCTGATTCCCTTCCCCTGTTTTAAGTTTTGGATTTATTTAGAGTAGGATTATTATTAGATTGATTTTCATTTCAGTTTTGTACCCCTCCCTGTGTTCTTTGTGTTTCCCCCTGTGTAATATTGTATATATAGATAGATAGTTATTAGATAGATAGTTACTAGATAGATATACATAGTAGTTAGCTTAGTTATAGAGATAGATAGAGATACAGTGTGTTTGTAGGACAAGGCCTTTGTAGCTAATTATTAGGATATTCCATTTAGTTCAATAGGTTTTAGAATAATAGCAGTTAGATTTAGTGTAGAGATAGATATATGTATAAAAAGAAAGAGCCACTCCAGCCCCAGGACCCACCGTCAGGGTTCTGGGGCCTACGTTACTGGCAGGGAGGGCTGTGGCTGGCCAATATGTATCTAGAAGCTGCCACTCTAGCCCCAGGACCCACTGTCATGGGTCCTAGGGTCATCATTTCTCGCACAGAGGCGATGTCATTCCACCGCATCAAGAAACAGCCACTCCAGCCCCAGGACCCACTGTCAGGGTTCTGGGGCCTATGTTACTGGCAGGGAGGGCTATGGCTGACCAATATCTAGAAGCTGCCACTGTAGCCCCAGGACCCAACGGCATGGGTCTGGGGCCATCATTCCTCGCACAGAGGTGCTGTCATTCCACTGTATCAAGAAACAGCCACTCCAGCCCCAGGACCTGCTGTCAGGGTTCTGGGGCCAAGTTACAGGCTGGGAGGATTGTGGCCAATATCTAGAAGCTGCCACACTAGCCCCAGGACCCAACATCATGGGTCTGGGGCCATCATTCCTCTCACAGAGAGCCTTTTTCCGAATGCCCAAACCGAACATGACCGAACCAAAAGGCTGAACCCGAATGCGGTGACCATCCCGAACAGCCAAATCGAACGGTCGAACCAAACTGGACTGGACCGAACGGTCGAACCCGAACCGCAATGTGTTCGCCCATCCCTATTGGTGGATACAGCCCTGCACATGGCATCGGTGACTGAAGTCACATCTCCTGACAAGTACCTCTCTGCACCCATCAGCTGCCCTTGCACAGCTTCAATCCACTCCGGTGTGGTCCGTTGTCATTGGAGGTAGACACATGCATGGCACCAAAGCAGAAATCATCTCCGTAGTGTGGTGTGACCCACCATCCTGGCTGGAGATGAAGCGGGAGCCTTTCTGTGCCTTAATATTGCATCCCACCAATGACAGAAAAAGGCTTAGATTTGTTGGATTGCTCCCAGGTTCTGCTCATCAGTAAAAAAGAGTGCGATAACAAGCACACAGAAGTTCTCAGCATGTGTCTCTCTATAGCTGCAGTTCCGGCATCCGTGAACTCCGCAGACCACACATCAAATGTTTTGAACAGCTCAAAGAGCTTGGCAGCTGCTGCCTAGCTAGGAATGGCTGTGCTTGGCCACTATTGGTCATGTGTCCTTGCAGGACTGGCTGTGTGCCAAGCATCAGTTTCTATTGGCTGCTCTTGGTTACAGGCCGGCTATTGGTTGAAAAGTTTTTAATAGAATCATGGAATCTTAGAGTTGGAAGTGACCTCAGAGGTCATCTAGTCCAACCCCTGGTCAGTGCCAGAAATCCACAGCTACAGCATCCCTGACAGATGGCCGTCCAGCCTTTGTTTGAAACCCTCCAGTGAAGGAGAGCCCACCACTGCCCTAGGCAGTCTTTCCACTGTCGAACAGCTCTTACCATTGCAAAGCTTACGCTGGGTGAGTGTGTGTTGTTGCACCAGCACTGCCAATCCTGGTGGCTATTAAACTGCATAGACATTTCTGTCACAAGCACATCAGTGCACAGGCCAACTCATGTAAAAACGTTACAATGTTAGCACCACAGAAGCATGCATTTTTAAAATTGGGCTGGGGGAACCGTTTAATGTTTAAAAACGGGTAGGCAGTGAAGGTCACTGTGCTCAGAATTTATGTAGGAGCAGAGCTTCCCATTGGTTAAAAGCTACTATGCTGTCTTTTGAAAGTAACCATTCTTGCTTGCGAAGAGCATGACAGGCCATAACGCCATAGAAACTGACTGCTGTGAGTTATTTACACAGGAAAGCCAAATGGCTTGAGCTTCTGTTTGTGAGTGCTGCGGCAGCAACATGCTCAGGCAGAGAGAATTGTCAGACCCATCCTCTGAAACAGCCTATGCACTCATACACACGCACACAATGGAGTTCTATATACACATGATGGAGTGCAGACACTATGCAACCGTGCTGAAGTTCCAAGTTCAGCAGAATGGAAAGGTGAGATGATAGAATGGAATGGGAATGAGATCACAACTTTTCTCAACATTTGTGCACCGCCAGAAGCAGGGCAGTCACTAACAGAGGCTGGACCTTCCCTGTCATTTTTTCTCATTACTGCCCTGATGACAGTAAGAAGGTACCTGCAAGATCATCAGTTGATCAGTTGACAGAGTTGAATCTCTTTGGGGACACAAGTGACTCCAGATACAGGGAATGTGAACTGACCGAAGGACAGCTTGTTGCCCTATACATGGTTTGGACACTTAGGCCGCTTTTAGACATGCAGCCAGATGCAGCGTGTTCTTCAATGCACTTCCTGAACAGCTCCACGGGGTGCGTTTAGACACATCGGAAGTAGCTGGCCACCATAGGAATTGCTGCTCACGCGGTCTTTTTGAAGGTGTGTTTTGGAAGCCTCAGTATCAGGATTGACAATCCCTCAATATCAGCATTAACAACCCCATCCAGCAATACCGCCCCCCAGCATCCACCTCTTCTCACCTCTTTCCTGGATGGATGATAATTGTGAGAATAGTGTTTTGAAGTAGGCATCTCTTCTCTAGGAGACTGAGGCCAACAATTTGATGGATGGGGATCCTTTTCCCACCCATGGGCCACTTTGAAAATTAGTACAAGCTCCACAGGCCAAACAGAAGTTGTAGAAGAACACTCCTAAGGAGTGGAAGAGTCAAGCCCAGATGGATCTATGCCATTCCCTATACTTGAGCGCATACCCTAATCTCCACTCCCTTCCCCATAGTTCACTTGTTCAGTGCTTCAGGGTAAGGACTTGATGTAAGAGCCAAATCCAGGAATTGGGAAGGGACCAAATAAAAATTGCTATGAGCTGGATTTGGCCCACAGGCCTCACATTCTCCATCCCTGCTTTGGATGGTATAATCTTCCAAACAGGTGAGGTGTCAAAGAGGTGGCCAGCATCTACAAGGTCTTCTGTCTCACTGCTCATTCCCTGAGTGATCCAGACCTTGTAAACGTGTGGAATGGTGGAAGACAAAAATAACCTTCCTCCTACTGTAAAATTAGCCATACTATTTATTTGCCTCGTGCAAACACCTTTGTATTTAGTGCAAGTAGAGCTTTGCCGAGGAATGCTTTACCATAAATAGAATGGTTCAGAAAACTTGACTTTTGACAAAATGATACGAACACTTCTTTTCTTTAATTTACTTAGCCCCAGCACTGTCCTAATACTTTGTTGTGTACAAGCAGGACTCCAGTTCATAGAGAAGTCATAAATCTTTAGTCATTCTGCCTCACCTTTTCCACCCCTTTTGCTTCCTTCATTTTCTTTGCAGCTGCAGAGAGATATAGTAAGCTACTGTATAGTATTTTGAAAGCAGGGCCTCTGAGAAGTTTCCAAACTGCATACAAGCAGGTTATTCTTTTGCCTTGTTTTTTTTGGCTCCATGTTAGTAGCACAGAATGAGTCAAACAGTATTAACTTTCAATAGGGAAATGGTGTGGTCAGCCCAAATTGTTTGCGGCTAGATTGTCAGATAGGTGCAACAGGTAACGAAGAACAGCCCATAAGGCAGTATTTAGTCAGGAGTGGCAGGCGGAATGAATCGAAACACTTAGTAATTAAGTCAACAGTACATCCTAAACTTTTCTGTTGCCTTTTGTGCTAAAGTAACATCACAACATCATCGTTTTTGACCACTCTGTCCTGGACCTGATAAACTCAAAATACAAACCTTTGAGGGAAGTATTTTATTCAATAAAAATAAATTCTGGCCTTTTTCATCCCTGCTGATTTAATTTCCCCATATCTCTCTCTCTCTCTCTCTCTCTCCCCAATTGGTAGAGATACTATTCCCTTTTTTCATGGTACAGAAGAGCATGCTCCCTCTGTGATGTATAAAATAATATTATTTAGCATTTCTATAGTATTTTTAGTGTTCAAAATGCTTTTATCTAGTTCACCCTCACAACAATTCTGAAAGGTAGGTCATTATTATTCCCATTTTACAGATGAGAGCTGAGAGATAGGGTGCCGCCACATGAGCTAGGGTGGGCCTGATTCCCACATGGCCTGTGGCAGGCAGGTGCAGCTGCCTAGCTGCTGGGCCAGCGTGGAGAGCAGGGCAGGTAGTCTGCCCCCGCCACCCCGTGGGAAAGGTGGGAGGGCGGGCCGCTGTCAGACTCCTGCCATGCACCGGGGTGGACCAAAATGCTGACCACATGGGTAGCTGCCCAACCCAACTCCACCCCACTCACCCTCCCTTCCCCAACCTGCCCACTATCCCAGTGATGTGGCCATGTGGGAATGGAGACAGCACCCACCACTCAAAGCCCAGCAGTGGACCTCTCCGCGGAGCGGGGCACACGGGGACTGGTCCCATGAATAGCAGTGCACTACTGTACATTGAACAGCCTTACCCCACTTTGGGTAAGGTTGCTACGGGCTGCGTTCCCAGCCTTTTTCTGAGGATGCAGGGCATAGCAGCCAGCTGCCTGCCCTGCTATGGTGCAGGCTGAACATCCGGTGGCTGCCAGGCACACAATGCAGTGCATTGCGTGGCAATGGTGACCGATGTGCGGTACAGCTACCCAAACTGTGGTAGGTGTCTCATGTGGCTGTACCTATAGTGACTAGCCCAAGGCCAGTCAATGAGTTCAAGGCTCATGGGGTCTCAGCTCCGGTCTCTATGATCCAAATTCGACAGCTTATTCACTAATCTACAATGGCCCCAAGCTATAGGCAGAGCATGCTGTGACAGGACACTTAAATCTTTGCTCTTACAGGATTAAATGAGGTGGCCTCATCTATGCACCCCTTTCCCTGGCCTATGGCACAGGGTTTTGTCCTCCCCGTCTTCACTCCAGGCCTTTCTTTCTACAGCTGCAGGGCTTCTGCTCTATACTGTCTCCATACACTCCAAGGGGGAGGCTTGTTACATGATAAAAGGAAAATGCAACACACTGAATAAGGCTGTGACCAAAGACTATCACTCATTAAAAGCAGTCTCCATCACCTAGCTTAACAGTTGCTCTGCCTTATCGCTCCCATTCCCTGCCATCAGCCTCCCTTCTTTCATCCTCATTTCTCTGCATTTGAGGCAGGTTGCTATCTCCATGTTCTGAGTGACAACAGCAGGGGAAGCACTGAGTGCGCAGAGCCGTTCCAGCCTGGGTCTCGGCGCCACGGCAGTCAGGAGGAGTAATTGCTGAGTGCCTGCTGCACAGCCCTAGACTCTGGAGCATGTTCGGTAGGGATGAAATCGAAGGAAAACCTTGCTGCTGTAGTCACCTCTACTGAGTGTGTGTGTATGGCAAAAATCAGAGACTTGGGGTGGATTTGACAAGGATGGCAAAGGGCACCTCTCTGACCACTGTCAAATTTTAGAGATGATAGCTATGTCTCTTTGAGGGCACCTTTGAAGATAATGTGGGTTAATATGGAGTTGGACGAAAGAGGGTTAAGCTGAGAGTTTCCTATTGCCACGCGCACACAGCTAATGGAATTGTGTACTCAGACTATTTAAGCACTAGTTCTTCAACTGCCTGATAAGAGTCTGATCCTTAAAGTACTTTGTCAATACAAGCAATGGACTTTCTTTGGGAAGAGTCGTTGAGGAGTGAGCACTGTAAAATCTCAGTGCTCACTCCATCATTTGCTTCCAGTTGCAGTCTGTCTCCTTCTTTTGTTTCTACTAGTTTTTTTTGGCTGAGTGTTCCTAGTTGCCAGGATCTTGGCTCACATTTAAAGATGTAACTAGTACTTTGAGTCTGCCAGTTTTCAAGGGCCCAATTTGACACATTTCATTCTGATCACCTGCTTCTTTAGGGGTTGGGTGCCCCATAAAGTAGCTCACACAACTGACACTATAGAAAAAATTGAGTTTTTACCCAGCAAGGGATTTTGGATCAAGGATTTTATCATCAAACAACAAAAACACAACGTATAGTTTCCCTATGCATTTCCTGCCGAGTAATCTCTGGAATACAATTGGTGCCATTTAATTGAAACACTGATAACTGGGACTTTCTATTTAAATGGGACAGAACTCTGGGGATGGTTCTTCCCACTGCTATTTATATTGTTTAACTGGGAGATGCTTTGTTTAATTGGGATGCAATATTTTTTAATAAGGATGCAATAATTTAAAATTACAAATGTAAATAACCTTAACCTGGAAGCTGAAAGCTGAATATAGTGGTCTGCCTTAATTCAGGGAAATGGGAGCCAAGCTGCGCTGCTTCTTTTGAAGACGATTGAAGACAAAGTTCAGTCCCAAGAAGCACACCCACAGAAACAGTGCAAATTTGACTCATAATACATTTAATGTTTATTTGTAATGTGATGCTATTTTTCTTTTTGTTTTCATTCAGAATGGGTTTTTTTTTTTAAAGTAACAACCTCCCCCTGTCTTCTGCATATCATAAATTGTGAATCAGTATAATTCTAACGAAGGGCTCATTCAGACATGAGCCCTTAGTTAGAATTAGAACTAATGCTCTACCGACGGTAGAGTGCACCTGTCAGTGCACCGACAAGCTCAATCATGTGCGCGGTGGCGCCTTTTCAGACGTCGTCTGGGCGCACATTCTTCACATTCGCATCCTGCCACCAGCACTTGTAAGTGCTCGTTAAATCATGTTTGAATGAGCTCTAGGATCGTCACTCCTTTAACTGGGTGAGCCAGAGGTGCCACTAGATTTTTTTATCAGGAGGGTCGACTACGTTGGAAATGGATGGCATGAAGAGTCTTTCCCATCCTCTTCCATATGTGGACCCACTCCCCCCAGGGCATTGTGGCATCATGACACTCCGAAGGGGACATGGGGACATTGAAAAGAGGCCAGAGAGTCTTTTTCAATGTGGAGCTAGGGCAGGCAAAATCCAGGGGTCTGAATATACCCCCTTGGCATGCCCATGGGGACAGAGGCTTTTTGAGGCTATTTTTACATTTTCCGAGGCATTCCAACAAAGAGGCTTCTACTTTGCTCTAAATCCTTAGCAAATAAATGTATCAGATAAATAATCACTGAAACTATGGATGTTGTCCATAATTTCCCACCAGCAATAACAGTGTCACTCATTTCGCTTTTCATAAAATGTTCCTAGCATTTATCTGAATCTGTAAGAAAGAACGAAAATAACAGTTATCCTTTGGCAGATAATGTGCATGCTCGTCATCAGCATATGGATGAATCCAATTTACTTCAAGAGGATTCATGTGCATGGTGATGGCTAGCACACATGCTATCTGACAGAGGATCGCCCTGCTAAGATAGGTGGCATTTTAAATTCTTTCACTACATTGAGATGAAAAGGAAGATTTAGAAAACATTTTGGCTTTCAGTCAAAACTGTATTTAGTAAAAACTGAGTACAAGCACAGCTCACGGAAGTCCCAAAGTAATGCATTGCCATTAACTTACTTTATAAGGGTCTAGGGAGTTAGCAGATTAATGCACTATTGTATATCTAGTAAAATCACCTTTCACTTTGGGGACTTTGAGATTATCCTTAAGCCTACATTTGGCAAATTCTAACATCAAGGCTACGATAAACAGCCAGTTGGTCCCACAGCAATGAAATAGTGACTACTGGTATGAAAGAAAAAGCAGGAAATAAAGAGAGTAGTTATGTAAATAGAGTGAGATTATCCTTATCAGATCTTGAAAACAGAGGGGGATTTCTGTGCATAAACCTTTCCCCTCCTGTGTGGAAAGGGTCCATCACATGTGTAGCACATTGCACCGCCACTCCCAGAAACTGCAAAGACTGCTCTGGGGAACCAGGATCTGTGCAGAGGATGTGTTGGACCTTGAAGTGTAAGGGAAGGAATGAGCAGACTAGATGCATGCTGCCTGCCTGCCAGCCCAGAGTTATTCTTCAGAAAGAAGTTACTGGAAGATAGAGTGGAATTTCTCCACTCTCCTAAGGGTATAATGTTATATGGTGGGAATCTCCAAAAGAGGATCCTCCTGCATCCAAGCAAACAGATGACCCACGAGGTCCCTTCCAACTCTAAGTTTCTACGATTCTATATTTTCTTGCCCAGAACCCCCTACAAGAGTCTTTCCATAGTTGGGGATGATCTCTCTCTTAATTTTTACAGTTAAGAGGCTCATCTACAACCCTCTGTACAAGATTCTGACCTCTAGTTAAAAACAATGACCGGTTGTAAGTGGATCACACCTGATGTAAAGTGGAGAACAAAACTAGCCTGCATCTCTTTGGGTATTTTCAGACGTTATGAGATCACAGTGTATTTTCAGACGTTACGAGATCACGCTCAACCACAGTGAACCACGGTCAATCCCGCGGTGGGGCCAAAGTGCCCTGAACGTCTGTTTGGCGGCCACCAGATGTTCACCACAGTCAATACTCACATGGGGCCAAAATCAACCACACTTCTGGAGCTCCTCGCTGGACCATTGCCGAAAGCGTGGTCAAAGAGATTCCCAGCGGGAAACAACAAAAAGTAACGTCTGGATGGCAATCACTGGCCGGAGTCAAAGAAAATGATTCCCAGCTGGGGACAAAGCACGCAGCGTCGCTGCCAGGCAACCAGCAACAACAAGGGCTGGGGACGGAGATTTAAAGGGCACACGGCAGCAGCCGGGACGAGCCGCCCCGGCGCCTTCCGGGTGCTTGGACCACGGCCTGGCCCGGGATCGGCATAACGTCTGTTGCGCTGCCCCGGGCCATGGTCTGCCAGTCCGATTCCCTGCCATGGTCCCGCTCCTGTCACGTCTGTTTGGGGCCTCTCTTGCCCATGGGGGTGGTTAGCCGGTTCGCCACCGTTGGGAATCCACTGTGGTGAATCAGGCACCCGTAACATCTGAAATCACCCTTTGTTAACAGTGCCAGATGGTAAAAGAAGTGTACTGTCAGTGTCTCAAAAGAAGTGGACTGCTAGTGTATGCCCTAACCAACAGCTGGTTTATTGATTCTGAATTCCTCTTCTAGCTAAGCTCAGAAACATACACTCCCTTCTAAATGATTAACTGTGTATACAAAGAAAAGAAAGAAAGAAAGAATCCATATTTTCATGTTCAACAAAGCTCCTCAAGTTCCATATGCTTCATAGACCATTTATCTTTTTAAAAAATACATCTAGCAACCATTCTATGGAATTTTTGAACCCCAGCTCCCAGAGAGAATAATTTCAGCTCTAGATAGGCTGAGATGTCCCACAGAGAAGAACAGAAAGAGCAGCCAAGAGAGTGAAAACAATTTTCAAGAGCAGACAGATACAATAGTCCAACTAGCCTTAGGGAAACATCTAATTTAAGAGCCTTCATATTTCTACCAAGCTTCCTCACCAAAAGTATTTTCATCAGGGGCAAAGCTCTTGATCTGGTTTGTACTAATGATTTCCCCCAGAAATTAGCTCATAGAAAAACAATAGGATTGTAGTTGCTGGAGATGAAAATGACCTTTTTGGTCATCTTGCCCATCTCTGCACCAGATTGTCCATTATTGCACATAAGTAAAAAGAAAAAAAAGCATTTATTAACTGAGAAAATGAAAATGCTACGGTTAAAAAGCTTAAGCATAAATAATAAAAGCTACAAAGCAAGAGTTATGTTCTTTGGCTGTTTTTAGACAGGATGCCCACACGTGGGCCCACCCATCCCCCATGGACCCAGGTGCCCAGGTAAAGGTGGTGTGGGTGGATGCGTGTTCCCACGGTCCACACAGCACCCACCCATGCCCCTGCATGGAGCAACTCGGATTTTTCCCGGTTACTCCTTGCGGGGGCATGGGTGGGTAGTTTGTGGGTGTGGACGCACACTCAGCGCACACCTATCCCTACTGTGGCCATTTTCACACAAGACACTTGCCGTTTTTACATGAGATGGTCCCACTCATGCCCATGCCCGTAGGAACAGTTCCCACGGGCACACACCTGTCTCCATGCACAGAGCAACTGGCATTGGAGCTCGGTGCTCTGTGTGTGGGTGATGGGTGGAGATGTGTGGAGCGCAGGAGCACGCACACACACCCACCCACTGCTGACGGTGTTCCTACAGACACACCACCACCACCGGCGGCAACCCGCAGCATTCCTACGGACGCCCAGTGGGAGGGGGGTGCCCTGTGTGAAAAAATCCCGTGTTGCCCTATAGGTGCCCTCTAACATGTATAGTGGGTGGGTGGTGGGTGGGAAATGGGTGGAAAGTGTCTTGTGTGAAAGTGCCCATTGAAAAGATTTTATTTGAGACAGGATCCAACAGGGGGCTTCTAGTCAGGATTTACAGAGAACTAAAAAGCCTCTGGTACTAAAAAGAACTACTCTATATACAAAAATGGGGAAAAGACCTCAACAAAAGACTAGAGAAGACCAGCATAGATAAAAGAATTCAACGCGTAAACACGTGTGCCTCATTGCTGGAGGCAAAAGAGTCACAAGTGAAACTTGTATTTAGATACTATATGACTCCGGTTCAATTTAAGGATAAGGAAAAGGGAAATCAAGGTCTATGCTGTCGAGAATGTGGAGAGGTGGGGTCATATTTCCACTGTTGGTGGTCCTGTGTAAAAATCCAAAGATTTTGGAGAATTGTAAATATGGGAGTATATAGAGGTAATTACAGGCTTTCCAGTGCCCTTCAGACCGGAGATAGCTCTACTGGGCCTCTATCCAGAGCAACCGGTGATGAAAAGATACCAAGACTCTTGCACAATGATGACACTCACAGCAATAAATGTGATCGCACGAAGCTGGAAAACATTAGAAGAACTCATAGTGTCAGAATGGCTCAACTGAATGTGGTTCTTGTTCACCATGGAGAGACCGCTAGCCAATTTAAAGGACAAGAGAAAAGATTTTGAAATCCGTTGGATGCCATGCCTCAACATGATACAGGGGAAACCACAAACACCAGACAAGAGGTCGTATTTGTTCAACTTTTCCATCTGAAAGAAAGACTGCCATATATGAAATAAGGATAGAAGTAGGCCATCTTGTTTGTAAGACTGTTCAGACAGTTGTAAGGCTGAGAGGTTACTCAGCCAGTTGGAAGGCTGAGTTGTTGATTTTGTATATCTATTGTATTGTATGTAATACAACAACTTCAATAAAGATTACAAAAAAATTTTAAAAAAGGAAATCTAGAGGTTAATGGACATAAAATTTTACATTCTTGGATTTAGGTACTCTGCTAGTAGACCTAGAAGACACAATATCACTTGACAGGCTCTTTTTGCAGTGTTAGCTCACTATATGCCCATAACTTTTGGAAATTAAAGAGTTTGTAAAGAATTCATTATTTTAATGAATTATCTTAATAATTACCCCAATTGGAAATTTTGTTTTTTGTTTTTGTGTGTGTCATACAACATTCCTTTGACTTCTAGTATTTCATAAATGGCTTGCTACCACTCTCTCAATCTTTCTATAGTAAAAAACTGGGGCAGTGGCTATATCTTCAGATATAGGTCTTGATTAAACAATTATGAACATGTTTTTGTTGGTGGATATCTTGGATCCAACCCTGCTCTTATTTCTATGGGAGTTAGGGATCTTAACCCTGTCCTCGGAGATGGTTGCCGTTGAGTTTTTTGGGTGCAGGAGCATATTGTGTGTGTGTGTGTGTGCGTGTGTGTGTGTGTGTGTGTGTGTGTGTGTGTGTGTGTGTGTAAAAACATACAGTAGTGCCTTGTATTGCCTGAATCCTGAAACCACTTGTGAGCAGTCCCACTGAAGTCAATGAGACTTGTGAAAACAAATGAGATGATAGCTCATATTAGCATTCACTGTCTTTTAGGTGTTTGCCAGATGTTAGCCCCCCCCCCATGCAGCCCACTTGCCCTTCACTCACAGTGTCGTCCAGGGACATCGCTAGTGCATCCTAATGTGCCCATGTGGCCACATCTTTTTAATTAGGTTGCGTGCAGCCTCGCCTGTATCCAGGTCTACCAGCATCATAGAGTTGCACCTAGTGCGCTCTCTCAGCTGTGAGGTGGCTGCTAGAGGACTGGTCATGATCTCTCTGCTGACAGATGGCTGTAAGAGGAGAGAGCAAGGCAGGAGGTGCAGGAAGGATCTTCTCCTGAGGCTCTGCCCCCGCACTCCTTGCTCCATTTGGGAAAGGAACCAAGGGGAGTGAGGGAGGGGCAAGGTTCCTCTGGAAGAACCACGGGGCCCCTGACTCCCCTCGATTCCTTTCCCAAACAAAGCGCAGGAGGCTGCCTGTTTATTAGCTCTACACACTAAAACATGTGATTGGGGACTGTGTGGACTGAACACAGACTCCAGCGGGCTATTGTCTCATTTATAAACACCCTTGTAAGTCAATGGCTTGTGGACTGCAGTTCAAGTAAGTGACAGCTAATAGCAATGGATAAGAGCTTAAAAACACTTACACCACTGTTGGCACAAGCATTTTTACAAGTTTGCAGCCAGTTCTTCTATGACTCAAGTGAGATATTTTCTTTTGGCTCTGGAGGTTCAAGGTTCTAGGCTCAGTGCTAATGCTGTAGAGAAAAGAGACCCCCCCCACCACAGTTAACTTTATAACCAGAGTCCCAATTTGAGGGTGAACTAGCTGGGGGAAAGGATAACAGACAAAACTGTTTAAAGTGTTTTTAAAAAAATCTTACTACTGAAATGGTTCCTTCTAAAGGTTTAAATATTTCTATTATTTTCTTAAAAATACAAAACAAAATAACTCCACAAAATACTTTGAAAATAATACTTTGATTTAAATCACACTTTTTAGGGTGCAGAGCTCTTGACAATCATTATCTTGTTAGTACTCACAACAGTCCTGTGGGGCAGCCAGGTCAATATGTTACTATTCCCATTTTACAGATGGAAAACTGAGGCTGAGAGCTAGTAACCTGTTCAAGGAAACTCAGTTGGTCCACGACTGAGCAGGGATTTCAAATCAAGTTCCAGGTTCTACCCACTGGACCACACCAGCTTTAACTCTGAGCCCGTGCAGATGCCAGTCTGCTACTCTGAAAAATTAACAGAAAAGTATCAATATCTTTTAACTTCATCACTAAATAAAGGAGCAGTATTGGAAGGACTATTTGGTCCTGACAGCATTCTTCTTGATGTTTCTGCCAAAATGATCCTCACATGGTCATAAAAATGGAACAGGGAGACAGGAGATACCTCCCCCTGAGTTTGGGAAGGAGGAGTTAATTTCAGAAGTCCCCTTAAGACAGAGGGTGTTTTTAAATGAGCAAGGATGGGGCTGGGGGTCCCGTGGCTACTGAGTGGCACGGCTGCAGAGCAGACATTCAGGTGGAGTGAATGGGCAGCTTCCAGCATGGCTACCATGTTAGCCATCTCGCACTCCCCTGCCACGGACCATTGAGGAGGGTGAAGTGCACTGGGCTGGCCTTTAAAACTGACACGTCCCGGGTCCAAGCACTGGGGAACCAGGCTCCCCAGCACTCATGGCCAGTTCCTGTGACTTGTAAAGGCCGCATCCCCTGCCCATAGTGCTTATGAGTGAGGGATCTGTCTGCTGGCATGGATTGGGTGGCCATCCCAGTTCATATGGGCAGGGGATGCATGAGAGAGCCTGTTGACATGCACTTTTGGGGCTTGCCCCACACAGCATACACCGGAATTCTTGGCAGTGCACCATGAGTGTCCATGAATGGATGCTGAGTGGCTCATAGAAGCGTGCATCCCCCCAGCACCACCTTCAGAAGAGTGGTCAGATGAGTGGCTTCCAGGTGGCCATGCATGGTAGCATCTTGTTTAAAAACACTAAAAGACTCACTTCCACTGATTGTGCTTCTATATTCATTTAGACTGATCCCAGATCCTGCAGATTCTGCATGCACACACGCACGCATGCACAGGACACAAAGTGCTTGCAATAGAGATCCATGCAGCTTGTGTACGTGGCTCCACGCACAATTCGCAGGGTTTGGGATCGGGCTCACCGCCTTTTTGTCCTTTCCTTTGCAAGGTAAAGAGCTTGGAGTTGTTCCCTCATCTATTAAATGAGACAACAGAGAGGCAACACAATTGTGCAGTGAGGAACAGAACACTGGATTCTCACCATGGATGCCATACAGCGGTATAGCCACACTATTAATGCTGCTGCAGCAGCCTAACAAAAAACCATTTCACCACTGGGCAATATTCAAATCCTTCTGCGATGGCTGAGTTAAAAAGAGCAGTCAGACATTGCTTTTGTAGCTCAAGCGGTAGAGATTTGAAAGGAAAATGTGAAGTTCAGGGGTTCAGATTAAGGACTGATATATATGTGTGTGACTGATTTTGGTTTTGACTTCTAAAGTTGTTTTCTTTCTTTCTTTTTTAAGAGGGTGGGGTCAGAGAATCAGTGGGACAAAGCTGTCTCTCCTTTAGTTTGGACTGCTGTTACTCCACTGGTCCTAGTCCTGGCAGGCTGGGAGACCTTGACATTCACGTTTCTTTGATTATTATATTTCCCTCCATGCTTGCATTCTAGCATGAATTCAATATATCACTAGCCACCAGCGTAAAAGATCAGAAAGCCACTGCCAGGTCAAATTCAATCCTTAATGAAAATCTTGTAAAAATTTACACTATTACCAACCCCTCTTTCCCCCCTAAAACACCCCCCTCGGGGGAAAAAACCCTCATCACCTAACAAATAAAAATAAAACACTTAAATAAAGAGAAATGTTACTGTGAGATTACTTTTTTTTAAATTACACTAAAACCTTTTTAAAATTTCCCAAATGTCCCTCTTGGGATCTTGATTCTGCAAATCCTTGCAAGGAGTGAAGCACACTGAGTGAAGCTATTAAATTTCAGAGTCAATAGAACTACAAAGCTGTGCATCATCAGTCCAAGGATGGCTAACCGTCAAACACAGCCCACCATAATCCTCAGCAATGATATTTGCCCAAATAACAAGCCCCAAACAAGCAGCATAGGGCAAATAATGGGCACAACTGAGGATAAAAGGGGTTAATGGAAATCCTTTTCATACTAATGAGGCACTCAGATCTGTTTCCCCTCTTTAATCCCCCGATTCTACAAACATTCCTACCTGTTCACAACTTTATTCATGTGAGTAATCATACTGATTCCAATTGGACTACTAATGTGAATAAAGTGGGAGCTAAATGTTTCTTTTTTTCAGTGTGAAGTATTTATTTCCAAGGGCTCAAGATACTGAATCTTGAGGAATGTCACAGTTCCCTCAGTCCAGCAGTGCTTGTTTTGGCAGTGGTCCAGATCTGAATATAGCAAGCCTTTGACCTTGAACCAGTATAATTTTCAATCCTCTGTGTATGTGTGTGTGTGTGTGTGTGAGAGAGAGAGAGAGAGAGAGAGAGAGAACAAACTTCTGAATGCATTATTAAGAGAGTTTACTTATTTATTTTATTTATTAAAATTTATATCCCACCCTTCCCTGAAGTCTTAGGGTGGTTTACAATAGCAGAACACAAAATAGTAAAAATATAAATTATACTTAAAAAAACCTAAAAATCCCTCCCCTCCACCTACCCACCCACTCCCCTCTATCCCTACCCGCCAAACACTCTGCCAAACAAAACTATTTCACACCGCCGCTGGAATATGTTCATGCTTGGGCTCTGGCAGACCTCCAGGGGAAGGGAGTTCCAAAGTACAGGGGCAACAACAGAAAATACTTTTCTGCGGACCCTTGTTGTGTGGACAAAATTGGTTGGTGGTACCCGCAAGAGGGTGCACTCAGTCAACCGCAAGGGCCGCAATGGAGTATGGAAGGAAAGACGGCTTTTCAGATATGTGGGGTCCAAGCCATTTAGGGCTTTAAAGGTCAAACCCAGCACTTTGAATTATGCCCGGAAAACTATAGGAAGTCAGTGCAGAATATGGAGCACAGGTATAATGTACTCATGGCGACTCACCCCAGAGAGGAGCCAAGTGGGCCGCCACATTCTGCACCAGCTGCAGCTTCCAAACAGTCACCAAGGGCAGCCCCACGTAGAGTGCACTGCAGTAGTCTAGCCTTAAAGTAATGAAAGCATGGATGATGGAAGCCAGATCAGTCAGAAAGAAAAGGCCGCAGCCTTCTCACCAGATGTAATTGATGAAATGTGCTCCTTACCACCGTCACAACCTGACAATCCATGAGCAGCAGAGCATCCAGAAGTAAACCAAGGCTGCTAACCTGAGTAGCTCGAGGGGACAGAATCCCTTCAATAACGGGGGTCCCAATCCCCTCCAAGTCACAAGACCGGCCAACCATCATCTTGTTGGATGATGTTCAGTTGCAAGATGAACATCATCTTGTTCAGTCTTGTCTGGATTCAGCTTCAATCATCTCACCCTCATCCAGTCCCCAACAACAGCCAGGCACTGGGAAAGCACCAAGACTGTAGAACCTTGGTCAGATGAAAAAGAGGTAGAGCTGAGTGTTATCATCATACTGATGGCAACTCACTCCAAACCTCCAGGTGATCTCACCTAGCAGCTTCAGAAACACATTGAACAAAAGAGGAGACAAGATGGAACCATGTGGGACACCACAAGGGAGGTCCTAAGGGGACGACGAGCAATTTCCCATCACCAGCCACCGGGTCTTCCCCAACAGGAATGAATGGAACCACTCAAAAGCAGTGTCACACACCCCTTTCAGGTCCTGCAGTTGTGTCAGCACTACTTCATAATCAACTGTATGAAAAGCTACTGAAAGATCTAACATGATAAACAGGGCACAATTCCTTCTGTCAATCTCCAGGTGTAGATCATCAACCAAGAGCACAAGCTCAGTCTCCGTGCTATACTCCAGACAAAAACCTGACTGAAATGGGTCCAGAAAACGAAAAGCATAGAGATGAGCCTGAAGCTGCCGGGCAACCACCCTAAAAAGGGAAGGTTAGAGACAGGGCAATAGCTATCCAGGGAGTCAGCATCCAAAGATGGTTTCTTAAGCAGGGCCTGGACCACTGCAACTTTAAGGGCATCCAACAACCTACCCTTCTGAAAGGAGGCATGACAACCCCAGCCAGCAAAGGTCCCAATGTCTCCCGACTGGTTTTCATGAGCTAGGATGGACAACTGGTTGTCCGCATTGCTCCAAGTACATCCCCCGCATCAGTGGGTGACACTAATTGAAACTGATCCAACCAAATGGGACAAGGCTGAGCTTCCACAGCTTCAAACTCTGATTTTGCAATCGGAGTAGCAGCACCCAAGTCGAGGGGGTGAAGCTCAGATGGTTCAGTCCACAAGCCCAGCCCCTGAATTCCACTCCCCACAGCAGCAACAGCAGCACTTTCCTAAGAGTAGCAGTCAAACAGCTATTTTTGTGTGTGAGGCTGTGTGTGTGATTATATTTGAACTGCTCTAATTAGTTCAACAACTAAAATGCCCAAAGTTATATTTTAAACTCAGCAATTGAGTATATGTAGATAAAGTATGGCACAGTATCTGGATATTCTGAGTCATTGAAAATTCCCTCACTTGTCAGTCTGAACACATTCACTCCCATTCATAAAGGATGGGGACATGGAAATGCTTAGGAAAACTGAGAATGGAGGGCTAAGTAATCAAGGTTGTCCTGTTTTACAAGTAACATGCCTGTTGTTTTAAATCTGCTCCCCTTTGTTTCATTGACCAAGGCTGAGTTTGGCATTTAACTCCAGAACAGGATGAAACTCTAGCTGAATTAAAGACAAAGACAAATCTTTCATGGACTTCAAATACCCATGGTATTCTAGACTGCGGATGTATGAAACAAGTTTTGTGGTTCAGAAATCAGTAAAGGTAAAGCCACACAAGACAGGGCCAGCTGGGCCCCCCTCCCACCCCAGGGAGGGTGAACACAGCTGCCATGCTTTGGGCTGGCAGGGAAAGCAGTCCAAATGACCTGCCCTCCCTGCAGGGAAACTGGGTGTGTGGGCTGTTGTCACAAGTCCTGCGACATCCCAAGGCAGGTCGAGGAGCTGTCCACATGTGGCAGGACTCCCGGACTCTTGCTGTGCAGTATAATTGCACCCCCACCCACCAAACCTAGCTGATGCCCCCCCTCCTCCCAGCTGTTTGGTGGCCAGGGTGAGCATGCTCCCCTGGGCCCCCCAATCAGTTGTGTAGCAGCCAGGATGAGTGTGCTCCTCCGGGCCTGATCCTCGGACCTTGCCTCGGGGCAGGGCTGGACAAGCCAACCGGATGGGAGATGGCCTGTTACTCCAAATTGACCTTGGTGGGGCAACAGTAGTCCTTCTCTGGTGGACCCGTCACATTGCAGCTGGCTGCCCCTGGGGCAGAAGTGGGCAAACATCTGGTGGCACTGGACTCACGGTCAGCTGCATTGTGGGCTAATGTGGGGTAAGGTGGTCCAATGTGGGGTTTCTTGGTTCAGATGGTTGGGGCATGGCAGGTCCTGTAGTGGTGCAGTGGGCTGGACTAGATGACCCGAGGTCCCTTCCAGCCTTGTGACTCTGTGTGACTCTAACATCTCACATGGCCTTACCCTAAGTCAAAAAGAAGGTGTAGTGCTTTGTAGGAAATATTAAAATGGAAGAGGAATCTACTCTACTGTTATTCAGTATGAGCCGCCCTGAGCTGCTATTAGCAGGAGGTTGCGGAATAGAAATGTATCGAAATAAAAATAAATAAATAAATGTCACAGGTTACTTGAAAATAATGGAATTTTTGCACCTTTATCAAGAGGATAGCTAGACTTCGTAGCATTACATGCATACAACGCCCTCACAAATATTGCTCAGATTACATGCTTCATGCCTTTATGACAAATTGAAAGAGCATACAGGAAGGCTTTTACATGTTTGAGTTTGGAAGATACCTATGTAGCTTCAGTGAGTATGGTTTCTTCACTTCCTCTTTTTTATGCAAAAGCTTATTAAATATTAACTATCATATCAGCTGAGCAATTGATCGCAAACAGCAGGTATGCTGACAGAACAATATTGTTTCACAGAACTCAGAAATGTTTTTGAAAAACAAAAGCCTTAGTACCATATACAAAGAAAACATAGTACCTGCTTATTATGCACCCAGCTGTGGTCCTGGCATATGCAAATATCTCTTTTGCATGCACAGTTGCCTAGTGGTGCAGAGATGTTTTATGCACAGTGGTTGTACCATATGTTTCAGAGACTGGCCTCAGGTCCGAAATATATAGCATCAGATCTTCAGCTGGTGTTAAGTGGCTTAATTCCAGTCGGCTAAATAGAGTACATTACTTCACAGTAATAGCACTCTGGGGTTGTACTCCTGCATCCAATGGAGCGAGGCTGATTTACACCATTTGAAGATTCAGCCCATAAATTGCCCCAAGCTGTCCCCAAAAGGTGCAGGCACAAGAAGAAATCATTTATTTATTTATTTATTTAAAATGTATTATTTTTCATAATCCATGCTTTCCATACTTCTTTGGATGTTTGAGGGGGTGGGGTCATGGAGACGGGGAAATGCAGAGAAGAGACTAAGGGCCTGTTCACATTTTACAGTGGGGAGGGCTAAGATATCTTGCGGTAAAGAAATCAGTCGGTATTTACCAGGTAGTATCTTCGATTGTGCAAACATTTAAAAGTGTGTGGTAAACTACCACACTCTCTCTCTTACTTCCTGCCTGCAGATATGTTATCCTTGAATAGTGTTCACACATTGCATTAGCTTACCCTTACATAGTAATACGACTCACTAGCCCTCACCCACTACCACACTCATGTAACATAAAAATACAACAAAGGGTTTTTTAAAACGAGCCAATAGTCCACTGGACTCCCGTTTCGGTCCATGCAGCCCTCACTCACATGTTTAGCATGTAGCACCTAATAAATGGGCAGTCCTTTGCGTGTAGTTGTTGTGCATCCATGCAGCCCCCATGCACAGGTTTAACATGACTAGTCTAATAAATAGGCAGGTGCTCTTCTCCACCACGCTCCCCACCAGCTCAGTCTCCCGCCGTCTGCCGTGACTCACAGCTGCGATGAACCATGTGGAGAAGCTATCGCCGCAGCTGTTTTTTTCTTCTGGGCGATCACTCCAGGAGGTGAATGATTTAAAATGATTTTTTGTGGTATCAATAAAGGCTTTCAAAATGTTGCTTGTTTGTCATCATTTCCCCCTCTGGCCCATCCACCTCCCCCTAAGCACCCGGTCAGTGACTTTTCCATGAACATTCCCTATTGGCATTCCTACAGTAGCCAGCAGCAAGGCTCTGCCTGTGCATTTCCTATTGACATTCGCAGGTTAGCTGGCTGCAGGCCTCTGCCTCTGCATTTCCAATTGGCATTTGCAGGCTAGCCAGGTCTGGGAATGCCGCTAGGAAGCACAGAGGCACAGGCATACAGGTGACTGTTCTGTAAATGGCCAGCACCTGGTCTTGGCCAGTGACTTTCCTACAAACATTTCCTTTACACTCAGGCAGAAGCTTTTTCCTATTGGGGTATTATGGCCCTTCCCCAAGCCTCCCTCACCCTCAAGTGCATGGCCAGCAGCCTCCCCCACATTTTAGGTGCACCCCCCCTTCCTATCCAAACCCCAACCCCTAAAGCAGCATATTACTATGCCATACCATCATTCTCCATGACCCCACCCCCTCAAACATCCAAAGAAGCATGGAAAGCATGGATTATGAAAAATAAAATAAAATAATTAAAAAAAAATATTAAACAATTTCTTCTTGTGCCTGCACCTTTTGGGGGCAGCTTAAGACAATTGCTTGGGTGGTGGGATGGACAGGGGAACATTTTCCTGATTCTCCCACAGATCTGGCTGCGGCAAAATGTTTGCGTACGGCACGCAGAAACAATTAGCAGGGGGTGAGGGAGGCATGCCTAGGATCCAGGTGTGGTAGAGTGTTCGCAGAAGGCGTGCCTAGGATCCGGGTGTGGTGGAGTGTTCGCAGAAGGCGTGCCTAGGATCCGGCTGTGGTGGAGTGTTCGCAGAAGGCGTGCCTAGGATCCGGCTGTGGTGGAGTGTTCGCAGAAGGCGTGCCTAGGATCCGGCTGTGGTGGAGTGTTCGCAGAAGGCGTGCCTAGGATCCGGCTGTGGTGGAGTGTTCGCAGAAGGCGTGCCTAGGATCCGGCTGTGGTGGAGTGTTCGCAGAAGGCGTGCCTAGGATCCGGCTGTGGTGGAGTGTTCGCAGAAGGCGTGCCTAGGATCCGGCTGTGGTGGAGTGTTCGCAGAAGGCGTGCCTAGGATCCGGCTGTGGTGGAGTGTTCGCAGAAGGCGTGCCTAGGATCCGGCTGTGGTGGAGTGTTCGCAGAAGGCGTGCCTAGGATCCGGCTGTGGTGGAGTGTTCGCAGAAGGCGTGCCTAGGATCCGGCTGTGGTGGAGTGTTCGCAGAAGGCGTGACTGGGATCCGGCTGTAGTGGAGTGTTCGCAGAAGGCGTGCCTAGGATTTGGCTGTGGTAGAGTGTTCGCAGAAGGCGTGACTAGGATCTGGCTTTGGTAGATTGGGCAGTGGCTGTAGTGGTGCTGGTTTTTGCCTGGCTGTCAGTTTGAGCCATAGCCCAATCATTACAGAGAATGCAAAAGCTGGGAAAGAGCAAGCGTCGGGCACATACTGTCAACCAGGAAGAGCTGAGAGAATGCATATTTGAAAATGGCATGTTGGGCTTTTAAGGCGGACATTACGTGCATGCCAGTGAGTGTGAGAGCGGGCGGAAGTAATAGCTCTATAGAGTGCTCTAGACTTTTGTGCCTGCAACTGGATGGTGCCCACAGACCTGGACGCGTGGAGGCTGCACGCAACCTAATTGATGGAACGTGGATACATAGACATACATTAGCCCACATTCACCCGCATGGTGGGCTATGCATGCTCCAGGATCCCACCATGAGAGGGTGTTGTGTGTCCAGTGGGTGGTGTGGCAAATCACCCTAATAAACAAGCAGATGGACACCCACCTAGGGTGGGCTATCGTCTTGTTTGTTAACACCCAAAGATACCAGAGGGTTTCTCCTGAGATACTCATCACTATCCAACACAATGTGTGAACAAGGCCTATGGGTGAAATCCTGACTCTGTAAAAGTCCGTGGCACAACTCTCATTTCCATAACTGGAACTAAGCATTTCACCCTGAGATTTTCCTACCTATTTTATTTGGGACTCTACCCTTTGTGCGTTTCCACTGTTGAGCTAAAAACACTGACTTGCAAGAAACACCCGCTAGTGGGTGTTTGTTTCTTCTTGTTCTTGTCTCCTGGGATGACTTCTCTTAAGCAACAACTAGAACCTCTGCCAAATGTGAGGGGGGAATAAAAGAAGGAAACCACAAACCTCAATTGACATCAGGATACTTCAATAAAAATATGAAAATCCTACACTGAGGTTAGTGACTGAGGTTAATTATTGCTTCGGGTAATTAATACAGCATATTACAGGTTGCACAAGCAGTCACTGTGTTTCCCCCCTGAAATCTGTGGATTCATCCCTAGAGATGTCAAATCATTCATTTTCTGCTCTTGCTTAATTCTTTATAAAAAAAAAATTTGGGCACAAATGAGTGTCTATGAAACTCTGTGCCATGGTAGAATCAATTCCATCTGTCTGTTTGAAGTGCTGTTTTCAACAGTCACAGTTTTCTGAAGTTAAAAACCAGCATTAGGTACAATAAGCTGTACACAAGTGCAGCTGGTTGTCATCTTTTAGACTATTTTTTTTTTTTTGCTTCTGTCTGCTGGCTTTAGAAAGCTACGCCTGTGACATTTGATTTCTGCAGTGAAAATTCCTAATACCTGAGAGTCAAAGCATGTAGAAAGTACCGAATAAAATATGAGTTGTCTTCTTTTTACCCAGTATCCCCTTCAGCCAAATGTTGGGTTTTGTACCTAAATTCATTCCTGTCAAGTGTAATTAATTTCAGATTTTTCTGAATCAAGATAATACTCCCTTGCAAAGGTATATTTTAAACCATTAGAAGCATAGTCCTTCTGAAAGCATATCCATAGATCTTAATATATCCAAAGGTTTCTTGGATTTCTCTAGACAGGGGCTGGACCCCTGATTGCTTTCAGTTCTCAAGCCAGTTACTCTGGTGTAGACTCACTGGTTTCAGTGGGACTACTCTAGAGTAAGTGGCTTGAAGATTGCAGCCTACATTAGTACATGATCTCACATCTTCATTAAGTGCCTGATTCAAAACCCATTAAAGACAATGGAGAAATTCCAACGGTTTCCAATGAGTTTTGGATCAGGCCCTAACACTGTTGTCAGATCACTTACTTCTTGGTTCTCGAGGTCCGTCCACTGTTATCTTGATGGCTCTGTGGTACGTGGCAACTTGCGGAGGGTTTGTAAAGACAGTGATGGTTAAGGTGAAACTTTTCCCTGCAACAGGAAAGAACATGACTCTGTGACTAATCGTTACATTACAACATGCACTAAAAGAATTATTTATATGTAAGTTTTAACAGCGCTACAACATATCATTTTGAGGATACAAGTGAACATATAGTAAATTATATCTTGCTCTCATAGCACTTTGGGGATGTATATATTCCATACCTGGCTACTGCGCCAAACAATTGAAAGCTATTCAATTTAGTTACTGACATATTGATTGTAAAATATCCACTCTACATTTGAACAATTGTATTTTAATTTATGTTCATTACTACTTGACAAACTTGCTGTACATGCTAAGGGTGCTTTCTAACAAAGCCATATAAATTATACCTAAGATTTCAAAGCTACCTAAGAGATCTGGAGTGGATACCATTAATTTTAACAGGAATTGGGGCTTCAAACATCTGTTTTCAATAACTTGTCTATATGGTTGAAACTAGTATTAATTAGATCAATTCCACAATATAAGCTGAAAACGGTTTAAAACAATGGCCAGCTGTAATTCCAAGAAATGAAGGGAATAATGAAAAATATTTTAAATGCCTATCCCTTTGTGAATAAAATACTGTTTCCTGAGTTTCAAGATTTTCTAGGATCTTGTGTTATGTTCCTTTATAATTTGAGAAGAAGACTGTGAGGTTTTCAAGACACAATGTGTGCAATGAGTTCGGAAAAATATTAGCTTTTGGTAGCTAGCATGTGAGAAAAGTAATGTTATATGTGAATTCCAGATGAATTTATTCTAGGAGTATGGTTGCCACGTTGATCTCAAACACAAGAGGTGGAGAGACACTGGGTGTTGGCACACATGATGCTGGGAAGGAAGCAGCCTGATCTGGCTTGGGAATGTACCGCCAATACAGTCCTGACCGGGTCTGGCCATGGAACAAACATTCCCACAATTGGGCTGCCAAAGAGGGTGGGGAGCTGCACGAATGTGCAGCTGCCCGGCCCTGCACTGCACTGCGCTGCACCCAGCGCCATGGCGCCCACTATGGCAAACCTGATTTGGAGTATCCCACTGTAGCCCACTCCAGCCCAGGCGGGCAGACAGTAACCTGGGCTGTGGTCCTGAAGTTTTCCGGGCTCACTGTGGACATGCCCGGGAGCAATCCCCGGCAAAATCTGGTGGCCTGGCCAACAAATGTACCAATGGCCCATAGGCCTAGGCGGGTATAAGCAGGCCACCATCACGTTTGTTAACACACAGAGATTCAGATGATCTCTTTCGTAGGACCAACTTCTTTTGGTGAGAGTACGTATGTTTTTGAGCCACAGAGGTCTTTTCTCAGGTATGTAGCTGACTTTTGTATCTGATTTCTCACATGTCTGAAGAAAAGCCCTGTGTGACCCGAAATTTTGCATACTCTCACCCACAGAAGTTGATCCAATAAAAGATATCATCTGAACTGCTTGTCTCCATCTCAAGATTTGACTGCAATTTGTTCAAATCTTTCTGCTTTGACTTTGGTTCTTTTCTTATATACAGGTGAATTAGTTGTTGACGGCATACTGCTTCAAAGATATAAAGCACTACATAAGTAATAAGTAGTAATGATTACCTTCGAATATATAATAATAAGCAGCTGAACACACTGGCTACTGCCTCTCTCAGTATAATACTACCGTAACAGGATGTGGAGGCCCAGGGTAAGTAGCATCAGGATTCACACCCAACTGAGGCCAGTCATGCAGCAGGATCCTATCAAAGTCCTTTATTCCAATGGGCTCTCCCTCTGCCCAGGCAGGCACTGTCCCTCCTGTAGCCAGGTTGCATCTTCTCTCTCCAGGCAGAGTCTTTTCCTGGCTCCTGCCTCCCTCATGTCCTGGACTGCCTAGGCCTTATGCAGAGCTTCCCCCAAACTCCTGCTTCTGCAGCCTTTCCCCACTGAGCTCCAAGCTCAGTCTGCAAAGTTCTGAGCTGGCCATGCCATGCCATGCCATGCTCTGCCCAGCTCAGCTGGCCCCTATCAGCCCCAGCCATAAGGACTAGCCCAGATGGCAACCATCAAGGAACCATCCTGTGATTCCACAGCACCTGCCCTAGTCCAGCTGGTGCTAACTCTCTTAAAGGGCCAGGCTCCCTTCCAGCCTGCCCTGCCGCAATTATGCATAAAAAATTAGGTTAAAAGAATATTAGGGCTGCAAAGTCAAGCACTTGAAGAGTTAGAGTAGGAAAGGAATAAGGCTGTTTATGTAACTGTAGTTTTGAATACCATCATTGTCACATATGTTATATGATCCCATTATTTTTACAACAGAAACACTGCCTAAAGTTAGTTATCTTATGTTAATATTAAAGGTTCACCCTCAACTTTAAATATCATATTCAGGTATACAGTCAGAGCTGGAACAGACAGGACTCACTTCTACTGCCACAAGGCTGTCCCTAAATTGCACAGGACTTGCTTTAGTGCAGAACCAACTGATGGCAGCTTTACTGGATATCTGTATGTGATACACATATTTCTGCTTGTTCCCTCTCATGACCTTTGGGGTTTTCCTCCTGAGAGAGTCTGGCTACATACTCTGGAACATATTATATTTCATTTTTAAAACATTTCACTAAAACTATTATAAGTAACACCTGCAATGGCTATAAATGAGGGAGGTTTGAGAATCATTATTTTCTCACTCTTCCCCTCCATCTAGCATTTTTATTTGGTGCATTTGACAATACTTACTTTCAGCAATTTGTCATTATTTGTTTGTGTGTGTGTGTGTGTGAGGGGGGTCATACAGCATAAAAGGGAGGAAACTTATTGTTTAAAAATATATACTTAAACATGATGGTAAAAGTATTGAATTTAGGGAGGAGAAAACTGGGACAAGTGAAGCTACTTTAAAGGCATTTTTCAAATTTGTCCAGCTATTAGGTTGATAGTGTCTCTTTAAGCTTGTGACACAATCTGGCAAAAGCAAGGTGATGCTTGGCTTCCCTTTTCATGTTTACAGAAGACTACTTATTAACTACACGTTGGTTAACCACAGGACTACATAGTCACATACCTATGTGTCACCAATTGTTACTTACTGATAATTTGGCTGGTTGTCTATGGGCATTTTATTTAATTTTCATTTTGTTTTACTTATCGCTTATTGAGAACACAGTTGTTGCCTGTGCGTATGCCTGACAGAGGCAAAATTATTTTACTTGCAGTCCTAGCTCATTGTATACCATATAGACACAATTGTGGTGCCAATGGGACTACAGACAGTAGTAAAATTAAGTGTTTGTATGAGTGTTTGCAGGATCAGGTCCTACTTCTATAAATAGCCACCCTGAGCTGCCTGTGGCAGGAGGGGTGGGGTAATAAGTTTTTAAAATAAATAAATAAATAAATATCTTTCTCCTTGCTTCTATACATTATGGTTCAGACTAACTATTTGATCTTATTTTACCTTAGATACATATATGTAGACACGCACACACATAAATTTAGGAACAGCTACTTTTTGGATTAACTCCTTAATAACTAGAAGTCAACTCTCCCTAGCATGCAACTCTTTTTAACTAAAGGGAAAAGATGTGATTCCTAGTTTAAAGATCCACAGAAGCCTATGGAAAGGCCATGCACAAGCTAACTAGGAATCACATGGATGGATATACACATTTCCAAGTATGCTGAATGTAAGTCTTCCCTAATAGAAATGGAGGACTCCTGTGCCTGTGAGAAAGCTTGATGAATGCTGTAAATGATGCATGGATGCCTGAAGGCAGCCAAATGTGGGCCCATCCTGATCTGTCGTGGGGGCACTGTACTCCAAAGCCAGAGTCCCTTGTCTGAGAACATTCTGCCTGTGATTCCCTACACAAAGGAGGAGAGAGCCTCTGGCCTGTGGGCCATATCTGGTCTATGGCTGTTTTTTTTATATAGCCCTTTTGCAAATCCTGAATCCAGCCTGTGGATCTTGTACTAATTTTGAAATTGGCCCCTGCCCTAGAGTTTAATCCTTGGAAGAAGGAGTTACGGTTTCTCTGGCATTAGATCTGCACTGGAGGACTATGCAGACTAGGATAGTTTCTGAAACAATTTGGCTCTTGCCCACTTGGAGTATGAAGCCATTTTACTAAAACTCTCCATTGCCTTGATGAATTTCTATGAGAAACCAGATACGGATTAGGTGGCTGGTGTGTTGAGCCCACTGCCTTTCTGATCAGGATTGTCTCAGTGTTTCCTGGTGCTCTCCCAGGTCTGACTGTCCTATCCAGCGGTGGTCTCTTCTCTTATATTTACATTGTCCTCTTTTGATACTGACATTACTGACCATCAGGACTTGACCTACGAGAGGGGCTCCTAGGCCCTTATCCAATAAATACGTTACTAATAGACTATAATCCCTTTTCCCACAACACATTCCTATATATTCATTACTGCAAATCCTTCCTTTCCACTTCCATAGTACCTACTTAAGTAGGGCCAAGCCTTGCCCTGGTCACATGGGCCTAAATGAATCAGCAATACTATATCAATGAAATCAACTGAAATCAATGAGGCTACTTTGAAGCAAATGGATTTTGTGTTGCAGCCATTGGGTGATACCTGAGTTCTTTGTGGAGCACTCTAAAAAAAATAATCATCATTTATTTTGCTGCACTAAACTACTGGTTTCCACCCCTGCCTTTCATTTTTGTTCCCCGCAGCAGTACATATTGTGAACAAGCTGTATTTCCACATTTCCTCGCTCATACACCCACCCTTCTTTCAACTGGCTAATAACATGCGTTACTGATTTGTAGAGAACTTGCGTACATCCTGAGTTTTAGGGAAACTTTTACAGAACATTTTGTTATAAGGTTGAGAGTGGTGTGGATTGAAAAGTTTTTCATGGGACTGATAGTCTGGTCTAATGTGTGAGAAGCCTGTCTAATTCCAAGAAGAAATAGAGCAAGCATCATCCCCTAACTACTGAACACATTCCTCTAGCCTAAATGAGGGTGCTGGATGCATCCAATGAAAGAGTCACCATCAAGTCAATCACATTTCTGTCCCAGAGTTTTTAAACTGGTTATTGTTACAAGTAATATCTTAGGGCTTGTTCCTTACATTAATATTTATTTTTTTGCTTAATAAATGTGTAAGGCCTGCAAAAGAGGGCCCTTTGAGCGCCTGTGCATAATCCATTTCACTTCTGAGGCTACTTGGGTCAGTTTCACTTCCCAGTCTCATGCAGCAGCAGGATGTCACCATTGTCATCCTCTGACGCTCCACACAGCTGCTGTTTCCGAGTCACTCTCAGACTGTATGTATTGGTGTTACTGGTGTTGACTCTAACTGAAGCTATGGTCTAGCTTTTTCCCATTGAAGACATAGCTTATTTATGAGTTTCTAAATATTAATGCTTTAATGACTATGAATTTCATAAATTTTAATTTAATTCTGAGGGAAACCTTTCTTACATTTAGTTTTCCTCTGAACGAAACAAGTGCACTGGCTAGGCTACATACATGACAAATGCATGATTCTTGCATCTACCTGAACACAGATTAGTGTTTTTTATTGGCAGGAAATGATAGTGTATCTACTCTAGCATAGGTATTATTGTGGCTTTGCTACCACAGGATCTAAGTGTTCTGGTACAAGGAAAGGAAGTACTGCCATATCATCCCCTTGCTTTTTACAGATGGGGAACAAAGAGACAGGAAGAAAGTTTGTGAAGGGTCGGGCATTAGAACTTAGTTTATCCAATTCCTTGAGTGCAGCCCCACGAAACACCTTGGGCAGGCTACCATGATTTGGGAGCCATAACTCATACTGGGTAGCTGTAACAGTGCATCGTGTGGCCAGCAGCTGTCAGATGTTCCACCCACCGTGTGGCGGAGTAAACAGCTGCTACGTGATGCGTCCTCGGGAAAAGGTGTAAGACGCATCACGTAGCAGCCTTACCCAAAATTTATTTATTTATTTATTTGAATACATTTATACCCCGCCCCTCCTGCAAGCAGCTCGGGGCGGGCAATGGGGTAACGCTGCCCAAGGTGTAGTAGCCTGTGTGTCTAGGCTTCTTCTGCCCCAACGCACGGTAAGCTCTGCAGCAGGACTTTGAGTGGTGGGTGCTGTCGCCCATCATGTGCGACCATGTCATGGCTGGGGTGGGATTTTGGCCAGGCTAGGGGAGGGAGGCAGGGCACTGTCGGGCACCCGCTTGTGTGACTGGCACCTTGACCCTCCCAGCCATAGCAGGAGATGACAGCAGCCTGCCCATCCGGCTGCCAGCAGGGGGGGCCGATCATCTGTCCAGCTCCCTATTCTGGCCTTGAAGTGTGGCAGGTGCACTTTCCCACCATGGGGTCACACAGGGATCAGGCCCTTTACAGCTCATGTGGCTGCACCCTTTGGCTTCCCAGATCCTTCCTCTCAATTTCCATAGTCCCCCTCCTAGCCCAAATCCCCACAGTCGCTTACTTATTAGCAAGAGAGCCTTAGAAAGAGGAAGGAATTGGAAGGTGATTGAGCAAAGGCATAGAGTACATGAGTACTATTACATATTACTTTAACTATGAAGTAGTTAAAACAGAGCCCCAAAACAGGGTTTGTAATATGTTTGTGTGAACATGACAACACAAGCCTAGCTTAGGCTGCTTTTAGACGAGTGGGGCGCGCTCACGCAATGCGCTCATGTGACTTTGAAAAATATTAAGGGCGGTGATTAGACAAGACGTTTCGCATGTTAAAACTGGTTGCGTGTTCTTTTAAAACTGTGAACTAAATAGTGAGGCAAAATAAGGTGGGGGGGGGGGGGTATTGCCATGTGATAAAATGCATGTGTGAAACCCCAGCTATTGGATTTCACATGTGTGCCACTCCACGCCCTTGCTACAGGCATTACTAGCATGGTACGTGTGTTTGTACGAGTGAAGCATGACTTATAGGTCTTGAACCAAAGTGCCATGAAGTAATATTAGAACCCACACTGGATAAGAGGTTATCTCCAAGATGAATGATATCAGCATTATTATTCTTGCCCTTGTAGTGATATTTCTAGGGAAGACATCACTGCATGCACAAATTCATAATCCATGATACTTGAGGGAGGTGCAAGAAAGAAGATTGTCTGGTTGGGTAGAACTGCGCCATTCCCTCTTTAATTTGCTATACTCTGTGTTAAGGTGCGTGTTTCGTATGCTGCTGTCGTAGGCTGCATGAAGTCTCTATGAATGACATCTGAAACTAGGTAAAAAAAAGTTATCATCCCAGTCTAATAGATCCAGCCTAAATGTATTTTTTGGATGGGGGTTGGGGATGCCCTGTTTGGCTGAAAACCTGCAGATCAAGTTTTCAGAAGAATTTAAAGCAGTTGATTAAAAGATTTTGTTTTGTTTTGTTTTTTAAATCAGCTCTTAATGGGTAAGCCAAGAAGCCTTTAAGTGTAAGTGGAGCTGCTGAAACACAGCTATAAAATTCTTAGGAACATGGGTGGAGACAATAATTACAGCAGAGGAAGAATGCGAGGATGTTGGGTGCCCTACCCCAACAGTACAGTGGTAGCACAAAAGGATTATACTGCCGTATTGTTGAAATGTAATGCCTATTTTGAAAATATTATTATGGGGTGGAAGGTATGCGTATGTTTCAGAAATATTTGCATGTTATTAGTGTTTGTACAAAGGGATGGGAAAGGTTGAATTACAGAGGAGTTACTGTTTTCATGAAGAGCAGCCTGATGTAAGTTACTTCATTTTAGTTATGCAAGAGCTAAATCTCTGCTCCAAATAGTGTCATTCTTCTCAGTTATATACAGGAGCCCTGGGTTTTTTTTTGTTAGACAGATTCATTATATTATCATTTTACCACTGTCTTTCCCCCTAAAGGACCATACAGCACCTTGCATACAAATATATTCAGGAGCTGATTAATTTATCAGTGAAAGGCCCTTTTTACACAGACGCTCTAACACCCATAAAATGGGTGTTACATTTTATTATACATGTTTCAGGGCACCACTGCAGCCAATCACCATGGGACCTGTGCACACATGATGCCTCCACCCAGTTCTTCTGGGTGGAGATGGATGTTGGCCTGTGGGTGGGGAGCATTTCCGTGGGTGGAGATGGGTGGGGGCGTCTGTGTAAATGCTACTTTCGGTGGGTGTTGGTTGCTCCGTGGGTGGAGATGTGTGTTGGCCGGGAGCAAACACTCACCAACACCCACTGAAAGTGGCATTTACACAGACGCCCCCACCCATCTCCACCCACGGAAATGCTCCCCACCCACCGGCCAACACCCATCGGGCATCATGTGTGCACAGGGCCCATGGTGATTGGCTGCAGTGGTGCCCTGCAACATGTATAATAAAATGTAACACCCATTTTATGAGTGTTAGAGCGTCTGTGTAAAAAGGGCCAAATTGAGACATCCTCAGGTTGGAACACAGAAGCTGGTTAGCACTGCAATGTAACCCCTCACAGCAGTTTAGGGCAGGTAAAAAACAAACAAACTGTACGCAAACTCAAATGGAAAGGAAAATGCCAGTAGGCAAAATACGTTGCCAGAGCATAAACACTGGCAACGTAAATGTAAAGTGTTCATAAGAGAGGGCAAGAGAGATTTTGAAGGGAGGCTTGCTAAAGAGGCAAAAACAAGCAACAAAAACTTTTTCAAATACATCAGAAGCAAGAAGCCTGCTAGGGAGTCAGTTGGGCCATTAGATGACAAGGGAGTAAAAGGGGCGCTCAGGGAGGATAAGGACATTACAGAGAAGGTAAATGAGTTCTTTGCATCGGTCTTCACTGCGGAGGATTTTGGGGCGGTACCCACATCAGATCCTTGCTTTGTGGGCGAGGAATTGGAAGAACTGTTACAAATCAATGTGACATTGGAGGATGTTCTAGGGCAAATTGACAAACTGAATACTAACAAGTCACCAGGGCCAGATGGCATTCACCCCAGAGTTCTGAAGGAACTCAAATATGAAATCGCAGACCTACTGTTAGTAATTTGTAACCTGTCACTAAAATCTGCCACTGTACCCGAGGACTGGAGGGTGGCAAATGTAACCCCGATATTTAAAAAGGGATCCAGAGGCGATCCTGGAAACTACAGACCAGTAAGCTTGACGTCTGTGCCGGGCAAAATGGTGGAAACCATCATTAAGGACAGAATTACAGGGCATGTTGACAAACATGGCTTAATGGGGAAGAGTCAACACGGATTTAGTAAAGGTAAGTCATGCCTCACTAACCTGTTGGAATTCTTTGAGGGTGTAAATAAGCATGTGGACAAGGGAGACCCAGTAGATATAGTGTACCTGGATTTCCAGAAAGCATTTGATAAGGTCCCTCATGAGAGACTCTTGAGAAAATTAAAAAGTCATGGGATAGGAGGTAGTGTCTTACTATGGATCAGAAACTGGTTAAAAGATAGAAAGCAAAGGGTAGGACTAAATGGTCAGTTTTCACAATGGAGAGATGTAAAAAGTGGAGTGCCTCAGGGATCTGTATTGGGACCGGTGCTGTTTAATGTATTCAGTAATGATTTGAAAAAGGGTGTTAAGAGTGAAGTGATCAAGTTTGCAGATGACACCAAGTTATTAAAGGTAGTTAAAACATGAGCAGACTGTGAGGAACTGCAACAGGATCTTACGACACTGGGTGTCTGGGCATCAAAATGGCAAATGAGATTTAATGTGGACAAGTGCGAAGTGATGCAAATAATCCAACCATGCGTACACAATGCTGGGTACTAAGCTAGGAGTAGCTCAGGAAAAGGATCTGGGGGTGGTTGTGGACAGTACAATGAAATCCACAGTGCAGTGCTCAGCAGCATTCAAAAAAGCAAACAGAATGTTAGGAATTACTCAGAAGGGGATAGAGAATAAAACTGAGGATGTCATAATGCCTCTATACAAATCAATGATGTGACTGCATCTCAAATACTGTGTGCAGTTCTGTTCGCCCCATCTCAAAAAAGACATTGCTGAACTAGAAAAGGTACAGAGAAGAGCAACAAAAATTATCAAGGGCATGGAATGGCTCTTGTATGAGGAGAGGCTTGGGAGATTGGGGCTGTTCAGTTTAGAGAAGAGACAATGGAGAAAATTAAAAAGTCATGGGATAAGAAATAGTGTCTTACTATGGATCAGAAACGGGTTGAAAGATAGAAAGCAAAGGGTTGGACTAAATGATAGCGGTCTATAAAATCATGAGTGGTGTGGAACTAATAAACAAGGAGCAGTTATTTACCCTCTCAGCTAGTACTAGAACTAGGGGACCCTCCATGAAACTCATGGGTGGCAAGTTTAAAACAAATAAAAGAAAATATTTTTTACTCAGCGTATAATTGGGTTGTGGAATCTACTGCCAGAGGCTGTGGTAAGGGCCAGTACTATAGCTAAGTTTAAAAGAGGTTTGGACAAGTTTCTGGAAGATAGGTCCATTAGCAGCTATTGGGCAGACAGGATCAGGGAACACGATGGAAGCTGGGAGAAACAACAGGGAATGGATCCCTCATTGTGACATGTTGGGTGCTTCTCCCAAGCCACTGTGATTGGCCACTGTCAGAGACAGGATGTTGGGCTAGATGGACCATTGGTCTGACCCAGTATGGCACTTCTTATGTTCTTAAGTTATCTCAAATGCAATATACCTAAGATTTTGTGGCTCACACCCAATTCTTGCAAAAATCACCTTGGGGGTCTTTAAAATTTCTGTAACATGATAAAATTTCAATGTATAAAAATCTTCACAACATCTCTGTGAGGTAGAAATTAATATCCCCCCACTTTTTAGTTGAGGAAACAGACACAAGGAGGTTTATAGACTTGCCCAAGGCCACAGAATGAGTTTGAGACCAAGACAGAATTAGAACTTAAACTCCTGGCTTCCACTTTTGTACGGTTTTGTATTCAAATATTGCCCCTCTTTAACAAACATATTTTGTGGGTCCTTTATACATTTTAGAGCTGTCACTTCATAGCAAGCATCCTAGGCTGGGACAGGTTCAGCAATAAGCTGGCAAGAAAGAGGGCCACGTACTGATTTGCCTGTTGGAATCCTTAAAGGTTTTGGTCTCGGCTCCTTGATGCTCTTTCTGCACTAGTTTTCATTTGAGTTTTCATTCTAAGTTTCATAATTGCTGCTGGAACCTGCTTCTGTTCAAATAGGTGCCAGCAGCAATGAGCATCATAGGGCTGTGTTCTGTGGTAGGAATGGGCATGTCTCTTGCTACTCAGAGCACCGACGGCAATGTCCTCCACACCGCTTCAGACAGATTAAGAAAGTATTGTCAGCAAAAATAGTCAACACATAGGGTCCAAAAATGTGAACTCTGCTTGGTCTGAAAAATGTCCAGCAAATGGCACTTGTGTGTTAGTCAGTGGCAGCTGAAGGAGTGGGTGACTTCAGCTGAGCAGTAGGGTGTAGAGAACTTGCTTTAAAGGTCGCTTCTGGAGTGGCTGGTGGAGTGTTTGCTAGCAGCGTGAAGAGTCTTTGCGCTAACTGAATATGGAATGTGTCTACACTGGGATTACACCAATGTAACTCCTTACAATACTTACTGTGCATCAGAACCAGGGTAACTCATGCTGATGAAAGAACTATGTGGACACATTATACTGCCATTGTTGGTGGGACTTTCTAGTGTAGACAAGCTCTTTATATTTATAGTATATACCTATAGCTTTATAGTGTGGACATTTATTAGATTTTTAAACTTTGGTTCAGAGCCTTTGGTTTGTGAACTCTGCATGGCCTACCAAGGCTTTTGCCTCAGTCTGCAGTTCCTCTCCAAATTTCAAGAGGACTGGACAGCAAATATACACTGCTACATGCTAGCACTTCACTGCAAAACCTCTGCTGCTTTAGCCCCCTTCTAGCCAACAGCAGTTCCTCCAGCGTCTCCCTTGCCGACAGCTCTGCCTCCTTTGCCTGTTTGTGTTTCCCTCCTCAACCGTGGTCTTGCTTGCATGGTGTTAAATGCAACTCCTTGCCCTCAGACAGGACTGGCCTTAGAATTGGTAGTGCCCAGGGCAAAAATAAAATGTGGGGGCCCTGGTGGTCCTTTGCCCATGGCCCCATCCTCTTGGGGGGCTCCACTGCAGGACCCTAGAAGTGGTCATGTTTGGGGTTCCTCTGGGAGGGAATGGGGCCACCGCATCCTGCCCTGGTGAAAACAGGGGCCGCTGTGGGGCTCTGAGAAGTAGAGTAAATAATAGAGTGGCCTATGGCAGTCTTTGATAAAACTTGCTCTGCCCACAGGTGATACTGGCAAGGAGGGACCAGGAGTACGTGATGCTCCAGGACTGACCCAAGCCTGGCCCCAGTGTAACGGTGCATGGGGGAGGTGATTTCCCTGGAACACCATGACATCATGGCACTCTGTGGGGAGAATGCTTTGACCACACCTCTTTTCTGGTACACATTTAAAGCACTGTGATGTGGGGGCAGGGGCACAGCATGGAGTTAAGACATTCCCACCCCCTTTTCCTGATGTGCTTCCCTCCTCCTGCAAAGGAGAACTGTGATGTCACAGCACTCTGGGGAGCATCAGGAAAGGAATGGGGCATTCCTTTTCATGATACCGCCCTGCCCTGATGGAGTGGGGTGATGATGTGGCGCAGGGGCAGAACCTCTCACACATGGGCAGCCCACCCTGAGGGGCTTGAACTAGGAGAGCTACAGAACTGAGCCTAATGGGGCCATGTGGGTACTATTGGGCACAGTATGAGCTAGTACATGGTTCCTAGCTGCATGGCTGAGACTAAACATTGACCTGGACAGTCTAAAGAAATAGCACTGAGCTAGACGACCTGAGTAGGCAGCTGACCCAGGCAGCTGGCCTGGGTCTTAGGAAAATGGCTTCCTCACAATGAAGGTGCTGGGGGAACCCAGATGAGTAAGAATGAGAGGAAAGGAGTGATGGAAAACACACAGAAAGAGGAGAGAGAGAGACTGTCTGAAAGAACAACAAATAAGAGATAAAATGGGAAAATGTCACACAGAAGAAGATGGAAAAGCAATACAATGGAAAAAAAGCAAGAAGACAAAGTTTTACAGTAACTTAATTTGAATTTAATCCTTCAAATTCTCCATTGTTGTAAGACCTATGATAAACTGAATGAAAGTGAGGAGGTTGGTGTACTGGGGACACAGCCTACTATGCCATTCAGTACTGTCTCACTGACCAGCTTGTGCTGACCACAAGGGACCAGCTTGTGCTATGTTTTTGTACAGCACATGGCACAGTGGACCTTAGTTTGTGACAGAGGTTCCTAGGCACGACCACAAGAAATAGAAGAAATAATAACTGCAGAAATATCAAAATGGTCACCAGCCTAATTGTTCCAACTGTTTAATGTCTCAAATGAACGTAGGGCTATGTAAGTGAACATGCAAATTAGACTGTGCTCCTGGTCTTCCCTGTCACAACACCAGTGGACCATCCATGTGTAGAACAGCCTCGGTTCTTTTGCTAAGTGTAAGCAAGTTGACAAGAGCTACCCACTTTATCATAGTCTATTTGAAATTCATTAAACTGCCCTGAAGCCAGAATACTAATTAATTTATCTTAATGACTTTATTTTGACTGCAGTTCGGTGGCTGTTATTGGAGGGCATGTATTTTCCCCATGCAGTTTAGCTCTAGAAGGCTGCTCCAAGTGGGCATGCTGAAACCAAAAGCAAAACAAACCGGGGGGGGGAGAAAAGAAAAACGCTGAAAGGCAAGTCGATTGTGTGAAACTATGTAACCTCTTCATTCAGTGAGGTATCTTGTTTTCCATAAACACTATCTCACTAGGCTGAACTTCTTTTATGATCATCCAAAATCAGAAAACCCTCCCAGGACAAATAACCATCTCATCCTTGTCCTTATTAGCCCACGTTTAAAATAAAATATGTACAAGCTCAGCCCTGCACAACCAAAAAATAGATGAATTGTTATTGGAACTAGGGTAGAGGTTCAGTACTTGGAATGATTGCTGTTTACAGCTATAATGCTCCCAGAGACAGGAAGCTTTAAAAATCACTCTCCCATTATTTAGCTTCTATTGACGCTTTCTGATTGAAAGCTCCTCTGCCCAGACCAAGTTTAAGTAACCTAACAGAATGTTTGTTAGCTGGCAGAGATAGTAAGAGTCATGCTCACCCCACAGACCACATGATGTTTTGATTTCAAATATCTGCACTGAACTGTATCATATACTTCCCTACACAATCAGCAATTCATACAGAAAAGGCCTGCCTTCACTACACAGTTGAGCAGTTGAGTGTTTCATAAATGTCTCTTGTCTCCCACAGCCTACATTTCTTCCAAAGGTATGCACCAAAAAAATTACTTTCTTTCAAGGACTGTGTCATTAATTAACTTAGATTTGGATATTGTTTCCCACAGTAAAGGATCATTGGTATTTGCTTTGTGCAATGTGCAAAAATATTACAAAAGAGACTTAAGAAAAATATAAATGTAGCTAGTTTAAAAGTCAGTTTTTTGCTGTGAATCTTTAGTCCATCAGGATATTTCAGGGACTAATTCCAGTAAGTGATCAAATAGGACGTGGGAATATTGGGAATATAAAGTCAATTGTATGTACATCCACTTTAAGGCCCCTTCCCACTGCTGGAGTTGTGTAAAATGATTTTACTATAAATGAGAGTTTGGCACATTGTATAATTAATCATCGTGTTTATTATGCATTTAATCCACATGATATATTATAGTATTATCGATAGTACTTGATAGTAGCATTGAGTGGCAAAAGTGCCCTTCACATCACACCAGACACAAAACTGAAGACAACCCTCTTCTGAGGAACTGTGCTATCCAAAGATTTTGAAACGGCTAGGAATCTGCATTTTATATGTCTTTAATAAAAGCTAATGACTTTTGTATAACAATACTCAAACAAACAGAAAAAAAATATCAGAAAAAAGGTTTAGCTGACTGAAAAATTATGTATACAGTAGCATTAATTACTAGCTGTACACACCCTTACGAAAAACAGACACACACCCACACACACACACACCCTCTCTTTCTCTCTTTCTCGGCGTTTTCAGATGTGACAGTGGCCCACCTTGCCATGGTATTCCTCGCTATGGAAGGGGGGGGGCACCATCATGTTTGAAAACAGCCACATCCTGGGTGTCAGATGTTGGCACAGGATATGTCCCAGCTGTGGGGGCGGCTATTCCAGGCTGTGATTCAGGGAGATCCCCAAGTCACAGCTTAGCCTAGCCCTCACCACAGTCGAGATCCAGCCGACAGACCCAGGGTAAAGCGGGGGGGCTTTTGTGTCTGAAAGTCCGTTTTACTCACTGTGGTCCGGAGTGGTGGGGGAAGGGGTGGGCACCAGGGTGGTCATCATGACTGGTCCTCAGCTGAGGTGGCAGGCACTGCACGCAGCATGGGGATGAGTGGATGCACGTCTGTGCATCTCCCCTCCCTGGCCTGGCTGCCGTCACGTGGGTTCAGTGGCCGGGCTGATTCCCAACCAGAGCAATGGCTCCCACCATCACCTGGGTAAGTCCATGGCAGGGGTGGGAGCCATCACGGTTGAAAGCAGCCAAGGTGAAAGTTGTTTCATCCATATATGTCAAATCATCAGACTTCCTAGAGGTGAAATGTGTAGACATTGGAGGGAAAATATCCATGATCCCACTTAACCCAAACCCAGGGCTTGGATCTGCAAAGATCCTTCTGTGGCTGGAAGAGCAGCTGCAACCCCTTTGTGCCACTAACGTCTAGCATTAGGGCCACTGGACTGACATAATCATAGAACTCACAACTCCTTCCCAAGGTACCTCCCCAGCACAGTCTTCCACAGAACAACGGCCCTCCTCTGAGTCTGATCCAATAAAGGATTCCCTCATATACTCTCAGTATAGGGTTGATGTAGTGTGGAAATATTATGCAGGCCCAACACACTGGGATGAATTTCACCCTTAGATAAATTAACAATTGAGAACTGATGACCTCCTCTGTGCTGATTCAAATAAAACATCTATCTATCTATCTATCTATCTATCATCAACAGGGGTACTTTTAGGCCACGCCTACTACAGCTTTTTCAAATGTGCCATTATTACAAATGTGCCATTATTACATATTTTCTGCTGGTTTAAACTATAATATAAATAAATCTATAGAAGAGAGCCCCTTTATTGGCCAGCCTCCTGTTTTAAGAGAGCCTTGCCCTCTTCTCCTCAAGAGATGCTGAGTATAATTCTGTTTTTACTCCCTCCCACCATGTACTTTATTCTTTCTGTCCTTTGAGTAATCATACAAGAGTATTTTCATCATACTTCTTTGAATAGCATTCCATTCTATAGTCACAATTGCTACCATCATTTTAATAAACCAAGTTAAGCTTCAATCAAAAACAAACTTGAACAAAAGCATCCTTAAATAATGATTCGCATAATGAAGACACACAAAGTGAGCTGAATTGTGCAATCAGGAAGCCAGTAAAAATAATCAGACTCAGAATCTGGCTCAGTAGCTTTTTGTTATTAACATATTACTGTGATTTACATTCCAGCTTAAACTGAATTTTCCTAATCATGCTCTGTCTTTTCCTTCAAGGGTCTTCAAACAGGATAGTTTACCCCCTCACTCGCCCCTTTCACCCAGCATGAAACTAGTGGCATAGACTTTTATTTCCTTTAGCATAACAATAATGGGGAAATGGCACCCTTCCCTTCCCCCTCAAATTGTTTACTGGCAAATTGTCCTTGCCAGTTGCTGATATTCTTTTTAAAAACATTTTTTTTTTTAACTTTAATTGAACATATTTTTAGAAAATGCAATTTAAGATGTACCTTGTAGCAAAACTAGCTATTAAAAACCACTAATTCCAATCAAATATTTAGTTAAGTTTACTACTCACATTGCCACCGGGAACCAAGATATTTTTATATCAATTACTACTCTACTAACCCGTTGAAAGAGGTTTTTGTCTGAAAGACAATTTTTGTATAGTGTGAATTCTGCAAAACAGATAGCTGTTTGGATAAATGATTCCACAAGGAAACAACAGAGTTCTTATTGGACCATGAAGTTTCACCTATCTAAAATGACTACTTCTGTGTCACTGAAATCTCTCTGGACGATTAGGTTTTTCCCATTGACTTTATATATTTATATTAAATTGCCTATATGGGATGACCATACACTAAGGGTGCATCCAAACAACAAGCTGTGGCAGGCCCGATCCCCATGTGCCCCATGGTGGGCAATCTTTGCCACCACATTTGGGAGCCAGTGTGGGGAGCAGGGCAGATGGCCGTCCTGCCACACCTCGGGGTGTGCCGAGGCACCAGCCACATGAGTGACTACCCAGCTGTGCACCACCCCTCTTCCCTGGGCTGCCCCCTATCCTGCCCCCAGCCGTGACATGGCTGTGCGGCCGCCGGACTGGAGATAGCACCTGCTGCTCAAAGCTCCACAACAGACCTCGCCATGTGGTGGGGCAGACGGGGACCGGGCACATGACCAGCGGTGCACTACCAGGTTGGGCAGCCTACCTGCTGTGTTCCCAGTCTTTCTCTGGGGATGCAGCATGTAGCAGCCAGTCGCCTGCCACACCACGTGGTGGTGGAAACTTCTGGTGGTTGCTGGCCACACGATGCACTGCATCGCATGATAAGGTTGCCCAAAGTGGGGTAAGGCTGCCCAAGGTGCGGTAGGTATATCATGTGGCTGTACCCAAAGTGAGTGCTGGTAAGATAGCCTTACATTTAGGAAAAAGTGAAACACGTTATGAGTGAAGGGAATCTTCTGGAGAAAAGGCACATAAGATAATTAGCAATTAAACAAGCAGAGGATATCGGAGTTTCTGAAGTTTTAAACTGCATTTAAAACAAAAGAAAAAGAAATGGGTATCCAAGACATGCATGCTACAAAGGTGAGTTTTCCCAGTACTATGCTGAACAAAAAAATAGTAATCAGCCATGTCCAAAGCAGATCTGTTTCATACTGGAGAGCAGGCCAAATTTCTCAAATACATCTTGTTTCAGATTTATTTGGAAAATTAAGTGCCTTTTAAAATATCCACCAACAGTAATACAGCACAGTTGCTTCAAAATAGAATGCAAGATGAACATGGAAATATAGTTTGGCTAGTTTATTAACTTTTAACTGCTGTAGGACCACAGCTTCAAATTAAATAAATTGGTATAACACCATGGAAATCAATGGAGTGCTGATTTAAACTGACGGGAATCTGGACTACAGTTTTACAAAAGGTATGTGAAATGGTAGCTAAAATTCCATGTACTGACAAATAATTCACATTCATTTCATAGCATTGATGAGGAAAAAGAAAGAAGACTAATTGTTAAAATTAATAGAATGTTGATTTACCGCCCTTTAAAAAGAGAGCTGGAGTGACCACACTGTTATCATGTTTTAATACTGACACCTCAAAGTGTAACTGACACGTAACAAAAGAAAGTGAGGCATGCACTAGAATTGTCCTTGTTTAAAGAACTGCACGATTTCAAATTATTTCAGCTACATAAGCATATCCACAATGACCATAACTGACTCAAACGTTCAATCACTGCTCATGTACTATTGGCTTTGCAGAACCACTGCTAGGAAGCTGGATTCATGCAAACTGGATTATCACACAGAGCTACAGAAAGAGTTTCAATTAATTTCCCTCTACCCGAGTATCAAAAGAGGCCACGTCCTTTGATTCAGCTACCTTACTCCTCAGGCTTTATGCAAACGCAAGAATAGAACATCAGAAATCATGCACTCAAAGGCAAACAGCCCACACCTTTGGGAAACAGCTCAGTGTTGTACGAGTAAACAAAAGCATACATTAGTCACTCACTCAAAATCTGAACTCCCAATGGGTTTTATGAGATCAAACTTCCAAGCCTGAATAGTAAGCATGCAAAGTCCCGAGATCATCTCATCATTTATCCGATCATGACAAGTACAGTAAATCTTTAAAAAACTTTTGTTTATAAATGACCAACATTATTAGCAACTGGATGGTGTTGTTCACAAAGTAAATGGCTATGAAAATTCTGCCTACAAAGCTTTTCTTTTAAATAGCTACTGCTCTTCCTCAGCTATTGAATTCTGACCTTGAAAATCACACAGACCACAGTTACAATTTCTAGCTACACTCATATGGCCAAGAATCAAACTGCAGGTCTGTTTTTATTAGCTTCTCAACTACTTTGCCAGCTAGTCATTTAAAGCTTCAAAATGTTTTCTAAATACTCATCTCTGAATCATAATGCAAATTCCATTTACTGAAAAGGTGGAACCTTCCATATAACAAGTGAACAAGTTTAATGGCCGATACGTTTATACATTACAACATCACTCATATTTTCAGTAAATGGATATAATTGTCTCCGCTTTACCCTATTATTATTGTTCGTTAGAATTGCCAAGCTACAATTCCAGCTGCAAGGTTTCCTCTCCCCTTCTCCCCCCAGCGTCTGCATTCTGGAGATAGCATAGGGTAATTTCAGACGTGATGGGCCCGGAGGCCCGCCACGCTGAACCACAGACCAGGATCCATTTCGGATCCTGGTCAGGAATCAGTCCGGCGGTCCTTTAGACAGCCTGATTCCTACAGGGGATCGGGGATAGGGCAGGGCTGTGCGGCGCAACATGTGGCTGCACAGCCTCGCGCCCCCCCCCCCATGCTCCCCTAGCCACCCACCCTCCGGGAGACAGGCGGGCGCATCAGTCAATCCAGCCACTGCACCCGATCCCGTCCCGTGGTCAGGACCATGATCCGGCTGGGCTGAAGGTAACAGACGTTACCTTTGGCCCATTCCGGATCGTGGCCGGAGGTCCAGAATCATGGTCATTTTGATTCCCACCAGTGATTCACTGGGGTGAACATCTGGCGGGAATCAAACAGACGTAACAGGACAAACGGCCACCACAGGGGATTCACCGTGGTTGACTGTGGTCTCGTTTCGTCTGAAATTACCCATAAGCAACCAGGTTTAAAAGCCAACTGATTCCATATGGTCAGCTAATAAAACTATGGAATGTTTTGATTTGATTGAATATTTTATATGTAAAATACCAATGTTCTAAACATTGCACATCACACATATACTTTGGGTTATGTATTTACTTTTTGAAAATATGTCTTATTTGCAAACTAATCCAAGGGTATGGTTTCCTGAGCCATGTACAATCGTCCGGTAAGAGACAGATCCTAGTTGTGTGATCAACAGCAAATTTGCAGGGAACACAACCCAGCTATGCAATTCTTCTGCGGTATGTTTGTAGCTCCAGTGATGTTTATGGGAGTTATGCACACAAACATTGAGAGAGAGGCGACTAGAATGTTTAGGTCCTGATCCTGTGTATGTATGCTGACTTTTACTACTGTGAGTTGCCCCACTGAAATCTTGGTACCAAAATTTAGACAATGCATGAGTGTTTGTAGGACTGTGGCCTCAAGCAGAACGCAGATGCACAGAATACAGGTGGGGAGAGTACACAAGTAGACTAAAAAGGCTTTCCCCTCACTCACTTGCTCCATAGAGACACCTATGTTAAAACCTATAATAAAAATAAAGTACTTGAGCGCAATAACAATTGATGACTAATTTGACATCAGTGGTCTAACATTAGCCAACGGCATTGTACTTTAGTCAATCAAATCTTGTCATTTCATTTTAGTTAGGGTATATACTAGACAAAAGAAAAATACATTCATAAGGACTACAATATAAGATAGTGAAAGTACAATACTTAAAAAGAGGGCTGTGCTTTTAAAATTTCATCAGCCTTTCCACTGTGGGCCTCACTCTGAAATCCTTTCTCATGCAAATAGGGCTTATCCATGTGAATAGTCCCATCAATGACAAATTACTCCCTTGAAAGGTAAGGGTATCTGTACCAACGGGTGCAAATTATCTTGTAATAAAGCCAGCAGCAACACAGTTAAAATAATGTTTTCTAGCATTGTGAGACTGAGCCAAAATCACCGAGGGTCTACTGGAGCATTTTCAACAATCCTCATGGGTTCTAGATGAAAACCTCTATCACTATGTGATGATGCTTGAAGCCGCATTACATGATGTTACCACTTATAGATTTTAGCAGTTTTTGATGGAGTTATATTCGATACTATTTTAAAATAGTTACTGCATTCTACAATGTAAGTTTTTAAAAATCATAATGTTAACTTATAAAACATATAATGGGCCAGATCCGCAGTAGATGTACATTGTAGCTTGGCTGATGTCATATATTTTCCAAAGAAACTTACTCAGGAAATTTCAGGAAATCATACCCTTGGAATCAGCCAAGAACAGTGCAGATGAAGATACCCTCTACTACAACGGTAACAACTTTTGAGAGAAGCTGTTGGTTGTCGGTTTTTTATAATATGTATATAGGGTGATGTTTATACTTGCTTTGCTTATTTTATTACTGTTTTTATTGTATTTGTTGTTTTAAAATTGTAACTGGCCTATATCTATCTATCTATCTATCTATCTATCTATCTATAATTTGTTGTTTTAAAAATTGTAATTAGCATATATGTGTGTGTGTGTGTGTGTGTGTGTGTGTGTGTGCGTCAATTACAATTTTTAAAACAACAAATGAGAGAGAGAGAGAGAGAGAGAGAGAGAGAGAGAGGCCGGTTACAATTTAAAAACAACAAATACAATAAAACCAGTCATAAAATAAGCAAATAAGGTATAAACTTCACCCTATATACACAATATAAAAAGGTGACAACCAACAGCTTCTCCCAAAAGTTGTTATAGTTGTAGCAGAGAGGGTATCTCAGTCTGCACTGTTCTTGGCTGATGTCAATACAGCTACATTGATGGGTGCCAGCTAATAATTGGGACCAGTAATTTTGCTGTACAAAGGTATAATTTATTAAAGTGATGTATGTGCTACATTTTGCCCTCATTTATCCCTGCAACCACACTGGCTTCAGCCTGGCTCATTGCCTTTTAGACAGTCTAAATAAAAATGCTGTTAGGAAATGTAAATCTTCCTGAGAACTGCTTTCAGTATTACATATGTCCAACTTCTGCATTGTGAATATCTGCACAAGCTGGATCTTGCAGGATTCTCAATTGAAGAAACTGGACACATTGTGTATTCAAAATTGTACCTAAGTAACTGGGACTTGAATTTAGCAGCAAACATAATTAAGTATATTTCTGAGTAAATACATACCTCTTCCACTTCTACCCACAAATCTGAGGTCATTGAACCTTGCTACTTGGTTTTTCATGGCCGCTGTAGCATTTCTAAGTTCTGCAGAGTAGTTTTCATCATTTCCAGCCATTACGGTTACCAAAGTCCCATCAGGGACATCTCCTAAGGCCACCACCTAAAAGTGTAAATAGAAGAATCCTCAGTTTTTCTACAATCACACCAAATATTATAATAATTAATAATTAAGAATAAAAATAATAAATCAATAAATGAGTAAATTAGCCTGATGATGGAAAAAAAAACCCAAAATAATGTATAGAGTAGAAAGCTACATGTAGTAAATAAATAGGGCCATGGGGAAGAGGAAGTAGATATTGTACATGCACAAATTTCAGCACAATGAGCTCCATGCAGAAGTGAGACTGGTGAAAATAAAAGCTGGATTATTTAGAACACATGAGAAGAAACTGAAATGGGGAGTGGAGCCTAATCCGTAAAAGATAATTTTGAAACAACTGAGGTTAGAGGGAGCAGAGTTAAATATATGAAAGGGAGTAAATAAAGAAAGGAGTTTGGGGTGGGCGTTTGTTAGAAATATCCGCGTGATGACAGGGTAACAAAACGAGGGAGAGATTATAGTTACACAAACATAAACTAGCAAATATGAGGAAGGGGAAAAAATCAAGTGCAGCACCTCTGAGGACATGATGCAGAACTGCTTCCTCTTAAAATATGTAAAAGAGGAAACTGCAAACAGCTGGTTTGTTTAGTTTTGTGGAAGTGCTCACTGTTGCAAACATGGAGAAGTATCTTAGTGACAAGATCTAAATTAATAAAGGCCGAGGGCCTTAATCTTTTCTTACTTTCTCCAGAACAAATGGAGAAACTCATGAGTAGAATCAATGGCATTATATTAGTGTAAAACTCAGTTTATCAAATCAGGTTTATTTGCATGGCCATTGGCCATAAATGAGACATACAATAAAATAAAAATAAAGATAAAATAAAAGGAAAAAACAGTAAAACTTGGTTTAATTAAGACAGAATCGGGCCCTACACAACAGGCTCCGTTGGTTTCTACAGCCTTTCACTGGATTAATACAAGACACTCTTAAACTGAAATGAGACTGATTGTTATGAAATTCTATTGCAGTCACAAGAGGAGTTTTGTACAGTTTATAAAACTGGTTTGGTTAAACTGATAATACACTCTTATATTATCAATTTAATATACTGGGTCTGATTCAGAGTTATGCTAAAGCCCTTTCACATCACTTTGGCAATATAAAGGACCTCAAAGTGTGTGTAAATTATACAGATCTAGCTATACTGCCAGGGGCTATATAATGTGCCATTAATGTAAATAAGATTTGGTCCCTTTCAAACTGAATTTATAAGACACATACGTGTAGAAGTCAGAAAAGTAAAATAGCTCATATAACTAATTGTTAATCAGTTTTTACAATACTGGGTCTACAGAAACAAAACTGGAAACAGAGTGTAACTCTTTGATTTAAATGTTATGAATACTATTAGTTTGTATTACAATCTTAGCACAAACCATTGAGACTTCTCATTGCCATGTTGTTGTTTTAACCTTATTTGCATTCTTTCTTTTAAAAAACAACAACACTTGAGAACCATGATAAACTGTATTTTGACTAGAATCATCAGACCATGTTGCTGTTATATACCTGATAAAAATGTTAGGCAGGTTTGTGTTACACATGCCATATGAATAGTTGTATTAGACTCTGTATATTATATTTGGAAGGGCATCCTGGTTACCTAAACAGCATTGGGATTTATTTACTCCATGTAGCTTTTTACTCTATACATTATGTTTGGGGGGTTTTAAATTTTTTTTATACATAAATGAAAGGCCTAGGTTTTTGGAAATGGAAACATGAACATTTGAGGAAACCCCCTTTTGAACTGTTGTATGTGTTCTATGGAGAACAATCTGTATGTGTGTGTGTGTGTGTGTGTGTGTGTTTGAGAGAGAGAGAGAGAGAGAGAAGGTAAAATTCTCTCAAATTGAAAACCGTAATGTTTAAAAATTCACCATATATAAAATATGCTGTTGGCAACTACAATGAAATGTTAATAGTAAGGGTGGTTGTGGGGAAGCTGAAACATAAAAGAAAGCAACTGAAATGAAAAGTCATAAAAGAGTGACACAGTAGGGACTTGCTGACTGGAGATAGCTAGTATTGTGTTTTTTAGATTTGAAAAATATATCATCAGTGACCTGGGCTAAGTATCAACACTTCCATGCCACAACACACTCAAACTTCACTGTGTCATTCTATTAACCCTGCAAAATTGGCTCTTTAAAGTAGGATTTTAAATATTTCTTTCACTGGCTGGCTTGGACAATACTATTGTCATCTATTACTGAAGTGCACCAATAACTGTAATTTATTTCCTTTAAAAAAAAATTAAAATCTTACATGTTTCCTTTAGCCTGAAAGAAACCCTGGCTGCTTCTCAGGTCTAAAGGAATTCTGACTTCAAAGATTACATTTAATAGGTGATTTGGGCTTGAGGGAGTGATATTTCATAATCTGGAGGAAATCTTTTCTATTGCTTGTTGGTACAATGACTATTCTCAAAATCCCGGGCTTTTACACAGGACTTTTGTTGTACATGAAAAAATAAATGAAAACAAAAATTGATATGAAAATAACTGTTTTTGTGATCAGGTACTCTTTGCCACGATTGCTTTTCAAGGTATCAACATTATCTGAACACTTCAAAATAAAGGTAGGATAATCTTCAGCAATGGTTTAGTCTGGTGGTTTCTATACTTTGCAAAATATTTTCAGTCTTTCTTTCCAGCAGCTCACTTGGCTTGTCTCTGTTTATTTTTAAAGGTTAGTTTTTTGTTTTTTATTTTGGCGGGAGGTGGGTTGGAAAGCAAGGTGGCCCAAACTATAGAGGCTCATCAGGAAATGATTTACCTCTGTTTTTCTCTGTCTGGGTAACTATTTTTAGTCTAGAAACTGCTGATTTTGTTAGTGAGTCCCTCAGCTTTGAGAGTTACAAAGAGCTACTTATTTAACATCTAAATCAGGAATTCGTTACAGAAGGGGGTGGGGGGAGAGAGTTTTGAGTAGACTGAAGCCAAAAAAGCCACCCTTCCTGCACTCCACGCCCCCGCAAGTGCTTGACGGTTTGTTTTCGCCTGGCAATACTCATCTGACTGATCAGAGCTTTCCATTCATATATTTCGTTACAAATTTGAGCAGTAAGAGGGAAACTCAGCCTTTTTAGCGCTGGAGTTCTCAGCTCTTAGGTCTGTCTGCCCTGCAGAAATTTGGAGGAGACTAAAACAGTGTCAAGGGAAATGATGATTAAGTGGAAAGCTTGCTCTGGTAGGTGATGGAACGACTCATCCCTTCTCGATTCATGCCCCCCTGCCATTCCAACAGGTTAAGAGAGAAAGATTTTTATTAAGCTGTCTCGGCCAGTGCCACATTTTGCCAGCACGCGGCTGGCTCGGTACGGAAGTGAGAAAAGTCAATGGAAAGAGAGGTGAATTCAATAGAGAAACAGCCGCCAGAGTTTTCGGGACGGGCTTATCCAGATCCCCTCGGGGCAGAGAAAGAAAGATGACAGAAAAACTGTTTCTTAAGGTGGTCTCCTAGCGGAATAGCTTCCCAATTAGCTGCCATCGTGTCCATTTCAGTCAGCGGAGAATGGGCTAAGAGAGAGCTAATCACTCTAGCTAGCTGGCTGGCTGGGTCTAGAATAGATCTTGGAAGTGATGAGGCCAAATTGGCTTCTATTACACACACACGGGAAAGTCCTCCCGAATTTATTCATAAACAAAGCTAATAAATGGCTGTCCTTCCCCCCCAAATCCCAGCTGACAACACAGCGCTATTCAATATGCGTTCGGAGCTGAACTGATGCCTCCTCCTGAGATCAAAAGCGTATTCCCCTCTGATCTCGTTAAGGCGTTGCGGAGCGGGGCTGCTGCTGCTGCTGCTGCTAGAAGCCTGAGGCAGGGGCCGGTCCAGCCCACAGCTCCTGTCCTGTGTGCTGAGGCCTCGACACCTGAACCGACAGTCAAGCGGACTGGAAAGGGCGAGGTGGGGTCCCTCTAGCTAGATCCCCATTTGGATCTAAAGCAGTGATCAGCAGCGCAGCCCAGTCAAATTAGCAGCAGGCCAGAGTAAATCGGTGGCCCTGGGTGGGTGGGTTGAATCGGACACATCCCTGAATACAGGGAAGGGAAAGCCCGTGGGAACAGCCAAAGCCAATATATAACCAGTCTATGGGGCAAGGCCGCTGTGGGGTTGCGTGTGTGATGGGAAGGGTCCTCGGGTTTAATGCAGGCTTGTAAACTCGAGTCTCAGCAGATTCCCCAAATGAAAAAGCATTGCTTGGCAGGGCAACGCCAAGGCGCTGCCTCAGGTGAAAAATAGCGATGTTGTTGTCCATAGTGGGAGGTTGCAAGGGCCTTTCTGCGTAAGAGCTCCCCCCCGCCGCCGCCATTCACAAACCACCTACTCCGGGGTTGTGGATCGTGGCCTTGTCCCCGAGTAAAAACATCTAGATTTCTTTCTCGTGAGTTTTTGCCAAAGATGGCTCGCTCTAAATCATCAGGAAACTGGGAGGAAAAAAACGGAAAATGCCCTGACCCTCTTCTATTGGACAAGCTAAAGAAATTATAAGAAGTTCGGGCTCAGAATAATTTTATTTCATCAAAATTTTCAAATGGGGGGGCTAAAATTTGACAGCTCAGTAAACCGCTCCGGCCCTCAATCCTGAATTTAAGGATCCTTTCCCTCATCCTCCTACTCCAGGGGTGGGGAACCTTTTCTGTCCCGGGGGCCACATTGAAAATTAATCCGAGCTGCCAGGGCCACATAGAGGTTGGGGGGCAGGCTGCTTATTCGGTGTATTAAAGAAAAGGAGGGCCCAGATCATGGATCTGTGCCATGGATCTGTCCCCTACCCTTTTGTGCCTCCCCTCCTCTTTGCTCCCTTTTTCTGAACTCAGTTTTGCAGCACTTGGGGGTAGAGAATGGATTCAGGGGCCAGATCCAGGCACTGGAAAGGGGCCACATACAAACTTGCTGAGGGCCGCATTTGGCCCTCAGGCCCTCAGGCCCTCAGTTCCCCACCCCAGGCCGAGGCTGCCCCTGGGAAACCTCAACTTCGGCAAGTTTCAAGAGGCTGATCTGATCAGCAAGCACGTTCCTTCCCAGGTAACTGAAGACTCACAGGAGGATGCGACCCTCCCTCTTCACCGTTAAAGTCAATGGGAGTTTTGCCATGGACTTCAGAAGGTGGAGGATTGCGTCCTCAGAGCTGTACGGTCTGGGGGGGGGGGGGGGGGGGGGGAGTGTAACTAACTTCTGTGCGCTCAAGGCAGTCCAACGTGGAAGGGCCATTTTTACAAGGTGGCTCTTCGTAACCATCCTCCTGGGCAGCAATGTGTCCAATCTGCTGCTCCCCTCCTTCCCTCTGAAGCACGAGGCTCTCGCTGAAGTGTTTTTGGATGACTGGAGAGGCAGACAGGGGCTGCTGGAGGGAGTTTCCAGAGCAAACGTTTTACTCCCACTCCAGGCTCTGAGGTACCATAATACTCTGACCTCTTGATATTGACTCATACGGGGAGGGGGGGGGGAGAGAGAGAGAGAAAGCACCAAGTAAAACGGATCGGCTTTCTGTGCTCAGTGGAAAAGACAATAAATGTGAGTCCGGATGCAGAGGGCCACTGGAGTAAACTCTGGAGAGCCCATGAGCATGAGTAAAGCGCGATCCGCAACTCACTTACTCCGGAGTAGTCTCATTGAAGTCTATGGGCTTACTCCGGAGTAAATGGGTTGTGGATCGCGGTCTTCGTCTATTGTTTTAACGCCCAGATGTGTCTTTAAATGTCCCAGCCACCCTGTACAGCCCCCTTCCCTCCAGAGGGCACCACTGGGAGCAGCGAAGCCTACCTTGAAGGCGATGGGCAGCGTCTTGTTGCATCGCCAGTGGGTCGGCAAGACGGAGCAGAGGAAGTTGGGGCTGTCGGTGCGGACCAGCTCCCCGGGGTGATCCGCTAGCACCTCCACCATGCTGCGGTCTGCGCTCCTCAGCTTCCCCACCAGGGCGCCGCTGTTCTCCTGGCCGACCAGCGGGAGCGTCTCGCTCATCTTCCCCGGGCTCAGAGTGGTGGAGGGCGGCGTGAAGCGGCGGCTGGTGCTGGTATCTACGGGGATACGCATCACAACAAGCCTTTTGAGTGAAAAATCTCCGGAGAGGGCTTAGAAAACAGCGAAACGGGAGGAACTCTTCGGCGATCGGCTCTCTGGAGACCAACATAAAAGGGGAGAGCCACAGGATTGGGGGGATGGGGGTGCCTGGGAGCCAGTCCCCCAGGGTAAGTTTGCTAGACAGTTTGAGACAGAGAGGGTACCCCTAGGACTGCCAAGCACAGCAGTTAATCCAGCTGTTGGAGGGTACCAATGGAGCTGATCAACTTAGCCTGTGGGCGTTAGAAAAGTTATCAGAAGCACAGCTCCTAGGCACGCACACTGACACACCGCACACACGGTCGCTGGAAAGCCTCGCTCCCCGAGAGTTAGTTTCCTATCCTTCTCTCCCAGGTGATTTTTCTAAAGTCCCAATAGAATAGCGAAGGCATCGGTCCCTTCCGCAGGCAACGAAAAAGCAGCTTTGAAATAATAATAATAATAATAATTAATAATAATGGTGACACAGATTTCAGTCCTCTCACAGAGTCCAGTGCGGGAGCTGGGGCTTTCAAAGGTCAGCTGGTTACACCAATATAATATATATATATACTGTACTTCATCAAATATTTATAATACAATCTATAGAGAATTTAAACAGAACAGAAATCCATTAATGTTCTCTGCATTTTTTTTTTCAAGCAGCCTTGAAAATCAGCTTCAGTAGTTTGACTTGCGTTGCTCTAGGAGGACTCATGTCAGGAGCTGTCAACGATTTTGCAAAATGCTCAGTGCATGAAATTTAGACTTCACAACGTGTGTGTATGTCTCTCTCTTTCTTTGGTCGAACCTCTTTCCCAAGTGTGGGAAACCTCCTCCGGCGATCACGAGATCTCAGGATGCAAAGTCCAAATAGAAGAACTTCGGTTTGGGGAGGTTGGTTGGATTGTGGGTTCCCTCTGTGGTTAGAGTATGCAACAGCTCTTTCACACAACCACACACGCGCACACACTTCAGAAGTCACCCAACAGTCTGTGGCAGCGCCGTGAGTCACTGCCAACTTTTTGTGTGTGTGCAGTATCTGAGGCAATCTTCCTCAAATTCAGCCACAGGAGCCGGCTGCTTAACAATATCTTAACCACAGCAGGTGGAACTCTGCTTTCGGAATCATCGCTGGCTTTTTTTCTTCCCTCCACCTCCTTCCCCTTCTCGCCACACACAACAACCCCCACCAGATCGCTACAGCACGCCGGTAACCGAAAGCTAAAGTCTACTTGAAGGTCTGCAAGCTTCCCTTACGCCCAGAAAGAGAGCTTGTCACAGTAACACACACACAGAGAGAGGAGAAACAGCAAGAAAGTTCACAGCCAGGATCAGAGGACAAATCTCCAGCCAAGAGGCTCGCTCCTAAGGAAAGCACGTTTCCAAAGCGGCGAACTGGAGGCGAGAGGCGTCACGTGTTCCCAGGACTCGAAGGGAAAGCTTCCTGATGGCTGCCTACAGAGCCCAGGCTCTCCAGCTTTCTGACCCTCGGCGAGGAGCTGTTTGTTTGCTCATGCTGATCTGAACAGCCTGCTCCTCCCTCCTCCCTTGCGCCTTCTGGCTCTATGAATGGAGATTGACTGGAAATGAATTTGCTTTTACAGTAAGAGAGTCCAGAGGAATGTCATTCCCTCAGCTCTTTTGCATACGGGGAGGACGCGGGCCAATCAGACCCCTTTCCGGTATCAGCCAGGGCGCGGCTCCAGTCCACAGGCTCCTGGAATTGGCCCGGCCGCCGCCGCCCCCGGAGCTACTGTAAAGAGCAAAGAGCCCCAAGTGTCAATGGGATGCCGCGGTCACCACAATACGCGCACGCACCATGTGCTCCTGCTCCTGCTGCTGCTTCTCCTGCTGCTCAGACCCTTGCCGCAAACCTCGGCTGCGAGGTTGCAGCAGCAGCAGCAGCTTCCATGTGGGCCGTTAGGGTGTTACATTCATAGAGTGAAACTAACCCTGAGGACCGTATCTGACAAGCAAGCCCCAGCTGCCGCTCTCTTAGGGACTCCCCCTTCCTTCCCCCCATCCCCGTTTGCACTGCTGCTGTAAAAGGCTAGCTTCTCTGTTACACAGCTGCGTTTTACCGGTCCCTCCGGTGGTGGATAGGCGAGCTGAGTTCATGTACAAGCTCATCCACACCCGGCCCCTGGTCAGCTTTGCATTGAACAATGATTGGTACAAGAACACAATCTACTCACTAAGGGGTGAGATCGAACGGATTTTGACTCGCCTTCCTTCAAAATGAGTGCGAATAAAAGTGTGAACACAATTTCGCAAGGCTACCTTGCTTCACCTGCCAGTCCAATACTTTCAGGCTACGTTTTAGAGGGGGGTGGGGGTGTCTCTCGCTGGGACCAAATCTGCCTCACTGCTGGTTTTCATTTGGCTGGTTTTCTAATTCCTGGATCTGGCCCATGGGCCCTCAAGCACTGAAAAAGTGAATTCAGGCTAGAGAGCACACATGAGGGCATATGTCCAGAATAAAGGATGAATCCATGGTATGGACCCTCCTCTCCTTTCCCCCATGCTGAACACACCCTTTAACCCCTGCCGCCACTCCTATCTGGCCTGCACAATTTGTACTCATTTTCAATGTGACCAGCAGGAAAGAAAAGATTCAAAATATATGCAAAAATTCCAGTGAGCGTACTCCTGGGACTTTGAACATGTGCAGTATATAGCAGGCTTAAATATACAGCACATGCCCATGCTATATATGATGTTATATAGCACATGCGAATATAACATCATATAAAGGATAGCTTAGGGAAATCCCAGACAGACAGTATTCAATGCTGCATAGATAGTTTTAGTTTAGTTTATTAGTCATAGCTTTCGCCATTGCCAAAACATAGATAGTCACACTTGGAAATTAACACATTTACTTGAAAAAATTTACACAGACACCCACCCATCTCCACTCATGGAGCCTCCTCCGGTTTTCCGGAGGGCTCCATGGGTGGAGATGGGTGTGCAATGGGTGCAGGTGGATGTTGCATGGGAGCATGCGTGCACCCCACCCATCTCGCTCGGTGTTCACATGAGCGAACAGAACAGACATCCACTCACCCACCCACCCACCCACCGCTGGCCGTATACACGGATGCCCCCCTGAACGTCTATAGTGGAACTGGGGCGGGGAGGCATCCATGTAAAAACAGCCTATAGCAGAATTGTGTGATTTTAAAGAAGATTCNGGGGGGGGGGGGGGGAGGAGGCGTCTGTGTAAAAAAACAGTCAAAGGCAGTGATCCAGAAACCACTTAGTCTGGAGTAGACTGATTGGAGTAAGTGGTTTGTGGATTGCCACCAAAATATTCACTCAGCAAAGGAGTGTCAGCTTGGTGAGTGATGCTTGTGTTCCTGTCATACACACATTACCCTCTGTGTCATACTGTTCTACTGTCATACACACAGTACCCAGGGAGGCCCCAAGAAAGGAGAAGAAATAAGTACACTTTACCAGCAGAACCTGCCAGTCCTAGGAGTCCACCAGTCCTTGGCATCATGAGAAACAGAGACAGGCTAAATTGAAGCTGTTTAGTTATTTATAATATTTTCTCACTGTGTATATTTGTACCTATGAATCTATGACTGCAAGTAGTTACTCTGGAGTAAGTGGTTCGTGGACTGTAGCCTGTGTATCTGCTTGATCTCATAACAGCTGCGGAAAAATAAAAAAACTCATCAAGTGCTTCTGTTGGAAGCAGAGCATTTGCCAAGATTCACATGACATGGAAATTTACCAGCTTTTGCCCCCGTTTTGCCATTTCCAGATTATTTTTTTTACACATTGAACGGGGCTGCCATGGGCAGTGTGTGCCCCATGCTCACTTGTGGAGGCGGTGTACATGAAAACTTGCTGCTAAGCACCGAGGAAATGCTGGAAATTGCCCCAAAGTGCTGTAAAACTGTCATAACATTTCCAGAAAGTGACAAAAAAAATCCTGGAAAATGACAAAAGTCACACACACACAGAAAAAAGGTGGAAGCACAGAATCACTGGGAAATGATGAAGTATGGTGGACACTTGCAAACAAACCTGAAAAGTCTGTATTTCCCTTTGGAATGGGAACACTTGCTCTTGTTTCAGCCCTAGAAAATACTCCTGAGCCAACCAGAAGCAGTGATAGAATAGAAGCCAGATTTAAATCAGTGAGCTGCTCCTCCAAAGGGTTTAAGTGGATCTGATCTGAGATTCCAGGAACTGACCTGCCCCAAAGCAACTGGCAGCAAAGGCTGAGTAACTTTATGGGCCTCAGCAAACTATATAGGTGTATAATATTCTCTTGTTAATTGTAATATAAAACCACAAAGTTTGTCTCAACAGTCGCTATTTAAGACCTCCTAATACCATCTGTTTTGCCTTCCAGAGAGACTATGGCCCTTTTCACACAGACATGCTAACAATGATGAAATGCATGTTACATTTTATTATACATGTTGCAGGGCTGCAGGTGTGCTCTATGAGTGCCCTGCAACATGTATAATAAAATGTAATACCCATTTTATCAGTGTTAGAGTGTCTGTGTGAAAAGGGCCATGTATAGTGGCTGGGAGGTGGGCCGGGATTGTCTTGTCTGAAAATGCCCAATGGTCCCACCTCAGAACATGGAGAGAAGCAGCAGCCATCTTTCCCTAGGGAATGCCGCCCTCACCCTCTTCTGGGAATACACACCATGTGCATCAAAGCCCCAGTCTGTCTACTGAAATTGATAGGCTGAGTCATAAGCAGGACAGTTCCCCAGCAGTTAAGTCAATGGGAGTTTTGCATTGATTTTAGTAGCGGAGGATTGTGCCCCAAATAAGATAAATCCCTGAGGCAAGTCTGCTGCTGTCCTGGGGGCAGCAATACAGCCAGAGCTAAAATGCAGCTTCCAAATTGCAAACAGGGGAGGGGGGGGGCCTCCAATTTGCTCCCTGTAAGCCTCATGCTTATTTCAATACACGTTTGGTAGTAAGCAAGGGTGGTATCATGAAGTTGGGCAAAATGAAGTGTGGTGGTGTTTGGCTTTTCAAAGAATTTCCTAGTGGATGTATGTTTGCCTTTTGCCAGCTGCACAGCTAACTCATCCCCAACTACAAGCCCAGTCCAGCCCCATTTACCCTAATAAGCTTCACAATCATTTTTACTCTAGCCCTTTCCTCCTGAAATCCCACTCTCTGGCTAACTTAGAACAAGTTGTTGTTGTGTCTTAACGTAATGAGAGCTTTAGAAATGAATGACACAGAGGCTCTCATCGTAGTTTAAAGCAAACAGGCTACTTCTTTCTTGCTGTTCATGGCACAACACAGCTTAACTAAGTGATGAATGCTGATTATCTCCTGACTGTCCCCCTGTCTCCCAGTCCAATGTAATACCTGAGATGGACCTGCTACTGACAATGGATACTACTACTGGCTACGATCCAGGGGCATAGCTAGGTTGGAATGGGCCTAGCTGCAAGAAGTGGACTTGGGCTCCCCTTCAACATCATCCTCTCCCCTGTCCCTGCCCACCTCCTCCCCTTCTTCCTGCCACCAGAACCTCTCCCCTCCACTTGCTGGCCTGACCTCTGAAGGCTGTGGCTGCACTGCCTGCCTCGGGCTGTTGTCGCCCCTGGGGCTTGCTCTGTCCTGTGTTGCTCGTCAGGTGGGTTCTAGGTGCGCCACACACTACAGGTGCTTCTGCTCAGTCCAGTCTCCACTGACCCGTGCTGCAACAGGACAGGATTTGTGCCTCCCCCAGCTTGTGCCTTGTGCCTTTGCGCCCCCCCCCCCCAAAAAAAACATGGGCCTTGGGACAAATATTCCCCCGTCCCTATGATAGCTATGCCCCAGTACGATCACAAACGGATCCTTCATGAAACAATGGTTAAAAGGCTGTTTTGTTATTGCCTTTCCTGCACGGGAAAGCAAAGCTGGATGAAGGTGGTGGTGCGGGAAAGAACTAGGCAAGGTCTACATGACTCAGTCCACAGTTACTCAGACACCCTTCTTTGGAATACACCTCTCGGAGGGATTAGCAGTTTACACAAGCTGAGAGACCTAACCTTTTGACCTAATTTAATGATATTCCATTTCTGGGCAATGACAGAGCCCACTCTTCTTCCAGAAAGGGATTCAATGTGTTTTTGTCTCCTTTCCCCACACTACAGAGCCTATCTAGTTCTGTGGACTTCACAAAATGCCCTCCATCCCTCCATGCTTCTCCCCAGCTGAAGTTGTCTCCCATTATCCCAATTTCCCTGGCTCTGTCATGTAGCCCCCACAGAACCAAGGAAGGGAGGGAGAGGGGTCCTGTCCCTGCAGGAGCCGGAATAAGGGTTGGAGTGAGGAGCAGCAGCTACAGAAGAGGGGAGGAAGCAAGACCTCTTGCCCAAGGGACCAGAGAAAACAGCAGGAAAGCAGAGTCCCCAGGGATCATAGAAATTAAGAATTGGAAGGGTGGTCACATCTAGTCCAATATCCTGCCAAGAGGTACCTGCTACCCAGGTGAGAGACCCTCTCCCTAAACCATCCCTGACAGAGCAGAGTTGGCAGCTCCCTCCCAGAGGGAACCTGGAGGGAGTGAGGCCATGCTAGAAAGGGGGTGCCACCCCACCTCGAATGGAGCATTGTGACATCACAACACTGTATAGGGAGGGGCCAGAGCAGAAAGCAGGTGGGAAAACCTCTATGGCCTGCTCCCTTTATGACATGGCTGCCCTCACCACAATTTCTACTTGGTTACATGGGAGTGCCCCTGCGTGATCTGGAGAAATCGGGGATTCCTTCACACCCATGAGCCTCTGACCCCAGAATCTCCTTTTGAGCTGGGGACCCACCCTACTAACAGATGCCTCCCTGCCCATGTTTTTTTCCCCCAAACCTCCTGGGAAGGAGATGCCACGCAGTCACAGCCTCTCGAGGCAGCCTGCTCCACTGCTGATCTGTTGTGAACAACCAACCCGTCATCATAGTTAGAAAAAGACCGTTGCAAAAATCCGTAACATGAAAGTAACCGCAGCAATCTGGGTTGCGGGGAGGGGGCCAGGAGGCCCTAATGCAATAGCAAAGAGGAAGCGGATGGAGTTAAAGCTTGTTTCGTGGGTCTGCTGAGCTGCCCACGCTGGATTGCGCAATTCTGAAACCCTCTGTGCAACAAGCGGCTTCCGCACACACAAGCCTCGGCTGCTGGAGTGTGCAGCCCTGACCGCTGCCGGAGCGCACAGGGGACACTAGAGGGAGCCAACAGCCTTTCATCTTTGCTGGGAGAAACAGTGCTGCTGGACCAAGAGAGCTGCTGCACAAAGTCAGGGGGCGACCCCACCTGCTGCAGGTGTCCCAGTCCCAGGCGACTTGGAAAGCCGGGAAGGCACTGCCTGTCTGTCCACCTGCATGCGACTGCATCAGCGATGCCCCCCTCCTTGGCTAGGGGGACTCTGGGGGAAATAGGCAGACAGTCGGCCCCCCTCCACCCCCATTTGACAAAATACAGAGCAGAGCGCGGGAGCCTGCACGCTCTCCCAGTACCTGTTTGCACACACTTAGCAGTGGAAATCCCGGGCACCTCTCCCCAGATCGCCCCCGAAACCCTGCTACCTCCATCCCTGCTTCCTGTGCGATTCCCTGACCAGATTAGCAGTGGTCGCGTCTCATCTAGGGAGGATCCCTTCTGTTTTCGGAGGAATTCCCACCCTATTTGCAAATGCTGCAAAGCCCAGGGGGGTTCGATAACTCCTAACGGGATGTTATCTCCAGGGCTCCGCCAGCCAGCCAGCCGACCCTGGGGAAGTGCCCACGCTTCCCTCCCTGCGGTGTTGCTCTTTCCCCTCCAAATCCAGTGAGTCGGGAAATGCCGGCCGTTGCTAGGGCCACAGGATTGCCCGTGGGATAGGTGGGGTGTCCCTGGCAACCCTCACTTTGCAGGGGAGAAGAAAGGGCTGTAGTGGGGAGGGAATCCATTATATTCACCGTCAGCAGAGACCTGGCAGTGCCCGCTCGCTTTCACCAGCCCTGAGACCTGCTCCCAGGTGAGACTGGATGTGTAGGGTTCCTTCCTACCCAAGCTCTGTCCTGCAGCCTTTGGGGTGCGAAAGGAAGGCAGCGAAGCGGCATTTTTACCGCTTGAGAAGGACCCCGACACCAATGACAAATCTGATCGCCACTCAGAGAACCCCGCGCAAAACCCCGCGCCAGCTGCGCCCTGGCACCCGACTCCTTCGAATCGAGACAGCCTTCCGTGGAACTATGGTGCTGCTTTAACTTTTTCGTCTGTCTCTCTTCCCCCTTTCCCCTTAAACTGCAACCCACCAGCGGGAGCGAAACGATGTACAAATCCTCAGATTCATTTTCTAAAGGGAAAACAATCGAGATTTCACGCGATCTATGTCTCCAAAAGCAACCAAAACAGATTCTGTCTCTGAGTCAGAGTAGTCCCAAAGGCTGGGAGGAAGGGCAGGGTGAGGATTCGTCCCTTTCATTAATGTGTGAGGGGGATTTTTAATTCCTAAGAATTAGGCTGCCTATACACAACTCTTGAAATAGACCTCTGATAGATGGGAGAGACATTTCATTCATCCGAAGTGTAATGCCTGATGATGGGGGAAAGTTTCCCGCTGTTTCTTGCCTAACCACGAATAGGGCATTCTCAGTGGGTACATTTGGGAGTCACTTTGCTGAATGATTCGCTTGGGAGCTCACTTCATGGAGCGGTCACCAGCGCGCCTTACCCTGCAAAGCTCAGCAAGCACCTTAACGGGATGACTCCCGAGGCAAAGTTTCTTGCTGATGCTCCACGTTAACAGCCACGCAGTTCGTTACAGCCCTTCTCTCCCGGTACAAGGGATTAACAGCATTAGTCCAGAATAACTTTTCACTGCGATCACGTCTTATTTCTCCACATGGAACTAATGTCGCAGATAGCAGCCATCAGGACTATTTAGCAGTCACTAAATGACCAGAGGCTAGTGGATTTCGTAGTATTTCCTGACCCAGCCTTCAGCAGCGAATCTAAAAAAACACCTTAAATCACAAAGTGTAGCAATGTTTGTTTCATTCAATATAGTTATTAGGGGCACGAGTGATCTAGGATTTAATTGAGAAGAAATGTTTTTAAAATTCCTCAGTGTTCAACAAGCAAATACAGTGTGTTTTTATTTATTTTTTATTTTTTAAAAAATAAATCACTCAATCCCTAGTTCTTATTAAGTCACTGAAGTGAAATGTTCACTGCTAGGCTTTCTTTTCTGCTAAGGATGTTGGAGCTAAATTACTTTGATAGATTTCCTTCTATTTTAAAGGAGCAATTAAAAAGGCAAAGGGGGATTATAAAATATACTTTAGTATGCTTATTGTTTCTGAGATGTACCTACCAGGAGTGCCTAACCTTTAAGGAGAATAACTTTAGCGAGGTAGATGTTCCTGTGTTTATAATAAACATATGGCTATCATATATATCGACATATTACACACCCAAATATGTCTTTAGACAATGTAGGATTCTTTGGTTTTATATTTTATTTTGGTAAATTGCTCATTATATTAAGCTGAATTTCACTTCCCGAATCTGAATTCTTTAGTTTAAACAGGAGAGAGAGAGAGAATCAGCTATTCAGTTATACAGAGGGAAATGAAGAGAAAATAAAATGTATATTTTATATTAAGATTTTAAGAATTCAAAAGACAAATGTTCCATCCATATAACTCTGCACAAAAGAAGTCTGCATATCCAAACCAAGGATAATAACAAAGTATTCTTAAATAGCCAGAAGTCAAGCTTTGCATGAGAGCACATTATTACAAGGAGTCACATAAGGGTGGAGTGAATGTGGTAAATACTACAGTGATTATGGGTAATTGATAAGGTTTAGCTTGAAGGTTGTGTATATAATATACCTGTCAGTGCTCAGTCAAAAAAAGGATGTTTTAATTTCTCAATTAATTCAATTTATCATCTTCCATTTATTTATCTGAACACAATGAATGGAGGGAATATCATTTGAAACTACTGTACCATGAACATTTCTAGGTGGATTCATTCTATGTAAACACTCTGAAAGAACATAAATGAATTAAATAAACATTCTGGAGGAATAAGACCACAGTTGCTAGTGAACCGATAGCTGATATGATGGATACTAAATGATACATTTGAAAGTAGATTTTTGGTTAGAATTCTTAATGCTGAGAATTGTATTAACTATTTCAGTTGTAATTGTGTGATGTTTGTGTGCAAAAATATTTTAAAAACAGGAGTCACACCTTGTCATTTAACATAAACAGTTAGTAATACTGCACTGCTTATGTTTGTGGATTATGATTAATTTATTACATCTGGGAACAAATCACAACTGAATCTTTATCCAAGGTGGGATCCTTCTGCCATACTAAATGATCAGAACACAAAGCACTGAGCCTGTTGTACAAGTACAACACAGTTAAACAAAAGGTTTGGAAACATGAGACAGAAAGAAGTTAGGCATGATTTTTTAAAACAGTATAAATTGCAAAGAGAACACCAGAATCCGTACATTGAGCAAGTTGCAGCTACTGCAGGTAAATGGTGTAAGGGCAAACTCATAGAAAAGGATACTTCTTTAGAATAGCCTATACATTCAGGCAGTGCTGAATATATTTTACAGAAGAAAAGAAGCAAGACAAAGCTTTCAAAAAGAAGGAAAGCAGGAGATCTTAACAGAATGTGTGTAGACTAGAAAACCTGGCTACATTCCCTGGACTCCACAAACACTTAAGTATGTATGTGACTTGTCTGAGAGGTGTTGTCAAAGATATCAATGGGGCTACTCTTGTTAAAAAAAAAATGATGCACAAGTACAACCATTACAACCAAAAATGATGCACAAGTACAACTATTTACAGGATCAGGATGTAAGACAGAACCATTCTATGTGCCAGGCAGTGCATTCTGTATCTGAATGGTTTGCATGCCCATTAAGGCCCAGTTGGGGAAAACTCTCGATTGTGTAAGTGGTGCCATGTGAGCAAGGCTTTATAGGATAACACAATTGGTCTCTCTCTTATTACCAGGCATTAGTGTTTGCTACCATGAGCAGTAGCAGTATTGTGGGATTCCCTTCCCCTGTAAGGTTTTTCAGAGCCCAAGCCTGCTCAACTTCCAGAGGAAATATAAGATATTTTTATTTGGCCAGGCATTTAGTGAGCAGGGATAGGGGTTGTGGAGAGTACGATAAAGTTTTAGGAAGGTTTAGGATGAGGGATTTTAATTATTTATGTTATTGTGTGTTGTAAGCTGCCATGTGCTCTCAGGATAGCCTGGGATAATAAGTAAATAAATAAATAAACAGTTCCTTTAAGCTGGTCCTGTGGTTTAACATATTAAAACATTTTTATGCCATGTGCTCTGAGTTTTATTTTTAAATATTGCATTGAGAAAAAATGATGCATCTATTGTAGTTATAATTGCATTACCTTTCCTACATATTTCTGTGATCTCATGTACATACGAATCGTAAACAACATATTAAAGCAGTATGTGTGTGAGGCCACTGAAGCATATAGTGAAGGTTATAATTACAGTAGGTATATCGTTTTTTTCTCAGTGAAATATTTAATATATGCATGCAATGCAAGGTTTATACATACACACTATGAGACCTCAGTTCAATATCACCCAATTACACTCCTCAGTGGACTTACAGACATTGGAAAACACTAGCCAGTCCAATTAAATGGAGACAGGAAGTGCCACCCCTAAGTACATGTACTATTTGTGATATCTCCCGGTAGGTATGCTCCTGTTCTAAGTGTTAGTTATGGCATTATCCAGCTGGAGGATCACAACTGCAGAGTTGAGTGTCATTTGCAACATGTATTTTTCGTAAGTGTTCCTTAAAAATTGACTTAGGTGGCAACTAAGGATGTGTGAACAGGACAGAGTTTGGATGTTCGGCTGTTTGGACTAAAAACTTAGTTCAGGTTTGGTCCGGTGGAGTTCGGAGCCCCCTGAACGTTCAGCAGAGTTTGGCGCTGCCGGGAGGCTTAGGGCGCTCCAGGGACCCCCAGGGGGGGCCCGTGGTGGCATGGCAGGCCATTGGAGACCCATCATCATCATCACCATCATCATCATCAGCAGAGACCGGGAAGGCTTGGCACTTGGCACCCTGGCTTGCCCGGGCAGGCAGTCTCAGCGCTTGGCCCCTGGGGGTGCCTGTGGCACCAGGGTTGGCCGTTGGAGACCCAGCAACAGCAGCAGAGGCTGGGAAGGCTTGGGGCTTGGTGACTGGCCTGGCACCCCTACTTGGCTGGGCATTGCAGGCTGCCAGGCATCGGGGAGCAGTGGCAGACATTGGATTACCCAGTAGCAGAATCCATGGTACAGTAGAGGCATCTGTGGCAGCAGGAGCAGACAGGCAGCGTGGCATGAACAGCGGAAGGCAGGGACAGCACCTCAGCAGCAGCAGCCCAGATTGAGGAGGAGCTCCGTCCCAAGACTGCCCCTGGCATGGGATGGCGTGTGCTACTGCACCATCACTCCTTGTCCAGGGGCAGCTTGGGGAATCCCAGCAGCGGAAGGTTCACCTTAATGAAAAGCAACAGATCCACCAACTTGGCCCCCAGTCTCAGGCGGTGCAGCAAGCAAATGTCCCCTGCCATAGAGAACACCCGCTCGCTGGGGACACTCGTTGGTGGGCAGGACAACAGACCCGTGGCCACTTGGGACAGGGCCGGCCACATGTCCCTCCGAGAGCTGTGTCGCCACCATGTTCTGCCCCTCCCATCACCGCTCTCAGTGGTGCAGCAGCAGCAGCCAGTTGAGGCCCAGAAGCGTCAGTACACCATGGAGGAGCAGTTGTCAAGTCCATCAGTATTATTATTATTATTATTAACAAACATTTATATAGCACAAGCAGTGTACCTGGCACTTTACAAAGTAATAAAATAGACACGGTCCCTGCCCCTAGGGCTTACA
>QEPC01008312.1:1088988-1100486 GCA_003113815.1 Sphenodon punctatus
CTGACAGGATCAGTGGCTAGCTCAGAAGGAGTTGGAAGGGGGGGGGCAATGACTTTTGTTACTTGCTGCGCCCACCTTACCACAAGCCCCATTGGCTCTGTGCAGCCTAGCCCGTGGCCAATCGCAGACTGCGAAGCCAGTGGTCTGAGGAAAAGAGGGATGGTGATTGGGCAGGCTGGTTGCTAGTCCAAGCCTTTCTCCACCCCTGGTGACAGGAAGTCTGATCCTCAGCTGCCCCCCGCCCCCCGGTCTGGGTCTTCCAGTCCTGCTTTTCCCGCCCGAACGTGCCCAATTTAATCCAAACGTGGCCGAACTGTTCAGGGCTTCAGGTGTTCGGTTCAGCCATTCGAATGGGCTGAGTTCAGTCCGAACCCCGAATGGCCGAACCGTGTTCGTACATCCCTAGTGGCAACCCTAGCTAGCATGTGTGTTCAGCCTTGCTATACCCACCTCAGGGCACGGGCCGCCATGGCCGAGCACCATGGGTGGTCGCCGTGGTTGGCTGTCATGGTGGGGAGTGGGGTGCTGGAAGCAGGGAGTGTGGGGCACCTGCATATTTGTTTAAGCTCCCTGCATTTCCTGGGCTGCGTGGGCAGTGGGACGGCTCTCCGGCTGAGGGCATGTTTGTTTGTTGTTCCTCCCTGAACCAGGTGTCAGCTGTGGTTTCCCACCCTGGGCCAGGTTGGAGAGTCGCCACACCACTCGCGTTGCACGTCTGTTTTTACCCTTCAAGACTGACTTGCTGTAATGGGATTTATCTTGGGCAAATCACTTGCCTCAGGGCCTCAGTTTTTCTAGTCTGCATTTAAGCAGAGATTAGGAGCCTTATCCACATTTGTAAAATACTTTGTGCTTTGCAGATAAAAAGAGACATGCAAGTGTTAAGTATGATCAGGGCTTAATTTGTGCCTTAGTAGACACACTCACTTCTGCTGTTTTGCTAGACCCTCCAGAGCTGGAAGCAGAAGCACCAGCCTCCACCTCTGACACTCAGCATCATCGGTCCCTCCCCCTGACAGGGCTGGGACTGATTAGCAGCACCAAAAAATAGATGGGTGGCAGCAGGGCCAGCCCCCTGCTCCAGCCCCCCTCAAGTGTAATCTGTCCCTACGCAAGGACTGACAAAGAAGGGTGGGAAGAAGGGCCAGTGGAGTCATGAGGTCTGGTACGTGCGCATGTCAGAAAGAGAGAGAGAGCTGGCATGCACTGCCGGTGCCTACTTCTTCCTGCATGTCTAGTCACAAGATCTGGGTAGTTAATTTATGAAGATGCAAGGCCAGCTGATCTATTGGACTGGGTGGAGAATGCCTTCTCCAGTAATGCAACCTTCTGCTGGTACTTGCAGTATGAAGACGGGAGGACTGTGCGTTCCTGAGCTATATTGCCCACAGTGGGCTACCCCAATGAATATAATGAAAAGCACAAAGAAAAAGACTACTTTCTATTACATAGTGTATTTGGGACCAAATTGTGACTTGAGCTACATGCACACATGGTAGAATAGGAGAACTCCCTTCAATAGCCAATGGAATGACTCTGTCAGTGGTTTGAGGATTGCACTAGAGCAATGCTTACAGTTTTGGGGGGTTGCACAACTGGGCGTATAGCAATAAGTGAGAGAGATTGCAGAGAAGTACAGCTACAGTGTTTAAAGATCTGAAGGAATTACCCATCAGGAAATGTTAAAGGAATTTTGGGGAAAGAATGCCAAAGTGGATAGCATGAATGTAGATAACAAGTACATAAAATGATGCTAAAAAGATGAAGGGAAGGAACTGTTTTCATTAGTTACAAATGATAAGATGAGAAATAAAATATGCAAACTGCAATCCAAGATGAGTTTTAAGTGGGGACAATTTTGTAGGTAAGATCAAAAAGAGAGTGAAACATGCTTCTAAAAGTAGCTTTGCAATCCACATCCCCTTCAAGTCACAGCTTGAGAAGCACCTTCAGAAAAAAATGTATGAATATAATAGAGGAGGTGCCAAAACACAAGAGGATGAACTTGATGCCCTAATGATTTTGAGGTAATTTAGAGATGCTCAAAAAAATGAATACTCAAAAACCCTCCAGGGTTTCCGATGGCATTCCTTTTTGCAAGACACAAAACAGTTGAATTAAGAAAAAAAATCTTTCAAAGTAGCTTGTACTGTAGCTAACCCCAGAGTGAAAGCCAAAGGCTGTGGTTACTTGAGGGTGGGATGGGGGGCTGAGAGCAAGGATGAGAAACGAATGGGTTGAAACTAAGTGACTCTTTAGGTAACAGCAGTAGGTAGCTGGTAGCTGGTTTTGAAGTTTTAAGAAGTAAGCATTGTGGCACATTATGCTGTGTATTGTATGTCTATGATAGTATGACTAATGTTATTCACATCTTGTAGCTTCAAAGGCAACTTTGGGGAAAATTTTCCGTAGTGCCTAACTGACTCACAGACTTGAGAGATGGGGTAAAAAGAGATGCACTGCTGATGGGACTGCCCCCTGGGCCAATCATGGCCTGGGTCAGGCCGGGGCACTGAACTGATATGCCCGTGGCAGGGGAGCTGTCCTGTCAGCGGGTAGGTCTGGGAACTCAACAAACATGTGGGCAGCCAGCCCCACCTGCACAGTGGTCCCAGGCCCCTGCCCCCTGCCATGATGGGCAGCCAGGGTGGCCAGTGAGGCACAGCCTTGGCTGCTGGCAGACACAGATGTGCTAGCCCACTGTGGCACACTTTGGCTTGCTGTGGCCTGGTTGGGCAGACCTTAGCGTGAGCTGTGACCTTGGAGATTTTCTCAGGTCACAGCCCAGGCTAGCCACCAACACATCCCAGGGTGCTCCTGGGCCAACATCAAGCTGTGTGTATTCATTTAAATGTAAACACATGTGAACTTACCCCCTTCAGTAGGACTTCTAATAGGCTTAAAGTTAAGCACATACTTAAGTTCCAGTCAGACATGGGTCCTAGGCCACAGAAGGCCAAAATCACATCTGTTTTTACTCTATGGAGTCTAAGTAATTCTGATGATCTCTTTTATTGAACCTGCTACTGTTGGTTAGAGTAGTTGGCCCCCCAAACACCCTTTTTGTCTAGATTTAGAAACTTGAATCACCATGCCTGATTGGAACTTATCTATTAGAAGTCTTACTGAAGGGAGAAGGTCCACATGTATTTCAGTTTAAATAGATGTTTGCATGTTTTCCTGGATCAGGCTGCAGCACTCAGCACCTTGCAGGATTAAACTGTTACGTCACCTATGAAGATGTGATTTAAGCTTTTTAAGCTACTATGTTTTAGGTCAAAGTCTCATTACAAGTCATTGTTAATTAGATGGGAAAAAAACCAAAGAAGGTAATAAACATCCCCCTTTTCTTCCTCCTATCTTAGCTAGACACACTGTTTATTAGCAGAGGAATCACACTGAACAGAAAGCTGTTTTAATTCTTATGCTCCCCCAACATTACATGGTGTGGTTGCTTCATTGGGTGATAGTGGTTTGCTTCAACTATATTCTGTGAAGACATGGCTCTTTAACTCCTGCCACATTTATTTGATTTATGGAAGGAGAAACATTTCATACCAGACATAAATGTCATTGGCTTTATTTTGGTTTGTGCTCTGATTTTTTTAAAATTTTTGGCATTTTCCCAGTGGAGAGCAATCATCCTTTGGACCCATCTTCAGCTATACTCTATACAGCTATGTCTATGCATGTCTTTCTCTCAATACTTTGCATATTAGCTGGCTCAGAACAGGCCAAGATAAAATAGTGGTTAAAGGACTGAAATCTTCTTCTACATTTTATCTTATCTGATCAGTGAGGAGAAAGGGTGGGTGCTGAGAGTTTCCTTCCTTTGCCTACAAGGGAAGCAGCTTTCAGTGAGTTTACTCCTATCTTGCCGCTACTCCTGGGTTGGCCGGTCTGTGTAAAGCTGTCCTCCAGATGTTCAAAGAGGAGCAGATGTAGCTGCTCTGGGGTAGCCCCACCTGCTGTGCTCCAGAACATCCTGGAGTGGGCCAGCCAAACCTGGGGCAATGGCTGAAAGTGAAGCTGCTGTCTGTCTGTTGGGCAGTGCAGCTAGGGCCGGCTTTACCGCAGGGTGGTTAGGGGCGGCCACCCAGGGCCCCGCTCCTGAGGGGGTCCCACGCCCAGCTCCCAGCCCGAATCCCGCGGTAAGGCTGGCCCTGAGCGCGGGGCCCTCAGGAGCCAGCTCGCCACATCTGACAGGCAGCAGAGGGGGAGCCAGCAGGAGTGGGAGAGAAGCGGAGGCCCTGCCTCTCCCACACTCCATGCCCCCCCCCCCGCTGCCTGTCACAGTTGGCCAGGGAAAAAGAAGGAGAGGCAGCGGCCCTGCCTCCCCCTCAGTTCCCCTGGCCGAAACTGCCCCCTCGGCTGCCTGGCTCAGTCTGCAACAGACTGAGCCAGGCAGCAGAGGGGGCCCGGCCAACCAGCGTCACGACGTGAGGGAGAGGTGGGGCCTCTCCCTTCTTCTCCATCACTTCTGGCGGAAGTGAGGAAGAAGCAGAGGCGCCACCTCTCCCTCACGCCACTGGCCCCCTCCACGGCCTGGTCAGGGCCCAGGCTGCCTCTGGCCTCAGGCTGGAGTTGGCGGTGGTGGCCTGCGCCTGGAAAGAGGAGCGTCAGACGGCATGAGAGCGGCGACAGCGGATCAGGTAGGTGATCCGAACAGCTGCTCAGGCTTGGGGATGGGGGGAGGGGAGTGCCCCTCCCCCCATCCCTGAGTCCAGGCCAGGGTAACACCCCGAGCTCAGCGGGGAGTGCCCCCCTGAGCCGGAGAGTGCCACTAGGCCTGGTGGCCACGGGCGGCTTTGCCGCCCGTGGCACCTTAAGGTAGTAGGGGGCCCCACATTCTTTCCTCTCCCATTCACTAAGGCCGGTCCTGGGTGCAGCTCCATGGCAGGTGCTGTCTGTCTGTTGGGTGGCGCAGCTCCATGCCCGACTGTCCCTTGCCCCATTCAGCACCATGGAGTTGCGAGCACCAGCCTAGAGAATCAGGTGAGTGCCTGCACCTTTATTGTGGTGGGAAGTGCTGCATGGGTGGTCCGTGGCCCGGGGAAACTGACTGCCTATCTGTCTGTTGCAGACCCAAGTGGGGCTGGAAGTGGACGGATGCAAGGGTGCACCGCTGGAGTGGGTCTAGGGGCAGCCAGTCTTTGTATCCATCTAAAAACATCCATTGTTTCACAAGTAGTGCATAGCAGGGAAATGGCTTATGGTACCTGGGTTGCAAATACCAAGTGTATAATAGGGGTGTGCACTTCGTTTTTGTTATATTGATAACGATAACAAAATTCTTCATTTTTGTTATCATTATTGCAATAACAATAATGAAGATAAATAATAATAACATCAATGATGACTTTCATTTTTTGTTTTTGACTTTATTATTGCATGGCAGTGGTTTTGAAGGGGAAATGTGGAGAGGGGACATCTCAGAGCCATCTGGGCGGGAAACAGTGTTGAACTCTTGATGGGCCTGTGATGGGAGGGGAAGGACCTGATGGATGTAATTGCTGGTCAATGAGTAGCACAAGCAGGTCCCAGGCAGTTGAATGGCACGCTGTGATTGCTCAATGCCTCCTGCCTCCCAGAACCAATCATGGGGGTTCTGGGGAGGGCACTGCAACCGTTTATGTTGCAGGGCCAGGCTGTTTGACTCTTGTTCTGTGTTAGCTCTTGCTGTGTCAGGTTGCATTTACAGAACTCTGGTGCTTGCACTAAAAATCTTCCCCAGTCCTCAGTGTTATACCTTACCTTTCCTTATACCCTTTATTTTACCTTTTACCTTCCTCTGTGTCTCCCCCTGTCCATATTATATATAGATATATTCATTTTGTATAGATAGATAAATATAAATATAAATATAGACAGATTAGATACTATATAGTTATTAGTAGATACTAGACTGTTTTATTATATATATTAACATTATAGGATAAGAATAGGATAGATACGTAGAAAACATAGCAAAAGTTTATTGATATAGATGCTTAGATAGGAATATATTGCATATAGTATAGGTTATTAGGTGTAGGTTAGATATACATATTAGTAATTTTTCATATTGTCATTGTGCACTTAGCTCTTACTACTGCATTATAGTGAGAAAGGGAGGAAGGAGTTCAACTTCTGAGAAGTCTGGGGCAGGTGTCTGCTGGCACGTCTGCCACTGGTGGCAGCCCACAACAGAAAAGATACCAAAAACAACATCTTCATTGTCACGCTAAATCGATACCGATTACAAAAAATGAAATTTTGTTAATAACGATAATGAAAACAATTGTTTTTAATAAGGAAAAACAAAAATGAAAAATGACACGGATCCCTGATGCACCCCTAGTAAATAAGAACTGTAAGGAAACGTGACTGCATCTTGAACTTCAGCTTTAGTTTTTCTGGATTAGAGATAGGACCACCATTCTGTGTTATTTCAGTATTAATTATTATTATTATTATTATTATAAGCATTTATATAGCGCCACCGATGTACCTGGTGCTTTACAAAGAATAAGACAGACACGGTCCCTGCCCGAGAGCTTGCTTAGTAAACAGATGCTTTTTTAAAAAAGACAGCATACTTCTCTGACATCTTCACAACACCAGGAAATGGAGTGTGATGCAAGAATGGGGAATGAGCATTAACTTCTACTGAGCTTCCTTTTGTCCAAGAGGAAGGGAAGTACCACTGAAGTTAATGGTACTTCAGAGTAATTGTCAACCATCTTGTTTGGCAGTAGGGGTGCCTCTGTTCTTATTTTCTACCACTTGCTCAGTGTTTGGCAGTCAGATGGCAGTGTGTGGACATTCTCAAAGGTTTGGGGTACCAGATTCTTTGTTTGAGAGGCTATTTGGGAACCCCAGGAGCTGAATATAGGTGGATTATTGGCAGCAAACCCTGGTACCTAAGGGAACTCTTCATGCTACGCACCACCCCCTGGTGATACTTCAGAGTAACTGCATAGCAAGCCTAAATTCAAGCACAGTCCCACTGAATTAGTGAAGTAGGAGTAAGATGTCATTCAACATGAGTGATGGAATTTGGTCCCCAGAAAAAGGTTGCTGATTCACTGTTGCCAACAGCTGAAAATTTATCACAAGTTTCATACTGTTTGGGTTACTCTTAAAGCTTGGAGTTCTGAATATCAGCATTGATATTAAAATTAAGCTTCTAGCTCTCAAAATAAGATCCTATAGCTTCAAAGTCTAGAAAACAAGTGAAAAAATAAAGAACTCAAAATGTATTTTTAATACTGAGGTACACATTTATTTTTCTTCTGAAGCACATTTTAGATTTCAGATACTCAAGGGCAGATAATTCTCTAAGCCAGCCGTTGAAATAGCTTAATGTCATCTGCCCACTGCCGACTGGATGAACCTCAGACTTCTTCTTTCTCGAATACACATCTAACAATGGCTCTACACAGAATAGTGCTTTGCCTCTCAGCTGTTAATAGACCATGATCAGGATTTTTACCACCACAACATCATTTGATTGAATCAGTGATGGAGGAAGAAAGCCTAACTGAAATCCAGGGGTCTATTAACCACGATCAACACCACTAATGCATTTTCACAGCCACAGTCAAAGCCGCAAGTTAATCTCACAAATTGTTCTTTTCCACTTAACATTCCACCTGCAACTGATTGCTCACTGTACCACTTGGATGCTCTAGGCTTTGAAGATATATTGTTGCCAGTCTTATTTAATAGCTGTTTCCTCGGTATAGATCAACTGTAGTACAAGCCATCTGCTTTAACTGGGGTGTATATGCAAGAAGATACAGAGAAGACTATGAGTGCTTCAAGTGACTGAGATGGAGATTTTTTAAAGATACTAGTAATTAACAAATGCTATTATAAACATTGTTCTCAAACCACTTAGTTCAAAGTAGTTCCAAGGATTTCAGAACTGAAGTTATTTTGTTTAGAAATGGAAACACAATGAATTTTAGCTAAAACACTGATTTCCTGAAAAATAAAAGAAGTCAACAACATTTGGCATATAAAATATATCCACGTTCATTGTAAATCATTTTTTGTTTTTGCAATTATAGATTAAGATTTTTTAATATACAGTGTAGAATCTAAAGATGAAAAAGACCCATTAAGAGCATCTATTCTAGCCCATAGTGAAGGATCGTTTCTTATTGCATTTTGTCGGGATTATTTTTACTTTTGAAAAATGTCTATTGAAGAGTTAAAAGGTCTTTTAAACTTCAGTTATGCACCTTTAAAAAGTAAAACTAAACCAGAAAAACATATATATGAGAATGAAAGAGAGCAAAATGCATTGTCACACTATTATATAATAATCACTCTAGGCATGATCCTCAAGCCACTTACTCCTGACTAATTCCTTTTACTTCAGAATAGGTAGCTTGAGGATTGCAGTCCCCAGTTTTTAATAACTCACTTTATTCATTATGCTTCACTACTGAATTTGGGACAGATCCTCAGTATTAATATTGCTTCATGAATGTCAGTGTAGGCAGTCCAATTTCACAAGGCTAAGAATCTGGCCTCATATCCTTAAAAATAACTAAACAAAATTGATTTTCTTGGCTCCACAAGTATTGCAAGATATTTACTGAAAATTCTAGCACCATTTCCTCTCTAGTCGTATGAGCAGGATAGGGAGTCTGCTTAGAAATATACATCACTTATATCAAAATGATAAAGAAAAATCAGGAAAAAGATACGTGTGTCATTTGCATTTGCTGTGCAACAAAATCTCTCATTGCAGGAGCCAGGGAAAACTCATAACACAAGCCCCCATCCCATTTTATGCAGACTGGAAGACCAGCTCATTGTGTTGTGTCCCAAGACAGAGTAAAAACATATGTGCAGCCGCTGCATGGAACGGCTGCCCCCACTACCAGGTCAGGTTGGGGGATGGAACCAAACGTTCCCCAGGCTGGCCTGACCCAGCCGGGGCGGGATGGAGGGGAGCAGCACACAGCTGGGTGGCTCTGCCCTCGTGCTGTGGCTGGCACCCCACACCCCATGATGGGCTGCCAATAACAGGCAGCCATGGCTGTGGGGGGCTGCCATGGCAATCCTCTACGTTGGGCTGGACGGGCGTGAAAACAGATGCATGTGCCTGGTTCGTCCCACTCTGGCTTGCCTGGATGGCTCGTGGGGCTGGACCGTGAGCCTGGTTAATTCTGGGCCCATGTTTCCAGCCTGACTGCCAACCCTGCTGGGGTTTGAACTGGGCCCACATCTGGCGGGTCTGGAACAGACATGTGGGGTTTGGCACTGACCCAGGTGGGCCAGAATGGGCAAACAGGGCCAGCATTGCATTTGTTAACACATTGTTCCCTAATCCCGAGATCTCAAATATTAGCTCCTCTGAGCACTTTAGAGTACCAGCTCACAATTTTGCAAGAATTTATTAGTTTACATGAATAATTCAAATGCTCACATACCTTTTCCAGAAATTTTCTTAATGACCTTGTAGACCCTAGTAAAATGTGCACCTATTTCTCCCCCACTTGGATCTTTTCACCCTTCACAGGTATATTCATTTTCTCTAACCTTTAATTTACTCAAGATTAGGACACATTTTCATTTTGTCCCTATTTTACCAGAAGTTGTCTTTCAGTGGTATCTTTGGATGTTAATTCACAGGCTAGGAGCCCGCCGGAGTCCGTAGTGGCTCCGAGCAGCTCCCACATTGTCACCTTTTGCAGGTCCCAAGTGGGGAGCACCAAATGGACAGGAATTGCTCCCTACCCCCATCTGCTTGAATACCACCTTGCCTCCACTGAGTTGCAGTTGCTCTAGTGATACTCCAGGCTGCGTCTGCACCTCTATGGTGCAGAATGGGCAGTAGTCCTGTGGCATCCGTTGTCCGAGTTTTGCCCGAATTTCCACATTTCCTGGGTTGAGTCCATGTGGAGTGCATGGGGCAGTCCCAGGGTGAACATCTGGTGGCCACACGATAGACGAGCAGGTGAATCTGGGGCTAATGGGGTCAAATGTAGGACAACATCTCATTTGTTAACCCCCATTATTACAGTGTAATTCACCTTCTCACTCACCTTCAGTTAATTCAATTAACTGGAATAAAATGAATGTGACTATAGATCTGCAGAATTTTGTACAGTATGCATTCACATGCTGTGGGCATGCTACTATATTCATTCTGCAGACAAAGTTGAGTTAATTTTAGAATTCTCCTTTTACTCTGCAAGGATGAGACATACTGGTTGTGCTATCCGTGCTAATGAGGAGGCAGGGCATTTTTGAATGCCTTTGGATACCTGCAGAGGTTTCTAGAATGGCTAAAATTTACATAACCATTCTTCCCGCACCTCCTGTGTTTTTTGTTTTTTTTTTAAAAAAGCTGCAGTTGATTGATGATTGGTCTTCAAATCAGGACAGAAGTCTGTCCCCATGAACCACATGGCCACCAGCCACTGGACCCGCAGCCGCCACTCACAGCGGGGTCCTGGAGCATGTGGAGTCTGCCCTGTGGACAAATGTGGTCTAATGGGTGCCCATGTGTCTGAATCCCATCATTTAGGATGTGTACAGCCTCTGCACGTACAGGTCCACCAGCACCATAGAATCGCGGATGAAAAGCCTAGAATCTTCTGTGGAGTGACCATTTCTGGCCCCTCTATCCACCCTCACTGGCATGAACACACACCAACTACGATCATTTCTTGTGGCTCAGAATAAACTAGCTTAGATCAATTTGGGGGATGAGGCAAAGGGGGCAGTTGTCCTGGGCCTCTCTTTTCCAGAGGGCCACAACTCATGATGACTGGATCCCACAGGCCCATCTCCTAGTAACTGCTAGTGGCCTGCTTCACTGGGTATCAGTCATAGGCAGCAGTTAACTGAGGGACTGTTTCTTCTCCTTTCACTCTTAAAGGGGGCAGATGAGAAACCTGATCACTATAACTTGCCCCAACTCTTTATCTTCGACCTTACCTTCAAACCCTACATTGACTCCGTGGCCAAATCCTGCCACTTCTCCCTCCACAACCTTGCTAAGATCCACCCTTTTCTGTCTGTCTCCTCTGCCAAAACTCATCCATGCCCTAGTCATCTCACGCCTCGACTATTGTAGCCTCCTCCTCGCTGGCCTTCCCCGCTCTCACCTTTCTTCCCTCATCTCTGTTCAAAACTCTGCTGCCAGGATCATCCACCTAGCCCGTCGCTTTGACCATGTGCAGCCTCTCCTCTCCTCTCTCCACTGGTTCCCACTTCCTGAGTGTATTCTGCACAAGTTCCTCATCTTCACCTACAAAGCCCTTCACAACCTTACTCCCCCCTGCCTCTCTGCCCTGATCTTCCTCTGAACCCCTGTTTGAGCACTCCGCTTCTCTTCCATTCCCTCCCTCACCTCCCATGCCTCCCCTGCTCCCCCAACTGCCTTCGTCCCTTCTCCCTCCCTGCCCTGGACGCCTGGAACTCCCTCGCTGCCCTCATCCGCCTTGCCCTCACCCTCCACACCTTCAAGTCCCTCCTCAAAACCCATCTCTTCC
>QEPC01008312.1:1106916-1134888 GCA_003113815.1 Sphenodon punctatus
GGCAGGGAGGGCTGTGGCCAATATGTACCTAGAAGCTGCCACTCTAGCCCCAGGACACACCGTCATGGGTCTGGGGACATCATTCCTCACACAGAGGAGATGTCATTCCAACGCACCAGAAACAGCCACTCCAGCCCCAGAACCCGCCATTGGGGTTCTGGGGCCAACTTACAGGCAGGGAGGGCTGTGGCCAATATGTACCTAGAAGCTGCCACTATAGCCCCAGGACCCACCATCATGGGTCTGGGGCCATCATTCCTCGCACAGAGGCGAGGTCTTTCAACCGCATCAAGAAACAGCCACTCCAGCCCCAGGACCTGCCACCAGGGTTTTGGGGCCAAGTTACAGGCAGGGAGGGCTGTGGCCAATATCCATGAGCTGCCACTCTAGCCCCAGGACCCAGCATCATGGGTCCGGGGCCGTCATTGGCACAGAGAGCCTTTTTCCAAATTCCCGAACTGAACCGAACATGACCGAACTGAACAGCCAAACCCGAATGCGGCGAACGGACCGAACGGCTGAACTGAACGGCCGAACCAAACCAGACCGAACTAAACGGCCGAACTCGAACTGCGACCTGTTCGCCCATCCCTACTAGTGGGCCTGTGTCACATCTGTTTTTACACACAGAAAGTGATAGGAGCCAGAAAAGGATACTTTGGATGAAACCCTGGCTCCACTGAAGCCAATGGAAAAACTTCCATTGATTTCAATGAAGCAAAGATTTCCCCCTTCATGGCTAATCTTCCACCCTCATCTGTCAAAGCTGAGATCTGTGAATGTGAGTGGGCAACAAGATAGGGTTTTACATAAGAGAGATTTGAGAATAATCTCCATTTCTACAAGGAAGTGAGATTCTGGGGAACATGCCAGCTTTGTGGGAATCAAGTGGGTCTTGTGGGGCTGAGTCAGCGCTGGCTTCTTATCACTGTGTGTAATTGCCACATTTTATGATAACAACAGCTAACAAAAGGATGTAGTTTAAAATCCTTGGGCTTGACTCTCTTCTCACATACATTATATGCAACTACATTGACTTGGCAAGTGCAACTATACATCAATATAAAGAAGAGGGGAATCAGAGGTTTTTTCACTTGAAACATTCCTGTTTTGTATTTTTTATAGCTTAGTTACAAGTCAACTCTAGTATTTATTAAATTTATAGAAGGTTTGCAGAAATGAATAATCTGTACACGAGATAGTGAATGGTGCAGCTACAATTTCATAACCCACAGCACACAGTAAATTTTTAAAAAGGGACAGTAGGCAAATAAATTAGCAGCTTTAGGACATCTGTTTATATCCTTTTCTTAACAGTTGTAGTAGGATAACAGTAACATTATGGGTTATGCAGAAATACTTTAAACCCAATTGTAGACTCTAATTGATTTGTCCTTGAGTGCATTCACAAGACTATGAAACTAGCATTAGAAATGCTTTAGTGCTGCTCTGTGTTACTCAAACTGTTGACATTTTGCAAGACTTTCAAACTTGTCTCATGCTATAATAATAATAATAATAATAATAATAAATAAACAGTTTTTTTTACCCCGCTCCTCCTGCTCCAGGCAGCTCAGGGCGGCTTATATAATAAAATAAGTAAAAATATACAAAACTAAAACCAACACATTAATAGAGAAAGCAGTAAAATAATAAATCCCCTCTACACTCTACCCTAATCCACACCCCACACCCTTCACCCATCTCTCCCGCCAAACTCCTGGTGGAACGGCCAGGTCTTACTCATATGCGAGAAGGAGGGGAGGTCCGGGATCATCTAGGCCTCCGCCAGGAGGGAGTTCCACAGCCTAGGTGCGGCCTCCGAAAACACTCTCTCCATAGTAGCTCTGCGGGCCACACCGGGGATGTCAAGAAAGGTGCTCCCAGCAGACCCAAAAATATGCTAGTGCTTATTTTGTTTACATGTGGTCTTTAAATGGGAATACAAAGCATTCAAGTGTGCAGAACAAAAATTGTCACTAGTAAACTGAGCCCTAAACACAACCTGGTCAAACAAATTTATTTGTGTGGCTTATGCACTAAACAAACAATTAACCACAGCTGATAGGTTAATGGGACAGCTGTATGGATAGGTTATAGGACAGCTGTATGGACTGATAGGGACATTGGTGGAACTACTCTGGAGTAAGCAGTTTGTGGACTGCAGCGAGTGTATCAAAAGGCTTAAAGAGTGCAATCCTTACCCATTAAAGTGAATCGGAGTTTTGCTATTGACTTTAGTGGGTTCAGGATGGCAGCTGAACTAGTTAAGATGATATCTTACTGCACTAACTTTGGGTAATTTCAGATGTTACGTGATCACAGGGTATTTTCAGATGTTACGAGATCAAAGGTGAATACCCACCTGGTGATCATGGTCCCCTAACGTCTGTTGGGGAGAACGGAAGCTCCCCACCAGATGTTCACCCCCCCGTGAATCACGGGGGGGAATCACATCCAACACGCAAATGGAGGACCTGCCCGGACCATCTCCATTTGCATGTTCAGTGTGATTCCCCCCATGATCAAGGGGACTGTTTCGTCTGTCCCCCTACCACGGCCCGGAATCAGTGGCGGGATTCCGGACTGTGGTCAATGCGGGTGGGNCCAGGACCTGCCACCAGGGTTTTGGGGCCAAGTTACAGGCAGGGAGGGCTGTGGCCAATATCCATGAGCTGCCACTCTAGCCCCAGGACCCAGCATCATGGGTCCGGGGCCGTCATTGGCACAGAGAGCCTTTTTCCAAATTCCCGAACTGAACCGAACATGACCGAACTGAACAGCCAAACCCGAATGCGGCGAACGGACCGAACGGCTGAACTGAACGGCCGAACCAAACCAGACCGAACTAAACGGCCGAACTCGAACTGCGACCTGTTCGCCCATCCCTACTAGTGGGCCTGTGTCATATCTGTTTTTACCCACAGAAAGTGATAGGAGCCAGAAAAGGATACTTTGGATGAAACCCTGGCACAGAGAGCCAATTTTCCAAAGCATCAAGAAACAGCCACTCCAGCCCCAGGACCTGCCTCCAGGGTTCTGGGGCCAAGTTACAGGCAGGGAGGGCTGTGGCCAATATCTTTAAGCTACCACTCTAGCCCCAAGACCCACCGTCATGGGTCTGGGGCCATCATTTCTTGCACAGAGAGCCTTTTTCCAAATTCCCGAACTGAACCGAACACGACCGAACTGAACAGCCAAACCCGAATGCGGCGAACGGACCGAACGGCTGAACTGAACGGCCGAACCAAACCAGACCGAACTAAACGGCCGAACTCGAACTGCGACCTGTTCGCCCATCCCTACTAGTGGGCCTGTGTCACATCTGTTTTTACCCACAGAAAGTGATAGGAGCCAGAAAAGGATACTTTGGATGAAACCCTGGCTCCACTGAAGCCAATGGAAAAACTTCCATTGATTTCAATGAAGCAAAGATTTCCCCCTTCATGGCTAATCTTCCACCCTCATCTGTCAAAGCTGAGATCTGTGAATGTGAGTGGGCAACAAGATAGGGTTTTACATAAGAGAGATTTGAGAATAATCTCCATTTCTACAAGGAAGTGAGATTCTGGGGAACATGCCAGCTTTGTGGGAATCAAGTGGGTCTTGTGGGGCTGAGTCAGCGCTGGCTTCTTATCACTGTGTGTAATTGCCACATTTTATGATAACAACAGCTAACAAAAGGATGTAGTTTAAAATCCTTGGGCTTGACTCTCTTCTCACATACATTATATGCAACTACATTGACTTGGCAAGTGCAACTATACATCAATATAAAGAAGAGGGGAATCAGAGGTTTTTTCACTTGAAACATTCCTGTTTTGTATTTTTTATAGCTTAGTTACAAGTCAACTCTAGTATTTATTAAATTTATAGAAGGTTTGCAGAAATGAATAATCTGTACACGAGATAGTGAATGGTGCAGCTACAATTTCATAACCCACAGCACACAGTAAATTTTTAAAAAGGGACAGTAGGCAAATAAATTAGCAGCTTTAGGACATCTGTTTATATCCTTTTCTTAACAGTTGTAGTAGGATAACAGTAACATTATGGGTTATGCAGAAATACTTTAAACCCAATTGTAGACTCTAATTGATTTGTCCTTGAGTGCATTCACAAGACTATGAAACTAGCATTAGAAATGCTTTAGTGCTGCTCTGTGTTACTCAAACTGTTGACATTTTGCAAGACTTTCAAACTTGTCTCATGCTATAATAATAATAATAATAATAATAATAAATAAACAGTTTTTTTTACCCCGCTCCTCCTGCTCCAGGCAGCTCAGGGCGGCTTATATAATAAAATAAGTAAAAATATACAAAACTAAAACCAACACATTAATAGAGAAAGCAGTAAAATAATAAATCCCCTCTACACTCTACCCTAATCCACACCCCACACCCTTCACCCATCTCTCCCGCCAAACTCCTGGTGGAACGGCCAGGTCTTACTCATATGCGAGAAGGAGGGGAGGTCCGGGATCATCTAGGCCTCCGCCAGGAGGGAGTTCCACAGCCTAGGTGCGGCCTCCGAAAACACTCTCTCCATAGTAGCTCTGCGGGCCACACCGGGGATGTCAAGAAAGGTGCTCCCAGCAGACCCAAAAATATGCTAGTGCTTATTTTGTTTACATGTGGTCTTTAAATGGGAATACAAAGCATTCAAGTGTGCAGAACAAAAATTGTCACTAGTAAACTGAGCCCTAAACACAACCTGGTCAAACAAATTTATTTGTGTGGCTTATGCACTAAACAAACAATTAACCACAGCTGATAGGTTAATGGGACAGCTGTATGGATAGGTTATAGGACAGCTGTATGGACTGATAGGGACATTGGTGGAACTACTCTGGAGTAAGCAGTTTGTGGACTGCAGCGAGTGTATCAAAAGGCTTAAAGAGTGCAATCCTTACCCATTAAAGTGAATCGGAGTTTTGCTATTGACTTTAGTGGGTTCAGGATGGCAGCTGAACTAGTTAAGATGATATCTTACTGCACTCACTTTGGGTAATTTCAGATGTTACGTGATCACAGGGTATTTTCAGATGTTACGAGATCAAAGGTGAATACCCACCTGGTGATCATGGTCCCCTAACGTCTGTTGGGGAGAACGGAAGCTCCCCACCAGATGTTCACCCCCCCGTGAATCACGGGGGGGAATCACATCCAACACGCAAATGGAGGACCTGCCCGGACCATCTCCATTTGCATGTTCAGTGTGATTCCCCCCATGATCAAGGGGACTGTTTCGTCTGTCCCCCTACCACGGCCCGGAATCAGTGGCGGGATTCCGGACTGTGGTCAATGCGGGTGGGTGCTGTGGCAGTATTGGCCACAGCACCCGCCCATCTCCCATGAGGGCAGCTGGCCGGGGGAGTGTGGGGGACGGGGCTGTGCGGCCGCACGTTGAGCCACGCGGCCCCGCCCCCTCTCTGATTCCCTGCCGGAATCGGCCAACACATCTGTTGGCTGTTATGTGTTGGCCCCGGCGGGGAATCAGTAGGGTGTTTCCGTGATGGGGCGAATTGAGCCCTGTCACGTCTGAAAATACCCACAGTCAACCACCCTGAATCACAGTGGATTCAGGGTAGTGGCTGTGATCTCCATAATGGGTATTTTCAGACGTTACGAGATCACAGTGAACCACGGTGAATACCCACCTGTGGTCACTGTGACTCGAACATCTGTTTGGTGGCCGCCAGATGTTCGCCACGGTCAATACCCACATGGGGTCAATTTGAACCACGCTTCCCGGGCTAGCTGGGGGAATGTCCCGGGAAGCGTGGTCAAAAAGATCCCCAGCGGGGACCAAAAAAAAGTAACGTCTGGCCAGTTGCCACGGCCCGGGATCCCCGGCGGGATCCCAGGCCACGGCACATCTGGCCCGATGCGGCGGCCGCAGTGGCCCCGCCGCCCGCCCATCTCCCTGGAGGGCGGGCGGCAGGGTGCGTGGAGGGGGCGGGGCCGTGCGACCGCACGTTGCGCCATGTGGCTCCGCCCCCTCCTGGATTCCCCACCGGGATCCCCCCGCCACATCTGATATGGCGTGACGGGGTGACCCCGGCGGGGAATGAAAGGGTTGTGTTCGGTACGGGGCCAAGTGGCCCCGTAATGTCTGAAAACACCCAATGTCTAGTTGACTCCCACAAGATGTTCACCACAGTGAATCTCTGGCAGCGGTCAAAACTAACCATGGTTCTGGACCTGTAGCTGGCCACAGGTCCAGAACTGTGGTTAGCTTGGCCATGATCTGGGACGGGGCTGGCAATGGTGGCGCTGCATGTCTGCTTGCCAGCCTCATCCGGGAATCAGGCCCCAACCACAGGACAGGGTCGTGTGCAGTGGCCTGATTGGCCACTGCGCTTGCCCATCGCCCCATGGACGGGCGGCCGAGGGAGCATGGGGGGGCGGGGCTGAGCGGCCGCATGTCGCACCGCGCAGCACCGCCCCCTCCCCCTCCCCGAACCCCGGTAGCGATCAGGCTGGCACGTCTACAGGACGGCCGGTCTGATCACGGACCGAGATCCAAGACGGATCCCGGTCCAGGTACCCTTCTTCTGTTGGTGAGTGTGTGCACGCTTTTGAGTGTCAAAGACTCTAGAGCGCTTCTTCAGGCAGGTACATTTGTTTCTTGTGGTTATATGATGTCTACACAGGAGCCACAGTAAACAGCTAATTTTGGCCTCTTTAGAAGTTCCCTTCTTTCCTTACCCCTGAAAAATGACTTATTAGACTATGCAGTTGGAAAACGACATGCTAAAGTGTTCTTTAGATGTTAAGATCAATATGAAACACTAGCTATGCATATCACTTGCACAATTCCATGGAATGAATATTGGGATGGTGTCTCTTTTTCTTATCGGAATGGCAGTTTTTGGATTGTCTTACAAAGCTTCAAATATTTTGTCTGTATATACTACTTTTCCTTTTCAGTGCATGCAAAACTTTACTACTGAAAAAAAAGGGAGACTGGAATAGTAAGTATATGGCTTAAAATTCTACAACCTTAAACTACATATTAGGATTTAAAAAGCTTTAAAGAAAATCAGCCTTCTTAGACTTTAACAATTTGGATAATAACACATTAATATTGAATAAACCATACCGCCAAAATATTGCATAATGAAAGGAGCTACTATACTTCAGTGTCTCCTAACAGTATCCTAGGATATGCTGATTTCAGAATTCCTGGGCCAAATTAAATGCTGATTTGAACTCCTTTGGACTGGGATTTCCATAGGACTGTATGGTGTATAAATCAGTACAGAATTTGCCTCTTGTTTATTGCACATGCAACCTACACATTGGATGGCATTAACAGCAAATCCTTAAGACTCACACCACACAAACTGTATGGTGTATAGATCTTTTATTGGACTAGTTTCTCTTGGTGAGAATAGGCAAGCTTTCTTACATTTGGGTCCAACATGCCAACCACACACTCTCTCTAGATACAATATAATCATCAGACTAGGATGAGTAAAAGCAGAACTAGAAGCAGAAGGAAAAAAATAGCATTATCTCAAATATCTGAACAACTGAATATGGTGCAGAATTCTGCCAAACTGTTTATATCAAGCCATAGAAAAGTGACAGAGCAGACATTCTCAGCCTAAATATAATGGCAATCAGCAATGGAACTGACATTGGCAGAACCTATGGAACTGACCAATGTGCCAATCGAAATTAACTAACATTGTCATATTACATTTTTGTCTATTTTCTCTCCAACTTTGAAATAAACCCAAATTCTCCCCTTTTCTGCCACCACCATAATTTTGGAGTATTTAAAACAATATCATATATGGGCAGGCTTATCAGCTGCTGCAACTAGGTAAGCTGCATTGATCTAATGCTAATTTGTTGATGACATCAGTTTACATCAGCTGGTCCTACATGAATGCATAACTTTCACAAAATTGTTAAAACATCAAACAGCAAGTGCCAACTAAGGGCTCAGTCCTGCTCTTACCAAAGTTGGAAGAAAAATTCCTATTAGTGAGACCCAAGTATTCATGCTGTAAAGAAAATTAGTTCTTTACAGCATATATATATATATTTCCCTGAAGCAATTTATCTTTTATTTTTAAAAAATCTTGCCTCATGTTTAGAATCTAGCAGAAGGTATAATAGTGTATAAAATAACTGATTTCCTTGTTTTGTCCCAGTAGCAATTGGATTAGCCTTAAGGCATTTCCCATCAAATGGTACCCATCATATATAGTAGTAGACCTCTAGCATACCAGCAAAACCTTTTGAAGAGGAAGAAAAAGAAACCTTTACCAAAGATCCCAGGCGTCGCTCTGTTTTTCCTCATCAGATACATGGCCCAGGATAGGGGAGATGATACGCCAAACTGTCCACGGTTCATGTTTAAGTTAAATAAAATAACCAAGCAGTGGCCAGACACTGCAAAAGATCAGCAGAAACTAAACAAACTGAGGGCAGAGCTCTTCCTTTTCACTTCACTCTTTGCCTGCCCCAGAGATCATTATTTAACACAAGCAAATTGAAAAATGACATGCAGTCATGCTTAGTACGTTTTTTTTTTTTCACTAACCAAACTCACAAGAGACTTCACTTCTTTTTTTTGCCTCAGGCATTTATAGACTAGTAATTTTCATTTAGCTACTCAAATGATTTTTTCCTACCCAATTAGAGTGGAAATGGATGAAGATTTAAAGTTCACTGTTTTGCTGCTAGAAATAAGGTTAAAGGTGGGTGTTCCCCCTACCCCCGCTAAACTATACTGTTGTTTTTGCTGACATACCTTCTTCAGGATGTGAATATCTTCTGCTGGAAGATGGAGGAATAGTAATAGGAATAGCCACTCCATAGCATATTATATACTCAAACATTTAACAGTCATTTAGCTCCATGCAGTGGAATCATAACAATGAGTTTCAGAGACAAAAGGCAAGGTTCTTTCAGTGGATAATTTATGTCAAATTACATCATGAGGGCAAAATTCTATTTGGTTTATTTATGCCAATGATTTTTCCCACTGAAGTCAATGGTAAATGTACTTACAGGAATATGGCCATGATTTTATGTTGTTTACACAAGCGATGAAGTTACGTGGTACCTATGCAGTTTGCAATATCATTAAGAGCAAGAACCACAAAATAGTTATGCCCCTTACTACTCCAAGAGTATATGAAACAGAAATAATGCACATTGTAGTGTATGAGTGAACATGATAGACTGATCCAGTCATTATTTCTGTCATGTCACTGTCCACTCTGAAACATGTGGTCAGTGATCTGACACAGTAGGTCGTGATTATAAAAATATATACCTATAGACTTTTCAAAAGTTAGGCAAGGTTCACTAGGATTATTATCTAGTTGCTTTGCTAGCTAGGGATTAGTTACTTCAGAACTCGTTAAATCAAGGATGGGTGTCTTTATAAAAGACATGATTTAGCTCAGCTAGAAGCTCTGACTTCTTGGCCCTTTTCAAACAGACGCCCCCGCCCCTTGCCCACATGTGCGGGCGGGTGGGTGGTGGTGGTGGCATCTGTGGAATTGCCGTGGCGGGTGGGTGGGGGTGTATGCGCGCTCCACTCACCTCCACCGATCCCCCACGCATGGAGCAACGGGCGCCAATGGCAGATGCTCCATGCATGGAGATGGGTGGAGGTGGGTGGGTGTCTGCGGGACAGGTCTCCCACGCACCATCCACCCGTTGCCACCTCCACTCATGCCCCATAGACCATGGAGGCACCGCAGTCCATGTGAAAATGGTTCTTGATGGAGGAATTACTAAGAAAAAGTCTGTGCAATGAAGCTCTCCAGTGTTATAAGATATGTCCAGTGTTTTATACAGGAGGTCAGATTAGATTCTTATAATGGATGTATCTGTCCTTGAAATATATGAGCTGATTAAGGCCCTTTTTACACAGACACTCTAACACCGATAAAATAGGTGTTACATTTTATTATACATGGTACAGGGCAACACAACACTGCAGCCCTACAACATGGGCCCTTTGCACAAGAGATGCCTCCACCCAGTTTTGCTGGGTGGAGGTGCATGTGTGAACACCACTTGCGGTGGGTGGGGTGCATTTCTCTGGGTGGAGATGGGTGGAGGCGTCTGTGTAAACACTGCAAGCGGTGGGTGTAGATACGTGCGTGCATGTTCCCGCGCAACACCCATCTCCACCCACCCACAGACCAACGGACTCCACTGCTGATTGCTCCATGGGTGGGTGGAGATGGGTGTTGTGTGGGAGCATGCACGCACCTACACCCACTGCAAGTGGTATTTACACAGACACCTCCACCCGTCTCCACCCAGAGAAATGCACCCCACCCACCGGAAGTGGTGTTTGATGCCTCCACCCATCTCCACCCAGTAAAACTGGGTGGCGGCATCTCTTGTGAAAAGGGCCCATGTTGCAGGGCTGAAGTGTTGCCCTGTACCATGTATAATAAAACGTAACACCCATTTTATTGGTGTTAGAGTGTCTGTGTAAAAAAGGCCTAAGTTGTGCTGAGGATACATAGTGTATTTGAAATCTGTATTTTGGATACAGTGGTATAGTACAGTGAGTGATTTTTACAGTGGTATAGTACAGTGAGTGAGGAGGTCAATGTAGCAGCCATACACTTAGCAGGTCAGTTTATACCTTGACTTGGTTATTTGGATTATTTTGGGGGGGGGGAGGGGAGGGGGTTGGCTGTTGACTAAAACAACAATAATATTCCCTCCTCTCTTCTACTTAGTCTACAATCTAAGCACTGGGCTTGCACTGAACTTTGAAGATCAAGCTGCCCATCATTTGTGGCCAAGGCACTCATCCTGCAAACATTTTAATGCCTACATAACTTTAATCACAGAAATAAGCTTACATGTTTAAAAAATGTTTGCAGGTTTGATAAATCCAGAAAACAGCGTTTAATTCCTGCTATATTCAAGGAATGTTGCCGCACAGATACTAATAAAAGGCACTCCGAACTGTATGTTTAAGTTTGGGAAACTGTACATTTAAGGTTTGAGTTCCAGCTGTTTGTCCACTGTTTTCCATTTGACTAGAAAATCGAGAGCAGAACTGTTTCCCTTGCTTATTTAGCTCAGTCTACTTTAACTAAAAGGAAAGCAATCTTCACAAGAAATGCATTTAACTTCCCCAGGAAAAAATAAATGGAAGAGGGCTGTGGGGGAGGGGGAGAAAGTGACATGAATGATACAGCACATCCTCCTCCATCTTTGCTAACTGTTGAACAATCTTATGTTGTAACATTATTTAACTGCAACAGAAGGGCTGTCAGGGCCTTAGGCAAATGTTTCACCAACTCCACAGCAAGATGTTTCCTGGGCTTTGGTTCAGTGAAGGTGCAATAACCCCTCTGTTGCAGGCTAGATAAAGCACCCCTGCCAGCCACTGTCTGCAAATGCTATCTTTCCATGCCATGCCATTGGTTCTGGGTTTGGGGAATTTACAGATAGTTAATATTAGATTCCTTCAGGCTTCCCACAGACAGCTTTCATCTTTCTTTGCCTATGACACTGTGAGCATCTCATGTATATTTACTTGAAGATCAGAAATTTTGTGTGGCTATAATGATACACATAATTTGTTGTCATCAGAAAAACATGGACATCTAAGAAAAATTAAGCCAGGATTTTAATTTTTTAAAAAAATAAATGTATTATATATTGATTTCAAAACTGTTTCCCAAAATTAAGATAGGGAAAGTAAAAAAACAAACAAAAAAAAAACAAAAAACCACAGGTAGGAGGAAGCTTTGAACAACTTTGGGATGTACTATCCTTATGAGAACATGCATAAAAGAAGGGCAGAAAAACAGGGGATTCAAGTTTTAAATCAGATATGACTTTTATTGGAAAAAATCAACTTTTTTGCCCTTAAGAATCAGAAAATGAAAAAAACCTGGCATTTTCCAAAGTCAAGCAGTGTTTTAAATCTAGGCCTTTCAAACACTCCTCACTCACTATACATGCCACTACATGCCCATGGAAGGTCAACATTTTTTCTGTCTCAAATACTGAATTAGCACTTGCTGAACATGAAAAGCATGCAATTTGACTGCATCTGTGTGCTTCAAAGGATTAGGCTTCATTATATTTAGTGGAAATCAAAATGATTTATCTATCTCATAATGTCTTTTTTAAATTATGAAGAAAGACTACCTGACCCAATCTGAAATAGCTTCCTCTTCTGTGGGGGAAGATCTCTGAAATGAACTAAAGAAATAACCATGAATGTAAAAGCTGAGGAAGGGTAAGCGAGGAGGAAGCCCATACTATATTAGTAGTGATGCTGCCACCATGGAGACTGCAGGAATTATGGAGGAATTTGCCCCTTATGTTACTCTGCTCCACACTGAGCAAGGCGATCCCTCAGTAGCAGAAAGAGTGGATGGAACTGCTGCCCTTTGGGGGGGGGGGGGGGAGCGGGGGAAGGAAGAAAGCGGATACTAAATTAACTACCCATTTCTGCTCTAGTACTGACTGTTATTGTAAATTAATTTTGGCCCTTTTACATGGGCCGTGGTGCAGGGGGGTTGGTGTACGCCATGGTCTGTGTGCAGTAGGTGTGGGGAGGGTGTATACGGAAACACACCCATCTACACCCACCTCCACCCATCTAGACACATGGATCAACCTCTGTCTTTGCCGTGCATCCATGCGTGGGGGATGGGTGGAGGTGGATGTGCATGAGTGTGCGTGGGAGTGTGCACCCCCCCCCCCACTCGCCATCAGATTTACATGAGACTCACCCATGCATGAGCACTCAGGTTTCTGAGTGTTCATGTGTGCGTGCTGCCCATGTAAAAAGGGCCTTTGCGTGTCAGAAAAACGGATATACTGACCAGAAGGGGGAGCTCTACTCTGGCCTGCACAACAATCTTCATAGAGCCACAGCAAAAGGTCAACTCATTATTTATCTCAAAGTTTCATCTCAAAGTTTCATAGTCAACTTTGATGTCTGGAGACCCAGGCCCTTTTCTCACAAGATGCCCCGACCCATCTCCATGTAGTTTTGCTGCGCCCTTGGGAACACCCATCTCCCCCCATCACCCACGCATGGAGCAATGGGCTCCAACGCTAGTTGCTCTGTAGGTGGAGATGGATGGAAGTGGGTGGAGATGGGTGTGTGCCCATGGGAATAGGTGCACACCCACCTCCACCCACTGCAGGTGCACAACCATCCCCCCACCCACCGCGGCCTGTTTGAAAAGGGCCCCAGACTCTACACAGACAAGCTATTTCCATCTGCCTTCAGCTAATAATTACTGTAATACTATATTAGCTTTGTAATAATATGCAGGTAGCATGTACATATATGTAACCATTCCCATTCTCACATTTCCCCTAGTCCACACTGATATTCAATACACAAGATTTTTCTGCTTGTATCTGAGAGATAGCTTACAATCATTGAAGGAACAAAGGGACCAGTATTTCTGTGGGTGCAAATTATGAGATCTGCCTTGAGTTACACCAACAGAGAACTTGCTTTATGGCAGAGGTTTCTAAACTGCAGCCAGGTCCCTAAGTGAGGATGTGCTGACTGCTGACGAGGTTGTGATTCTCATTTGTATTTGATAATCTCCAACTGTCTTCATTGTTGGAGTCACAAGATTATATTTAAGTCTCAAAATGGGGCCATACAGGAAAAGGTTTGGGCAATGCTGCTCTATAGACTTACGGAATTTTAAACTGAGCTGGCCATAACCAGGTGTGGAGAAACTTCAGCCCATGAGCTGAATCTGCCTCATGGCTGGTTTTTATTTGGCCTCTTCCCAATTCCTGGCCTACGGACCCAGAGCAACCCTCGAGGATGCCCTGACAGCTCTAGATTCACGGAATAGCTCCATGATCTGGAGTCTGGACCCTGCCCTTCCTTCCCCATCCTGAGCAAAATCCCTAATCTCCCTCATGCCCATTTTCTATCCAGCCCTGGGAGGCTGTATGAATTTTTAAAGTGGCCTATGGGAAGGAAAATGTTCCCAACCTCTGCCTTAAGCAAAGCCATGATTTTAAAACAGAGCAATGTGACTCTTTTGGAATATAAATCCATTTTCTGCTTAAAACAGAAACCTTACTGATCAGCATCATTATGAAGAGGACCTGATGACTTTTTGGCTGAGAAAACCTTAAAAATCAGGGTCAGTTGGCCGGTGTGCTATGTGCAGCTCCATAAACTGTGTGTGGCTGGCTGTGAGAATCACCATCTGACATTTATTAGATATAAGCAATCTCACAGAAACTAAACAGCAAGTAAAAGGAGGAAAGAGCAGTCCAATTAATGCACAGTGCTTTGAGATTTGATTTATACCCTTACATTTTGGTTCTGGCTGTTACAGCAAATGCCTGCATTTGGGAACAGAGAAGTTGCTTTATCCCAGCAGCAATCTGGTTGACTCAGCCAGTGGTCTTCTGGGCGCATTCAGATGTGCATTTAAATCGCACAGCAGCGGCGGCGGCATCTTGCGATTTAAAGCAACGCGCACTTCCGGGTTGGTGTGAATGCACCAAGTGCGCACATTTCAGTGTAACGCAAACTGTTGGAGTGCGGTTTTCAAAGCTGCTCGGAGCAGCTTTTAATGCTATGGATGTTGATGGCAGAGCAGTAGCTGTGGCTTCCTATGGAAGGATGCAGTGCATGCTTCCATCTTCACTGGCCATGTTGTTCTGCTAACACCTTGACACCATCCCTATTCCACCCAATCCCATATGTTTTGGAGAGTGTAGTTCTCATTATGGAGGATCTGGCTATGAAATGAATTTTCTCAACATAACCAGGTAGATTTACCACAAACAAAGGAACAATTTCCAACCTTCCTAGGAGGATCTATAAAACCCTTACCATCTGGGCCCTACATATCATGTTCCTCCTTATGTCCCGCTGCAGCCTCCTCTAAGATCAGCCAAGAGCACCCTCTTGCAAGTTCCGCCACTGGTCCAGGTCCATTTGACCTGGGCATGCAGAGAGCCATTCTCGGTGGCTGCTTCACAGCTCTGGAACTCCCTACCTTGGAGGTTTGCCTAAACCCTACTCTGGGCACCACCCAGAGGCAATGTAAGACCTAGTTATTTGGCCAGGCATTTAGAAGGTTTATTTATTTATTTATTTACATTTATTGGCTGCCCCCTCATGCCTACAGCATCTCGGGGCGGCTCACAACAACTAAAATGATAATAAAATACATAAAACCACAATATAAATAATTTAAAACTACCCCCCCAACATCCCCCCTCCCTCCCCCCCCTCCGAAGGCCTGGGCGAACAGCCAGGTCTTACAGACTCGGCGAAAAGCCATCAGACCTGGGGCCAGGCGAGCTTCCACTGGGAGGGAGTTCCAAAGTCGCGGCCCGGCCACTGAGAACACCCTCTCCATTGTGGCCCCCCGTTTAACACCGGGGACCTCCAGGAAGGCACAGAAGGTGAGGCAGTCCCCAAGGTATGAGGGGCCCAGACCGTATAGGGCTTTATAAACCAACACCAACACCTTGAATCTGGCTTGGTACGCTATAGGCAGCCAGTGCAGAGTGCAGAGCACAGGTGTGATATGCTCCCGTCACCTCGTCCCCGTAAGGAGACGGGCTGCTGCATTCTGCACCAGCTGCAGCCTCCGAGCCAGAACCAAGGGAAGCCCCACGTACAGCACGTTGCAGTAGTCTAGCCTCGAGGTGATGAAGGCATGAATAAGAGTGGCCAGGTCGCGCCCAGAGATGTATGGGCGCAGCCTTCACACCACATACAGCTGGCGGAAGGCAGCTTTAGCCACCGCCTCCACCTGCCGATCCAGATGGAGGCCCAGATCCAACACCACCCCCAGACTCTGAACCTGCTGGGCTATGGGAGGGCAGGCCCCCCTCCCCCCCACCAGAGGTTTGGGGGGTGTTCTAAGTATTTTTGTTTTTTATGGAGGTTTATGGGTTTTATCTTGTATTTTGTGTTTATTATTATGTTGTTAGCTGCCCTGAGCCTTCAGGGAAAGGCAGTATAGAAATCAAAACAAAACAAATAAATACCACAATGGTTAGGCTGAGGATTTGGAAGACCTGGATTAAGTTTCCTGCTCTACTAAAGATTTCCTGTGCAACCTTAGGCAAGTGAATGACAGAGTGTAGAACTTGCTCTACTTGTTTCCCATCTGTAAAATGGGGTTTTGATGCTGGAGTACCCCCTTTCTCACAGGAAAGCTGTGGCAATAAACACACTCGAGATTTTGAGGTGGTCAGATACTATGGTGTTGGGGAGCACATAAAATAAACAGAGCCTTAATCATGCAACCTCTCCTACAATCAGGGAAGGAAGAACAAAAGACTCCTTACAGTCCTATAGGAACCTCAACATGACATCTTACTTACCTCAGAAATCCTTTGATCATCCTATGGTTGTGATGGATTCTTTACCAGACCCTGTGACACAGAGTAAATACACAGAAATGTAACTGTGTGTGCTGCTTGTGGAGTTGGCAAGAAGCATGTGTCTATGCGTAGTATGGTGGAGAATGGAACAGGAGGCCTGCCCCTTACTACCCTCCTTACCCTTGTGCCCAGCCTACCTAGTCTTGCTCTGCTTAATGAAATAGCTACAGTCTAGCCTAATGTTACAAATTAAACAGGAAGTGGGTACAACAGTAATTACATCCTTAATACTGAATTTTAAACATACGTCAAGCCAGTGTGTTCCAGTGTATGTTAAACTTGGACTGGAGGTTCTGAGTTTAAACCTTGGTGTATCACCCATTGAATTGGACAAGCCATTTTTTTCCTGGTGCCAGAACTGGACAGACAGTGTACAGTGGATTAAACAGAAGTGGAATCACACTTGTCCACCATCATATTAGTCTTAAAGCCCATGCCTGGAACTCTTATGGTCTTCTCAAGACTATAGAGATGGAGGGATATTGGGATAAGCAGGGCGATACTCTTCAATCAGATACACAGAACAATTCTCAACTGTGAAGTTTTTCCCTATGGGAGAAGAATTCTGTTGTGCACAAAAGTATCTTAAAATAATTTTGCCCTTAATTTTTAAAAATATTTTTGAGAATCATTATCGATAGCAAAGCATTCTGCTCATGTTTTCCCCCCACTTCTTGGTTACAATGTGTTAGGCAGTATTTCGAATTCCAAAGACTTGTCCTAATGTTCTTGATTATTCTCATTGGGATGTTCCCTTGTTGCTAAAGGAGGACAGTCTTTGCCATACAAACTTTGTAATTGCTTTTACAGCCTCAGAGTGTTGCTGCCTTTTCCATGTTGTCCAGCCTTGCTACAATTTTGCATCCCCCACCACTCTTTCTGCCCCTGTAGCCTTCCCAATAATGTTGATTAGGCTTCAGGGCAGAAGCAGCATTTTGCACTTTCTGCTAGGGCAGGATTTCAGTTTGGAAAAAAATTCAACCTTGCTTTCTTTAATAATTCACATGGCAGTATTGTGTGGATACTCTTAACTGCTACTTAAAAGTAATTAATTGATTTTCTGACATATCAGTTAACAATGTATTGCACTGACATGAAGTTGTGATTCTGCTGTTGATTGGGCTAGATGACTAGATGCATCATACTCAATTCAGGAGTTTAGGTCAGAAGACTAAAAATATTCAGCTATAAAAGGAAAGGCATTTTAAAAACAGCATTGTCTAGAATTCTAGCCCAAATGAAGCTTCCACGGTTATCAGAGTAAAGAAGCGCATTGCTAGTTACAGTGCATCACTAGTATTTAAATTTGGAATATCCAGTGTGTATGAAAATGCAACCCAATAGCTATGGTGGCACATTCCAAATGGTAAGAATGGCTTCTATAGAAGTGTTTCTAGGAATTCCCTCTGAGCAGGGCTGGCCCCAAGGTTTGTGAGACAATGTGCGAAGTCTTGGTGCGGGGCCTACTTTGTATAATTAGGCCCCACCTAATTATGCAAATGTATCAATTTACATAACATTTACTCCCTCTGGACAAGGAAGGATTCCCATTCTCCACCCCTCCGAGCAGCCATAGACAAGCATGGCCTCCCAATGATTTCCCCCCTACCTCCCCAGCCAAGCATCTACCACCACTCCAGGAGCGGTTCCACTGCAGGGGCAGCTGGGCGGGCAGTGAGACAGGCACAGAGAGACTGACTGCATCCACTGCCTTACTTGGGGGGGAGCGGGGGAGCTTAGCCAGCCCGGCCTCCAGGGCCTGTTGCTTCTTGCTGCTAGTGCCGCCTGTGCCTTGTGCATGCACATCGTGTGACCAGTTCAGAGGTGCTGCTATCAAACACACAAGACACCCAAAATGCAGCTAGCCTATTAAGCGCATTATGCCATGAAAAGAGACATATTATATATATATATATGGAGGCACAACTGAACTGGTTTTTTAAATATATATATATATATATATATAATCAATTCACACTGCCCTCACCCCATAACCAGTTCATTTGCATCCCTGCTCCCATATAATCAATTCATGATGCTCCCAACCCATAACCATTTAATTTGTGCCCCTGGGGCAGCGTGAATTGATTATATGGGGGTGCAAATGAACTGGTTATGGGGTGCGGGTTTAAAGACAGTATTCCTGTTAGCAATAACTTCATTAAGAAGAGTTAGTGAAATAGCAGCCATAATAATCTCAGAACCATATTTGCAGATTTTCCAAGACAGAATAGATATTACTTTACATCCTAAATTCCTACCTAAGGTAATATAAGTAAGACAGTTGTGAGAATGTGACCCTTTTTACACAGGTCTCTTCCACCCATGAACACATAGATTTCTGCATGTTCATAGGTGGGGGAGCCACGTGTGAATGACGCGGTGCCTGCGCTCATGGTGAGTGGGGGTGCATGCACGTCTGCCTGACATGCATCCCCACTCACCCCCCACTTGTCCCCATGCACAGAGCAACCAAGGGAAATGGCGGTTACTCTGTGGGTGTGGATGTGTGGGTGATGAGTGGGGATGCGTGTGCAGCCGTGTGCACATCCTGTCCACGCACCGGCGCGCCCACGAACTTCCCACTCAGCGGATCCATGTAAAAATGGCCTGTGAGGAGTCCCTTGAAGAAGAACAGATGGCTGCTACCTTGTAAACAAGGTTCTTTGAGATGGGTCTGAACATTCTCTCAACAATCCTTCCAGCCTCGCATGGAATTTTTTTCTTATATTCCTAGAAAGGGTTGGAAGGAATTGTCATCCTGAGGGGGAGAGTGCTTTTTATAGTAGAGGAGATCGAGACCATCACATGGTCTATTATTTGAATAGGGTGAGCATGCAGAACCCAGTTGTGAGACTGGGTGCTTTTACGCACACATTTCTCCTGCATGTTTGCTGTTACATCCTGAACTTTCTGGGTGTCTAAATTGCTCACCCAGATTTTAAACATCCAGCTCTTTGAACTTCTGCATAGAACTTCTCCCAGAACTTTTGTGTGTAAAAAGTTCTCCTGGTAAACTGCTTTGTTCCAGGCAGCTGTGGTCTCTTGGTTTCCATGGCAGCTTATCACGTCTACAGCTGCGGCTACTTTAGGCTGCCTCAAGGCAGTGTTTGTGTGACGAATGAGAAAAGTGCATCCGGAACTTACTTGTGGACTTGTAAACCCAGAAGATTGAAAAATCCGGAACTTTAAGGTGTGTGTAAAAATGCCCACTGTTGGGACCTATCTTGAAGAACCTTCTTTACAAGGTAACAGCCTTCTGATCACTCACATGGGGAGAAGTTGTTTGTAAACAAACAGCTTAATCTCCCAGCCTGATTGGTGTCCTGCTGCTGCTGCAGGAGCACTACTAGGAGACAGAGGCAGAGGCAGAGGCAGGTGAGGGATGAGGACCGGAGCCATGGAGGGGAGGCAGAAGAACTTATTGGGGGAGAAGCTGGCTGCAGCCTGCCGCCCAGTCAGGCAAGCGCGGGGCCGCAGCTGGCCGTAAGGCCATGTGAAGCTGCACATGTGGCACATGCCTGGGGCCAGCCCTGCCTATGAGATATAGCTAAAGTTTATCTATCATTTATACAAGTTGATTGTCCCATTTTAAATCCACATATATGAGAGTTTTTGAAGTAACAAAAGGCAAACCAGTAAAACGTGGGATAAGGTGATACAGAACCAATATAGCTTGTCAGATCAGCAGCATGAATCAAGCCCTACTCGATAGTGCCTGAAAACAGTGTTTATCTTTCTCTACAGGCTGGTGTAGTAGTAAGAAGGCCAAAAGAATTGGATAAGTGGAGGTCAACGATTTCAAACCCAGTGCCTAAAATTAATTTTCTGTTTTAAACACTTTAAATGGCTTCTTTATTTAACCACTTTCATAGCTTATTGATGTTACTCAGTAACTAAAAATCAGATCATTTTGTCATAGGCCCTTTTCAAATGGGTGTGGGTGCATGGGAGGATGGGTGGGTGCTGCAGTGGGTGGGCGCTGCATGGGCGGCCCGTCACACGGACGCCCACCCACCTCCACTCATGCAGGCACCTCTATTGTCTCCAGTGCCTCTGTGCATGGGGGAATCGGTGGAGGTGGGTGGAGCGCAGGAGCATGCATTCACCCCCACCCACCAGCTGTGATGGTCAGATGGCTGCCCCCTGCCCCGCCCACACAGTCACACACGTGGGTGGGGAGTTGGGGGGGGGGGGGCATCCATGTTAAAAGGGCCTTAGAAGCCAGTTTATTAATTTAGGTAGAGGTGGGGTGATTTTCAAAATCACCTAATTATTTAGAAGCATATGGGGTATTTTCAGTTTTCAATGGGACATGTACTGAGGACTGTTTATAAAAACCCTGTCAAATCTACACATTAATGTATGTAGTGGACCATGTGCTTACAGAAATATTTTAACTTGCTTCAGGATGATGTTACATTGCACACTTGTGTCTCTGCTTTGTTCCATCATGTGCCAAGTAGAAGGCAGAATCCCTAACATCTTTTTGTTTTAAAAAAAGATTTCTCTTGATATTTCACACCAATAGAGTCTTGCTATTGACTCAAAGGGAGCAGAATTTAATCTATTTCTCTTCTTCTTCCCCCTGCTTATATAATAGCAAATAAATACAATTGAAAGTGACAACTCAAATTTGGCCTCAAATGTCTTATTTTTACAAACACCAGCTTTTACTGCCCATGCAATTCATTACCATATTTATTTCAAGAAAACTCACCATTACTGTATTTATTTGAAGCTGTCAGGGAATTTCCTGTTGGATACAGACTTCAGCCGAGGAATGTAGCATAGACCACAGCCCAGCTGCAGAATGTAGCTTCATCTTATCATAACGGTACAAGTTGCTCTGAGCAGCAGAAATCACAAAATTACTGGACCTGACTTGAGTTATTGTAATGAGTAGATGCAAATTTCTTTTTCAGAATTATTGCATTATGCACACAGCCACATTTGCTATTTAACTAAGGAGCCCTCATGGTCATGAAATGATATCTAGGTATGTGGCCTTTATTCTGCATGCATATAGCAGATAGGGTGGAATATGAAATACCTTAACATTCAAGGTAATTTATTACTAATCCTTTCAAGTGTTTTCTTTTGACTGCTAAAAAGTTTTGAGTTACCAGACATAGTATCCTGACTTATTTAAACTTTAGGAGAATGGTAATTGGAGAATCATGGCACATTCAGTAATGCATATTGTGTGAGGTGTTTAGGTTAAGAATAGACAAGTTCTGAAAAAGAAGAGAGGTTATGAATAATTAATCACCCCCACTGTGGATGGGAGAAAGTATCAAGATTTTGCTGAAGTCATTGATTGATTTTCTGACACAACCACTGAAAAGATGTGAAAGCAGCCACTTGGAGTGGAGTGTCAGATATACAATCCATTGTTAAACGGAATTCTGCATTTTAGTTACTAACACAGCTTGTGTTCCATTGATTACGATGTATTAGAAGGTCTGTGTTACAGAGATGAAAATATAGGTCAGTCAGATTGACAGCTGGGAGGCTGTAGTAAAAACAACAGATAAAAGAGCGTTGCTTTTTATGCAAGGTGCAGTGACACTGATGTAGAAAGAACAGAACATTCCTTTCTATCTACAGTGTATCATCTTGAGATTTCAGAGTTTGCTGTCTTTAATCACAGTGGGAAATATGCCAATCCCACTGTCACCTGGCAGAATAGCATTCACACTAGTAATTAGCAAAGGTGTAAGTCCCATTCACTTGATTTGAGATTTAAGCATCAGTTATCCTGCTGGAGGAGTGCCCACATGTCCATTTCTCCTTACTTTGGATCCTGCAGGATGGTTTCAACCACACTTGGTAGAAGAATAGAAGGCCCAAAGGTAAGCAGCAGGGACTCAAAATTTCACAACAATCGGTACACCTGGAGGGAAGATAATAAGATATGGCTCCTTTTGTATCTCCCCTAAATCTCATAATTTATATGAAGCATTGTCACTTCTTAAATAATGTTTCATTCGTGGAAAAGAGATGGTGAGCCACGTTAATCTGAAGTCAGGCAGAAGAGGCAGGATGACAACCTACAGACTAACCGCTGAAGAGGGATAACAGCCTGCTTCACCAACAAGCTTTCTTTGTTGCCTGCAAAAGCCTGTGTGTCTCTACACCAGTTAGTCTCTAAGGTACCACTCTGGCACATCATATATGGAAAAATAACATCAGGTAGATATTTGTAGTATTTCTAGTTGTTTTCATTTAACAGAGCAATTGCAAACAAGAAGAAATATCAGCACCGCATGACCGGCTAGCTCGCTGTGAAGAACTGAGTGTGCTGCAATCCAAATATTACATTTGGGAGGCAAACTACTCAGGCAAAGATGGCGGGTGCTGGGAGGCCTAAAGGAAGGAACAGTGTTTTGAGGGGTTTGCATATTGGTTTTGTAGCTTCTAACAGACATCACACATGTGGAGAGGAGGTGTGGCTTGAGGGACTGGGTTGAGGAAAGGGATCCTGTACATGAGGATAGTGTGGGAAACGTGTGGGAAAATGGCGGAAATAAATGGGGCATGGAAGACTGGGATCACTGAAAGAGTGAGCTGGACAGGGTGTTGAAGCAGTACACATGCAGTACACAAGCAGTAAACAAGCTTCAACACAAGCAGTACACACGCAGCTACCAGTGCCAAACGAACCCCCAAACAATGACCAGCTGCAGCTAAGATCCTCCACCGTGAAGGCTGCCTGCCCAGACTTCAGCGCAGATCCAGATCCATGCTCTTATGGATTGCAACTTCTGCATTGCTCAGGTGTTACAGTAACCTGGATTCCATAATTTGGTCGTTTGAGACTTCAAATCAGCAAGGTACTCTGTCCTTTGCAAATTGCAGCCCAAATCCACGCTACCATCCAAAACAATGATGTCATCATATTGCTACAAGCCCATGATCCCGCCCTAGGATGTAGATGGAACTTAAATTCGTCAAGATGTTGCACCATCCCTAATCAGTGCCACTTATCAGGCACTTTAGCCAGCACACCTTTGAACTGCTACGCTGACAGCATTTTCCCAGTCATCCCTGCTCAGATTCAGCCGTATTTCGACCTCATGATCCATGCGCTGATGGAACTCATTCTCATGATATAATTGACACCTGTGTACCACTTGTTAAGTATGACATTTGGGGGGAGTAGATTGTAAATGTCACACTTAAGTGGAAAAATGTTACACAATATATTATCAACAATGTTCAAAATGTATGGATTTCTAGGAAATGTAGCATGGGTATGGAGGAAAATACTGTGTGGGAAAAATTACCATTCCCAGAGGAACTAACCATCTTTAAGAACAAAACACAAATCCAATCACCACGGGACCCTGCTTTTTGCATTATGTCCCCAGGATATCTCTGTAACAATAATTTTGTTATTCCAAGGAAAGATTATGTAAATGCCTATGTCATATGGACAGGGCCTCCCCAGCCACACCCACACAACATTTCCTCTATACAAACCCAATGGGACAAATGTGTGCACATAGGGATGGATACATCCTGTTTATAAACCTAACCATAAAATTAGCAGCATACAATATTACTAGAAGACACCTACAATGCGCACCTTATGTGGCACCCCTCTTTGAAGCTTGGTTGCAATATTTTGAATATATAAAGAGAGAAGGGGAATATAAATTTTCTGACAGCCACCCTAGATGCACCAGAGATGTGTCTGGTTGGATAGGCACGGGAGGGGCCGTATTAAACAGTATAGATATTGAAACAATGGCCAATAAATTGGGAACCACAGGAGGATTGTTGGGATCATTACGTCAGCCATTGACTAATAGCAACCAGGTGCTCCAGGAAGGGTTAAAATATCTGGTCCTCACATTACGTGATTGGTATAGGTTAATGAAACAACAAATAATAGCCACAGACAACACTATCATGGCATTGGCCAACACAATTAGAATGGCTATTCAGTGCGCTCAGTGGCAAGAAAGAGCATTGAGTATACTGGATGACATCATTGGAAGCCTGGAGGTTGGTAAAATGCAGAAACACCTGTGGTCCATTCCTACTATTAGAGAAAATATAGATCCAAGTTGGACATTAGCACACCACATCATGTATGCCGCTGTGGTTTTAAAGGCAGAAGGAAAAAAAATTACCCAGGTTCTCACTGAAGTAGAATACATCACTAAACATTCATTTTGGGAAAGTATCTTTGGCTACTGGTGTGTTGAACTTATTAATCCACCCAATCATCATTATTGTTATAATTCAAATTATGTTGCTTGTAATCATTTTATGTATAATATGTTGGGTAAAAGAACTAGTAGGCCCACTCAAGCACAGAGCATTCTATGTAATCCCAAAACGAAAATAAGCAAGTGATGTGTTAACTGGGAAAGGCCCAGTTAACAAGGGGGGGGGGGGGACTGTAGTGAATTAATAGGCTGGTTGAAGCATTATGCATTATAGAACCAAGAGAATATTATATACACCTGTAACTATTGAAAGGATACTATGAGTTTCCTACATGCTTTATTTGCTTGCTATATGCTTTATAGTAATTTTAGTTTAGGAATATTGAAAATGCATATCATGAGAGACAGGCTGGCAAGGGGAGAAGGAAATGAAAGAAATATCTTGACAGGGATATATTCTTGTCATCTAGAAAGAGATGTCTCGTAGTAAGAACTGTCCATTCACAGAACATGGCTGTACATTAAAGTAAATAATAAACAAGAGAGAAGGTTGCAAATAAGGACTAAGCAATGCAATAAGGAAAGATGGCCTGGTCAGACATCAAGACGCTTCAGAGAAATGGGGCATGGGCAACCCATGGCCAAGGATCAGGCCTCCCATCTGGAGGGAGGGGTAGGCAGAATCCAACTGGTCAGGACAGCCCTGAGAAAAACAGTGACTAAGCAGAAAGTACCCCAAAACTGGATAGCCAATGGGAGAACCTTCCAGACTTAGCACTGACAACCCCGCACTCTGGATAATCATAAGGCAGTCACACGATAAAAAGGCCAGTCCTAGACAGGAAAGATGTCTTGCATGGTACCCTCTGACCAGCTACTTAGGTAGCTGCTGGTTGATCGGTGCTTGACCCTTTCCAACGCTCTCAAAGGCTGTGAAAAGCTAAGACTCCAGCAGCTCGGTTCATAGATAGATCTCGATTGGCCCCCCCGCCCTGCCTCTCCTATCGAGACCAGACTTGAGACCTCCGACGTGTAAGAACACATGTATATGTATTGTGTGTGTGTGTGTGTGCTTGCTGTTAGAATAGGCGAAGGCTATTGCTAGATGCAAGTGTATTGGTGCTTTATTCCCAGTTCTTTCTATATGATATAGTAATAAACATATGTCTATTTAAGGGTCTTGTGCTCTGTTTCATAGTGGTTCTGCCCAGATCCCGGAATTGGGAACTTCCGATTAGGGGTTTAAATCCTGCCCCTGGTGGGAAAGATAGTGAAGAGTTCCAATTCAAAACAAGGGGAGTAGCAACGCAACAAGAAATGAGGTCAGAGCTTTAGACAGAAGAATGCTATTTATGGAGAGTCTTGACTCTTGGAAGAACTTTGCTATGACAAAAAACTTAAACTTCATGTGGTGAAGAATGGAAAGCCAGGGAAGAAACTGACAAGAGATGACATAATCAGATAATATAAGCACTTGTTATAATGAGGCTATTATGTTCCAGTGTATAAGGAATCAGTGACCAGAAACTCTATACTCTTTTTGCCATATACGGTTATTGGTCTGTCCATTTAATTCCTCTTACCTCAGTAGGAATCCTTTATTGCAGTAATGACTACCAGAATCAATGGATATAGACCCTTTTCAACTAGGGGTGTGCACCAGGGCCCCATGTTGTTTTTTGTGTTTTTGTTATCGTTTTCATTATTAAAATGTGTCATTTTTGTTTTTGTTAATAACAAAATGTCATTTTTCATTATTGTTGTTGTTATCATTATCGGTATCGATTTCAAACATAGATTTTGTTTTTGGTATTGTTATTGGTATTGGTATACACACAATATCTAGTTTTATTTATTATATATATATACACAGAATCTAAGCTAAACCTAACCTATGTATAATACAAAATATTCCTATTCTATAATCCTAATATATATAATAAAACAGCCTAGTATCTAAATATCTAATCTATCTATCTATCTATCTATCTATCTATCTATATATATATATATATATAACTAATATCTATATCTATATAATATATGGACAGGGGGAGACATATGGGGAAGGGAAAAGAAAAACTCAGAGGTATATCCACTATCTCTAATCTATCTTTATTCTATATCTATCATCTAATATATATATATAAATTATACTACCTAGTTCTCTCTCTATATGTGTGTGTACAGGGGGAGACAGGCAGAGGAAGGAAAAAGGTAAAATGTAAGCGTAAAGAATAAGGATTGGAAAGGTAAGGTGGTGGCAGGTATATATATGGAGGGTTTTTAGTTCAAGAACCAGCAGATTGTGCAAATGCACCCTGATAGATCAATAGGTAACACAGAACCAAAGTAAAGCAGCCTAGCCCTGCAGTATAAAGGGCTGCAGTGCCCTAGCCCAGAGCTCCCCTAATTGGTTCTGGGAGGCAGGAGGCACTGAGCAATCACAGGGTGCCATTCAACTGCCTGGGACCTACTTGCACTGCTCATTGGCCAGTGATTACATCCATCAGGTCCTTCCCCTCCCATCACAGGCCCAGTTCAAGAGTTCAACATTGTTTCTGGCTCCAAGATGTCTGCTCCCTCCTCCCCTCACCACATTTCCCTCCAAAAAACACCTGCCAAGCTGCTAGGCAATAATGAAATCAATAACGACTTTCATTATCGTTATTGATTCTGTTATTTTTTGTCATTTTTGTTATTGCAATAATGATAACGAAAATGACATGCACAGCCCTATTTTCAACTAATTGGGGATAGTACATTTAGTAGCCCTTATCCTGACCAGGTGACTGCAGCAAAAAAGAAAAATTCATTCTTCACCCCTCTATAGGGTGTTAATTAACAAACATGCCACTACCCACTCAAACGTGAGAGGGTAGTGTTATGGTTGCTACAGAGCAGGTTTTACCCGGTGCAGAGTCATTATGGGTAAAAAAAACAACAGGTGATGGCAACATACTACCATGGCAACCTGCTCCTGGGTCACAGGGCCCGGGTCAGGTTGAGGCACTCGACATATGTGACCATGTGAAGCCATCCCGCTGGGCAGGAGCACAACAAATGTGCAGGCAGCTGACCCCATCCATGCTGTGCTCCAAGTGACCTGCCTCTCACCATGACAAGCAGCCATGGCAGCCAATGAGGCATGGCCATGGCTACTGGCCATGGTGGCCTCTGGCCTGGGCTGGGAAAGCCGTGACCACACAGACGTGCTCGCCCACTTTCACCTGCTCTGGCCTGCTTTGACCTGGTTGGGTGAACCTTAGCTCAGACTGTGGCCTCAGAGATTGTCTGGAGGTCACAGCCCGTGCTAGCCCCAACATCACCTGGGGCAATCCCAGGTCAACATCTGGTGGCATGTGATTACATGTGCTGCC
>QEPC01008312.1:1134992-1182019 GCA_003113815.1 Sphenodon punctatus
TCGAGACCAGACTTGAGACCTCCGACGTGTAAGAACACATGTATATGTATTGTGTGTGTGTGTGTGTGCTTGCTGTTAGAATAGGCGAAGGCTATTGCTAGATGCAAGTGTATTGGTGCTTTATTCCCAGTTCTTTCTATATGATATAGTAATAAACATATGTCTATTTAAGGGTCTTGTGCTCTGTTTCATAGTGGTTCTGCCCAGATCCCGGAATTGGGAACTTCCGATTAGGGGTTTAAATCCTGCCCCTGGTGGGAAAGATAGTGAAGAGTTCCAATTCAAAACAAGGGGAGTAGCAACGCAACAAGAAATGAGGTCAGAGCTTTAGACAGAAGAATGCTATTTATGGAGAGTCTTGACTCTTGGAAGAACTTTGCTATGACAAAAAACTTAAACTTCATGTGGTGAAGAATGGAAAGCCAGGGAAGAAACTGACAAGAGATGACATAATCAGATAATATAAGCACTTGTTATAATGAGGCTATTATGTTCCAGTGTATAAGGAATCAGTGACCAGAAACTCTATACTCTTTTTGCCATATACGGTTATTGGTCTGTCCATTTAATTCCTCTTACCTCAGTAGGAATCCTTTATTGCAGTAATGACTACCAGAATCAATGGATATAGACCCTTTTCAACTAGGGGTGTGCACCAGGGCCCCATGTTGTTTTTTGTGTTTTTGTTATCGTTTTCATTATTAAAATGTGTCATTTTTGTTTTTGTTAATAACAAAATGTCATTTTTCATTATTGTTGTTGTTATCATTATCGGTATCGATTTCAAACATAGATTTTGTTTTTGGTATTGTTATTGGTATTGGTATACACACAATATCTAGTTTTATTTATTATATATATATACACAGAATCTAAGCTAAACCTAACCTATGTATAATACAAAATATTCCTATTCTATAATCCTAATATATATAATAAAACAGCCTAGTATCTAAATATCTAATCTATCTATCTATCGATCTTCTCTATATATATATATATATAACTAATATCTATATCTATATAATATATGGACAGGGGGAGACATATGGGGAAGGGAAAAGAAAAACTCAGAGGTATATCCACTATCTCTAATCTATCTTTATTCTATATCTATCATCTAATATATATATATAAATTATACTACCTAGTTCTCTCTCTATATGTGTGTGTACAGGGGGAGACAGGCAGAGGAAGGAAAAAGGTAAAATGTAAGCGTAAAGAATAAGGATTGGAAAGGTAAGGTGGTGGCAGGTATATATATGGAGGGTTTTTAGTTCAAGAACCAGCAGATTGTGCAAATGCACCCTGATAGATCAATAGGTAACACAGAACCAAAGTAAAGCAGCCTAGCCCTGCAGTATAAAGGGCTGCAGTGCCCTAGCCCAGAGCTCCCCTAATTGGTTCTGGGAGGCAGGAGGCACTGAGCAATCACAGGGTGCCATTCAACTGCCTGGGACCTACTTGCACTGCTCATTGGCCAGTGATTACATCCATCAGGTCCTTCCCCTCCCATCACAGGCCCAGTTCAAGAGTTCAACATTGTTTCTGGCTCCAAGATGTCTGCTCCCTCCTCCCCTCACCACATTTCCCTCCAAAAAACACCTGCCAAGCTGCTAGGCAATAATGAAATCAATAACGACTTTCATTATCGTTATTGATTCTGTTATTTTTTGTCATTTTTGTTATTGCAATAATGATAACGAAAATGACATGCACAGCCCTATTTTCAACTAATTGGGGATAGTACATTTAGTAGCCCTTATCCTGACCAGGTGACTGCAGCAAAAAAGAAAAATTCATTCTTCACCCCTCTATAGGGTGTTAATTAACAAACATGCCACTACCCACTCAAACGTGAGAGGGTAGTGTTATGGTTGCTACAGAGCAGGTTTTACCCGGTGCAGAGTCATTATGGGTAAAAAAAACAACAGGTGATGGCAACATACTACCATGGCAAACTGCTCCTGGGTCACAGGGCCCGGGTCAGGTTGAGGCACTCGACATATGTGACCATGTGAAGCCATCCCGCTGGGCAGGAGCACAACAAATGTGCAGGCAGCTGACCCCATCCATGCTGTGCTCCAAGTGACCTGCCTCTCACCATGACAAGCAGCCATGGCAGCCAATGAGGCATGGCCATGGCTACTGGCCATGGTGGCCTCTGGCCTGGGCTGGGAAAGCCGTGACCACACAGACGTGCTCGCCCACTTTCACCTGCTCTGGCCTGCTTTGACCTGGTTGGGTGAACCTTAGCTCAGACTGTGGCCTCAGAGATTGTCTGGAGGTCACAGCCCGTGCTAGCCCCAACATCACCTGGGGCAATCCCAGGTCAACATCTGGTGGCATGTGATTACATGTGCTGCCATGTCCTGGGCCAAAGCAGGCCTAGGGCACATCTGTTTTTACCCTACATGGAGGCTCTGCACTGGCCATCCATGGCATAAGTTCCGTAAGTGGCATAAGTGACTGAAAGCTGCAGCAAGGAGAGGACCCACAGACCAGATTTTCTCCTTACTGCTACTGCTGTGGCTACTGCTGCTTCCACCAAGGAAGTGGGGAGGGAGAATGGACCCAGAGTCTTCTCTGAAGCTTGGCTCTGGTCTGATCTCCCTCCTTGCCAATCCAGTGGAAGAAGCTTGCTCCTCTCCCTGTTACATTTGGGGCTCTTGTCTGGAGACTCCTCTGTGGAGACCAAGGGTAAAAATAAACAAGACGAAAAATAAACAAGAAGGGCTGTGGAGAGAGATAGGACTGAGTGATGCCACTGGTGGCAACTACTGCCAGAACATGAAATGCATGCAAGGGGTTGCCTATTTATTAGCTCTACCCACTGAAAAATGTGAGTGGGGGGCTAAGAAGGGGCTGCATGGACTGAACACGGACTCCAGCAGGCTATTGTCTCATTTGAAAATCACCCCAAGAGGCAGGTTGCCTTTGCCTCTCCACAAGGGAGCCCTGAAAGTGGCAGGGAGAGGAGAGAGCCTTCCCCCATCCCATCCCGCTGCTTGTGTTCCTGATTTTGGGGTAGCAATGGTGGCAAATGATGAATCATTCACCTCCACTGCTATCCTGATAGTAGGAGTTCGAGTGACAGGGTAGCCTCATTCCAAGGGGCCGAAGTTGCAGCATGGAGTGGTCTGCCTTGCAGCTTCCTCCCCCCGCCATAATTCAATTAAATTCTTTTATTTGCTGTAACGTGTCAAGGTTTTAGCATTAAAACAAATGAACAGAATGCAGAACACACTTACAAAGCTAATTTACAAATAAATTCCTTATAACAAAATTGTCCTTTAAAATGTTTCAATAATTAAAACCATTGAAACAGTCTTGGATTCAACCTTAATGTTAACATAGCCTTACCCCAGATCAGGTATCTGTGTGAGCTATACTCTCTTACACCTAGAGAGCATAAGTTTATAGGCCAACTTTGCAACCTTTACTATAATCACCTCCTGGGTATTTGCCAATAAAAATTGTTACTTGACTTGAATGGGCCAAAATGCTTTGTCTTTTAATAAAGTGGCTAATGCCCCATCTCCCACATGTCCCTGGCCGCCTGCCCTCGGGGAGATGTATGGGCGGGCACAGCGACCAGTCAGGCTGCTGCCACCGATCCCATCCCATGGTTGGAACCTGATTCTGGGATGCAGCTGGCAAGCAGATGTTCATCGTGGCCATTGCCAGCCCCATCCCGAATCATGGGCAACCTAACCACGGTTCTGGAGGTGAGGCTGGCCTCACCTCCAGAACCGTGGTTAGCTTTGAACTCTGCGAGGAATTCACCATGGTGAACATTTGGCGGGGCTCAAACAGATGTTACTGCGATCGCTGCCACCACGCGGGATCCACTGTGATTCATTGTGGTGAGCAGTGATCCTGTAACGTCTGAAATTACCCTTTATTTTGGTGGCACAGGGTGAAAACAGACATGATGCTAACCACTCTTTAACCACCCTTGGTGGTTATTTATGCATGTTGCAGGGCTGCATAGGGCACCAATACAGTCCTACAACATGCATAAATAACCACCAAGGGTGGTTAAACGGTAGTTAGCATCATGTCTGCTTTCACCCACAGTGTCATTTCATGTTGTTTAGCTATATCCAGATGCCTAATAAAAAGATTGGTTTTTGTTTGCATGCTAAGAACTGGCTGGATCGTTAAGTATGAATGGCCCAACTGGTGCATCAACAAATCTACGTTTTCTTTCCATGGATAGTACCAGGCTGAATGTTGAAACATTAGCCAACCATGCAATAAAACAACAATAACAATAACAGGTGACTAGTGTCATGTAGGGATGGGCAAACAGAACCGAGTTCAGAAATTCGGTTCAGTTCAGAAATTTGGTTCAGCTCGGAAGTTCAGTTTGGTCGACCGAACTATTTGAGTTCGGCCCGAACTCCGAACTTCCAAACAAAGTTCAGAAATTCAATCCCCATTGAACTAAATGGAATATTATCTTTTAGGGATGGGCGAACAGAGCCAAGTTCGGAAATTCGGTTCGGTTCGGTTCAGTTCGAAAATCAAGTTCGGTTTGGAAGTTCGGTTCGGTCGAATGAACTGGTCGAGTTCGGTCCGAACTCCAAACTTCTGAACCGCGTTTGCCCATCCCTAGTGTCATGTTTCTTAACGCCATGCCAGGTATGGTGCTCATTCACCAGGGAAGAAGATGGAAACTACCCCCTCAACAGCAGTATTTCTACAGCCCCTCAGGCTAAAAGGCTATTATTCGTAACAGTCTGATCTAGAGTCAGTGAAATCAACTGAAAGACTTGAATGGGTTCTGAATCAGGCCTGGAATAGCTGCCCAAGATTTAGTTTGGTAGTACTATTTATTGCTATTGCACACCATGCTGTCATGTACTCTATGGTGTTCACCAGCACCAAATAGGACTGCCAAAGTAACAAAGTACTGACAGAGTAACTGAAGTAACCAAAGTAACTGAAATACTGAAACAAAATAACTCAAATAACCAAATTGAAATAACCAAAACAAGTATTCATACCCGCAAACAAAGCAGGAAACGAATAGTGGCAGTGCTTTGTATCTCCTTTGTTGATGTGGGTATGAATTTACAAAACTTGTCGAATTTAGTATTCGCAGCATGATTTTAGCTAAATGGATCAGGTCACTAAACCTACAAAAAGAGCCACTACAAAATAATTAGTCAATAGTTGCCTTACATATTAACATTCAAGGTTAGAATAAAGGGAACCAGACAAGAAACATTCCACTTATATCCCCGACTGGCTCTGGGTCTGTGTAAACTTAGTTTATAATACAGCAAAATATTGTAAAGCAAGGAGTTGCAGTGGTTTCTGTTGATTTCTGTGAGTGTGCAAAAAACGGTTTGCAGAGTTGAACCCATGGACAGCAGCTTATTACATCAGCACACTTATGGAGAGCAAATAACTTTAGGGCAATTATGGCTATAGGTAAAAGCTAGACAGCGTCTCATTGAAATAATCACTAATAAAAGTTGACAAAGAGGAGACAGAATAAAAGGTTAGCAATTAAGAAAGTACCATTAGCTCTAGAGGTAAATACACTGGAAATAATTAAGGCATGACAGTCTGGCAGTAGAGAAAAGTTGGGTGATCAGTATAATTTTTCTCTCTATTAATGATCTACTGCCATTGTTACTAGAAACACAAATCATTGTGTGCTTTATCCGACTGTCAGTAAGAGTGTCTGAGCTGAAGTTCTTAGTGGTTTATATTTTACTAAATACAACCAGTGGAATCTAACTGCTGAGGGGGGAAATGATTTCCCAATTAACAAAGAGATAAAAATATTTCCTTCTCCAATTGGGTGGTCTCTTTCAGAGATGAAATGAAATTAGATCCAGGAAGTGGCAGGCATTTTTGAGGCCAAAGTGTAATAGTACATTAAACACAAAGGGGGAGGTTGGGGGAGGATACAGGAAAAATCAAACTGCCAATGATCAAAAAAACCCACCCAAATTGCATTTAAATGTCATAGGTTTTTCAAATGAGCAGGGATTGAGGAGGAGTCCGTGGCCACTGAGTGGCATCGCCACAGAGCACCCATGCACATGGAGTGAGTAGGGAGTGACTCTAATGGGTGGCTCCCAGGGTGGTCACCGCGCCCATGCAGGGAACTCCACGCACTCCCGCTACCATGGACCAGCCCTGCAAACAACTCATAGATCAGCTATTCCCCCCACTAGCAACACCCACCCCCACCCCTGCCCTCTGCCATGACACACAGCCATGGACACCATGGAAACCGATGCAGCAGCCAGTAATCCCTTCCTGCCCATGATATCAGGAGCCGTTGCATCCACTGGCAGTCCCGGCCTACAATGGAGGTTCATACTGGGCGGGATATGCAGGAAGCTGCTGTCTTCCATGTCATTGTCTCTTCTCTTGTGCGATGCAAAGGGTTTTTTGTGCTCTAAGCCCAAATGGTGTTGTATTTCACATGTGTGTCCTTTAAGAGCACCCCAGAGAGCTCCTGGCAGGGCTGTGGATGGGACCAGGGAGGCAGCCAGCTGCAGATTATCTGCTGGCGTGAATGGATGTCCTGGTTCATATGGGTAGGGCACCTGTCCCTACACACTTTTTTGGCTTCCCCCACATGGGGCACTCTGGATTTTTTGGCAGTGCTCCATGCATGACCATTAGTGGGTACTGCATGGGTCACGGGAATGTGCACCCCCCTACACACCACGTTCAAACGAGCAGTTGGATGAGTGATTAATAGGTGGCCAGGCATGGTAGCATCCCATCTAAAAACACCCCTGGTTCAGGTTGTGAAACTTTTACGTTCACATTGCTACATGAGTTCAGGAGTGAGGTGTCAATGACAATATCCTATACACATAATTATTGTATTTTCTAATGTTGTGTGTTCAACTCTATGTGACTCTACTGTTGCATGAATACAGATTCATGCAAATAACCTTACTTGTAGTGACATCATGAGGGAAAAATAATGAGTAAATGATCCTAGCCCTTATTGTCTCAAACTGGGTGTAGTGGACAATTGTAACTCTTTAATTCTCTGTCACGAACATTGGACCTACTATAGCTTTTACCTGAGACATAATAGAACTTTTACCAACAATGGATCAGGAGTCATGGTGCTAAGCTCCACTATATATTTATTCCAGCCTTTCCCTGATGCACTCCTCCTTCTCCCCTCATAACAATGATGGGGTGGGGGGGAGGGGGTGCAGCTGGCTTAAGTGACGGGAAAGTGGCCTGTGCCAGGTTAAAATTCCCACTGAGAATCTTCAGCTGGTTGACGGTCATTTTCACAGGGTTCCATACATACCACAGTTAAGGTTGTTTGGGTGGCCTATGTACACATTTCAATACATTAACATATCTTGATTTTTACTTATCCACATTTATCTACATCTTCTGAGTGGATCGCACTAATAACACTTAACATGGGCATGAGTCTCATTCACTACAGTTGGACTTGTGCCCCTGCTAAGTGTCAGTGCCAGCACTATCCACTCAGAGGATCAAACTCATAATCTTAACTCTGAATTTCCTGGATATCTAATGCTTGCATTTAAGATAATTACAACATGTTTGCAATGATTTTGCCCCCAATTACCAATTACTCATCTGCTTGACTCTGGGTAAAAACAGACATGATGGCAGAGTGCCACTGTTACAAATTGATCTACTCACACCCTGGTCAGGATCAGGTCCAGCTGTGGAACAAATGTTCATGTGGCTGGGCTGGGGGTGGGGTCCAGCCCTATCCTTGAACAGGTCATGGCTGCCATTCATTGATGGCGACCATGGCTGTCCATCATGGGGGCCGCTCCAGACAGGCAGGAACACATGATAGCTCGTTGCAACCCAGTCGGGCAGGCCTTTCCCTAGGCATGGAGGTGTCCTGCGTCACAGTCTAGGCTAGCTGCCACCACACCTCAGAAACGCCAGGGAAAACATCTGGATGCCCCTTAACAAACATGACGGTGGCTTTCATTAATGTCTTCCTGCCCCATAGCCTGTGCTAGTTATGATATAGATGAAATCACAAGAACTTCTGCTTTATATTAATCTGTAGAGTGGCCGGGTGGTTCAGTGGTTGGGTTTATAGCTGGTGAATAGGGTTCATTTCCCTGCTTTGACAAGCGCTGGACCAGGGGTGTGGCTTCTGGGGCAGGTTTGGGCACTGGCAAATTTCTTTCTTTCTTTCTTTCTTTCTTAGCACTGTCCATGGTTCACCCATGACTTGAACAGTGTATGCAGTTCTGGTCAACCCACCTCAAAAAGGACATAGCAGAACTGCACAAAGTGCAGGGAAGGGCAACAAAAATGATCCAAGGTATCAAAAGACTAGAGGCTCAGTAGGTTAAGGTGTCTCAGCTTAGAGAAGAGAGAAGCAATGGGGGACAGGACATGACAGAAGTTTACAAAATCATGAATGGTGGGAGCATGCAAATAGGGAGCTGTTATTTACTTTTTCTCCAAATAATAGAAGTAGGGGATAGTCTGTGAAATTAATTAGCAGCAGATTTAAAACAAATGTTAAAAAAAGTAATTTTTTGGTCAATGCACAATTAACTAAGGCTGAAACTCTCCCTCACTTTTCTTGCAAATCTTGGCAAGAACCAGGTTCTCATTGAGAGTTATGAGAACGAGAATGGATCGAGAATTGGCCAGTTCTCGACCCATTTTCATGTGAAACTCGTGTAGCTGAAAACCGTCAATGCGCATGCACAAAATGGCCACTGTGGGCATTCTGCGCATGCACAGAGTGTTTTTAGAGCTTCGAGAATCTTGTGTAATTCTCAAGAACCCTCAAAAAATGCTCTGTGCATGTTCAAAATGGCCACGGGGGGGGGGGGGGGGGGGAATGCCCATGTGCAGGATGGCCATGGTGGCCATTTTGCACATGTGCAGAGCATTTTCAAGAATCTCATGAGATTCTTGCAAACCATAGTGAGATCTCGCGAGATCTTGCTGGGTTTGTGAGAATCTTGCAAGATTCTTGTGAGAACTTTTACAGTTCTCATTTCAGCCCTATTGCAAGGGGATGTTGTGAAGGCAACTGCATAATTGAGCTTGAAAAAGAATTGGGTAAGTTCTTGGAGGCTAGGTCTATAAATGGCTTTTAATCAAGTTGATCCTGGAATGGGACTTCTGACTGTCAGGATTGAAAGTGATTGACAGGAAATGGATCATTCCACTATGACTTGTACACTGAAGCAGCCAAAGCTGGCCACTGAGAGGGCTCCTATGACTATTTGCTTGAACTAAAAACGGAATTCTCTTTGGTATGGCCTCATCTTGATTTTCCTCGCAGGAACATCTGGAGCTTTAAGGAAACATGGAAAAAAAATTGGAATGCTGGTTCATCAACTCAATGCCCCAAATTCAGAAGGAGTAACAATGCCACAAGCAACCTGTGTCCAAACAAAATTCACCAACACAACTACATTTGTCATTTCCAGTCTTTAAATACTTGAAATGCTCAAGACAGAATAAGGCCTATGGCCATTAATACGTGGATGGGGGTGGGTGGGTGGGGCCTCCACCCACCTCCACCCATGGAGCCTCCTCCGTTTTCCCGGAGGGCTCCGTAGGTGAAGGTGGGTGTGTGATGGGTGGAGGTGGGTGTGCATTGGGAGCGTGCATGTACAAACACCTACTTTTCACGGGTGTACACCCGCCGCACAACCATCCCCCTCCCACTGCCGGCCATGTGCACAGACTGCCCCCCTGCTGCACACCCGCCTGAACACCGAGCCGGGTGTGTGTGTGTGTCCATGTAAAAATGACCTATGTGAAGTCATTGACAGTCCTCAACATCCTCTGGTACCAGAGATCATGGATGTGCCCCCTTTTAACATACATTTTCATTTTTTCCTTCATTGGGCAGTAGTTAGTCTGCTATGGTTACACCTTGTATATGTGTAGAGTCAAGACTCACCATAGGCCAAAATAGATAAAGGCCCTTTTCACACAGACACTTTAACACTGATAAAATGGGTGTTATGTTTTATTATACATGTTGCAGGGCTGCAGGTGTGCGCTATGGGTGCCCTGCAACTTGTATAATAAAATGTAACACCCATTTTATCAGTGTTAGAGTGTCTGTGTGAAAAGGGCCATAGTATGCCTGTGAATGGTGTCTCACTAGAATGACAATATTCCCCCTGATTTGCTCCAGAAAGCCTGAACCGTTTTTTTTCTTTTCCGTTTTTGGCAAAGTCTAAGTGCTGAAGAAGGGTCAGCCCTGCTGTTTGATCTATAGGCATCTAATGCTAAGGACCTTGTTCAACATACAAAGAGTTACTGAAGCATAAGTGAAAAAACGTGTGAATTCAAGCATCACAAAGAACTTGACTCCTGCTCTGCAAGAGAATTAAACAAAAACCTCATCAAGAGGATGATCCAATTACAGCAGTGGGATTTGTGGAATTTTCTGCACTCTTCAGTACTCTTATGAACTACCAGCAACGAATTCTAAGGACTCTACGGAAAGTCTGGCTTAATTTACCTTTCCCCTGTGGGTTGAACACTGCAAACTAAGAACATACAGTACAGGCCAATCTGACAACCTGGGCTGTTTTTACATGGATGCCCCCCTGCTTGGTGCTTGGGCGGGTGTGCGGTGTGTATGTCCATGTAAACGGCCAGCGGTGGGTGGGAGGGAGGATGAGTGTCTGCTCGGTGTTTGTATGTGTGAACACCGAGCAGAATGGGTGGGGATGCATGCGTGCTCCCGCTCAACACCCACCTCCACTCATCACCCACTCACCTCCACCCACGGAGCCCTCGAGAAAACCAGAGGAGGATCCGTGGGTGGAGGTGGGTGGAGGTGTATGTGTGTCCATGTAAAGGGACACACACACACCTCCACCCATCGTGCCAAAACACCTATCCCCGTCCGTGTAAAAAGGGCCATGGACATCTTACCAGGGCAGCTGCCTTCTTGGGCAGCACTAAGAGGTATGTATGATTTTTGGAGCTCCTAAGATGCCTGGCAAGATTCAGGCTCCCCATCAATCAAATGTTGGGAAAGTATCTGGACTTATTTTTGCCCAGGGTGCAAAGCTTTTAGGGCAGGCTCTCAAAATGCAGCAATTAATGAGAGTTAGGGTTACCACCTTCCTAGAAGATTTGACCCTGTGTCTTTGAAGGGGGTAAGGCCAGACCCAAAGACAGCAGGGAAAACTGGTTCCCTTGGCTTTTTTTTTTCTGTGGTCCTGCCTTCTGCAGAATGTTGTGACATCACGATGCTCTGCCTAGGGGGAGACCATGTCAGAAAGGAGGTCAGAGAGACTCTTGGTCCCACCCTTTTCTGGCCTGGTCCACCCTGAGAAACTCTATCGCCCTCCATACTCCAGCCCATGCACTTCGCTCCTCCTCTGTCCCTTCTCTCACCCTTCCACGCCTTCCCTGCTCCCCTAAGCGCCTTCGTCCCTTCTCACTTGCTGCCCCCCATGCCTGGAACTCCCTCCCTGTCCACATCCGCCTTGCCCCCTCCCTTCATACCTTCAAATCTCTCCTTAAAACTCATCTCTTTCGCTCTGCTCTGTCTGACTCTTTATCCTGCTGAGCCACTATTCCTATACCTACGATCGGTTTACCCTTATCCTTGCAACATGGACCTGCCTGCTGTCATTCTCATTGTAACCAAGCCAAGCACGTGCACCTGAGACCTCGCATCTTCATGAATGTTAGACCCCTTGTCTCTCCCTCTGTTCCCCTTCCTAAGTCTCTCCCCCAGCTCCTGTCTCTCAGATTGTAAGCCCTAGGGGCAGGGACCGTGTCTGTTTTATTACTTTGTAAAGTGCTGGCGCTATATAAATGTTTGTTAATAATAATAATAATAATTTCTCCAAGTTATCCAGGTGCCCCTAAATAATTTGGAGAAATCAGGGATTCACCAAAGCCTGGAGATGACAGGTTAAAACCTAGAAGGGTGGTGATCCTATATGTGAATAAAGGGTAGGATGCAGGTTTTTGGGGGGTCATGGAGGGTTCTTATCCCTCATTTGTTCATTGTTACTTGTGACTGGAGCAGGGCCATGAGTGAGAACAATAACATTTGTGACCACACTACCACTTTGGTGATTTCTAAATAGAAATTTGTCCAAGTGTGTTCAAACCGATGCATCCACCTACTCTTTTAAACTGTCTTTTCATAGACAGTTAGCAGCTTATGCAAAATCTACTGGCCTCAGGGATACGTATTTCCAGCCTCAAGGAGGAGTCAAATATTTTCAAGGGTAGCCCTGGATAGTATGGCAGCATTAGTGCAGTTATCATCAATTATACTTCTGCTTTCCAGGGAAAACAATGGCATCCAGTGTTCTGCAAGTTCAGCATGAATGTGGTTAATACATAGCTATTATGAGACTGTATGGAAATGCAACACAAATTTTACACGTTTCTTGCTAACAATTAGGATACAATGTGCTGCGTTGTTAGGCAGTGGCAGATAATGCTTTTTGAATTATGATCAATGCAAATCTGAATATTTTCTTGTATGGCTTTATTGTATATGGCTGTACCAAGCAGATGTAGGAAAATTCACTCTCTCAGATGCCTCATATCCTTGATTGTGTCTTTCTTCACAACACCTGTGTGAGGTAGGGAAGTGTGGTTATCCCTATTTTATAGATGGGAAACTAAGGCAAAGAGAGACAAAGCAATTTGCCCAAAATCACACAGAGAGTCTGTGGTGGAGAATGTAATGTCCTAAACATTGGATCATCCTCCTTCTCAAGAGTTGTGCAAAGGCGGAGAAGTGTACAAAGAGTCCCTTTCCCCTCTTTATACTCTGTGAATCCCTCTGCGGAGCATGGTCTGTGCTCCATCCTATTCGCCCATGCAGGTACCTTCAGAAGGCTAAGAAAGGGGATGTGGTGCTGTGGCCTTTAAACCCACCACTATCCCCTGTCTGAGGAGCCAGGAGGATGTTGCCACCTTTCCAGTAGTGATGGTGGTGGGTTGAGGGAAGAGTTGAAATTATCATCTCCTGCGTGCTGGACCCCAGGGAACCCCAATGACCTGGCAACTTCATAAATCCCCACCCTGTGAGTTGTTTCCAGGGAAGGGGAAGGATGGGTCCCACCAGCACAGGAACTGCCCAAGACACTATGGCCCTTTTTACACAGCTGCTCTAACGCCCATAAAATGGGTGTTACATTTTATTATACATGTTGCAGGGCATCACTGCAGCCAATCACCATGGGCCCTGTGCACACGATGTCTCCACCCAGTTCCTCTGGGTGGAGATGGGTGTTGGCCGGTGGGTGGGGAGTATTTCCCTGGGTGGAGATGGGTGGGGGCGTCTGTGTAAACGCCACTTTTGGAGGGTGTTGGTGAATGTTTGTTCCCGGCCAACACCCATCTCCACCCACCCCCACCCACGGAGCAAGCAGTAGTGGGTCCGTTGCTCTGTGGGGGAAAGGACTTCCCTGTGTGAGAGGCAATGAAGTGAAGGAGTTCTTTTACCTGCCTGCTGCCCTGAACAATTTGCCAGGTGCAAACTGACAAACTGGAGGCAACGTAAGAGATATATATTTGGTCAGGCATTTGGTAGGTGGGGATAGGGTTTGGGGATTTGTTTATTGTTACCTGTGACTGGCTTTGAGTTTGGGAATTTGTATTTAACCATTTTAAAAGTATCTCTATTTTACTGGGTTTTAAACGTTTTAATATATATTTTGTATTTGTATTGTATTGTTAGGAGAGGTATGAGAATGGGGATGGGGTTTGGTGCAGCTGTTGTAGAAGAATAATGCTGTTTTGCATTGTGATTATTTCTTTAACATATTGTAAGCTGGCCTGTGGGGGGAAAGCGGGATATAAATTGAACATATTAAATAAATAACACCCAAAGCAAATACCAAATTTGACTAACTTCTCTTCCAATCTGTTTCAGTGAAGATGATATAAAGCGCTATTTGTTTGGAATATTTCAGTTTAGTTATTTCTGTTGTTTCCAATTCCATATGTCAGTTTGGTCATTTCAGTCCAGCCATTTTGGTATTTCAATAGTCAGTCCATTACGTGGAAAGAATTTTGTGCTGTTGCACATCCAACCATTGTGCAAGAGTGCTATTGTGCTAATAGCACTGTTACACAACTGTTTGGAGCACATTGGTATCTGCACCAAGTAGCACAGAAAGATGGAGTGAATCCAGAAATGTTGAACTGGTCAAAATGACCGAACTGAAACAACTGGAATACCCAAATGGATTAAATTACCAAAATAGGCAAAATGAAATAACTTGTATGGTGCAGAATTATGGGGTCTTTTTGCCCCTGATTCTCTCGAGAGTCAATTCTCTACAAAAAATTTTTTGAGGGTGCTTCTGGGGGTACCTAAGAGCACCCCAGCTTGCCTTTTACGTTTAGAAATGGGGATGTATCCTTGAGTGTCAAGCTGGCTGTTAATCCTCTGATCTATTGGTTAAGGGTGGGTGAAATGACGGAACATAGGTTGCCACATTTGTGCCTGGAGGAAGCAAATACCTGGTCTGCCCGCAGGCTATGGTTGGGTAGAGTTGGGAGTCAGCTGCAGAATCTGGGTTTATCACCTGAACTGCTTAAGACCCTGCCATTTAAGGAACGAACGTTAGCTATTGTGAGGCAACTCACGGATCAGGCAATACAGCGGGACTTGGGGGCAATTCAGGTGTTGAAGTGTGCTCCTTTTTATAAACTGTTTAAAATCACCTTTGGTTGTGAAATGTACTTAAGGCTGATTGATGACCCTGTAGTCCGCAGAGCCCTGACACTCTTAAGATTTGATCTGCTCCCCACTAAAGTGCTCCAGGGGAGACGGGATGGTCTCCCATATGGAGAAAGGATTTGCTCTTGTAACTGTGGGCAAATTGAGGATTTGTTGCATTTATTATTTACCTGCCCTCTCACCTCGTATTGGAGAGAATTTTATCTTGGGATCTGGCTCCTCGGGCGAGCTTACTCTCCCCCTGAGCAGTGATTGCAATCCTGTCTGTCATCTAATTCTGATAAGTTATAGTACAAAGTGGCCAATTTGGCGCTACAACTCAGTAAGCATTGAATCCACTTTTACAGAGGATGAAGTTTTGCGAATTGTTTCTCGATCATTGAGGATTTTAATGGTAGTTATGGCAATTATCTAGTCGTATTAACCTGTGGATAAGGCTTGGATGGCCACTAGTTACGCTATTCTTACTTAATCAATTGGAGAGAGCTGTATCTCCAGCCGACCATGTCTATTCCTGGTGCAATTGTTGCAATTTTGTCTGAAATCAAATTCCCCAGATATGTTGCTCAGCCTTGTTGGCTGGGCGTACCAATACAGCAAGCGCTGAATTGACTAGGGGAAGTTTTCTTTGTTTTTGGATTATTTAACTCCTTTTGGCTATGGGATGGAAATCCCTGTGCTTTTTGTTTATCCTCTTGGGCTTCGAGCTCTACTTGTAACTTTAGATTTCCTCCTGTTTAATGTTTAATTGGTGTGTGTTTCTGTGCACTTCTCATGTTATCTGTACCATGTTTCAATTTTCCTTGTTATGGCTGTCTGCTAAACAAGATTACACTAATAATAATACTTAAACAATTGCGGTAATTGTGGGCAATGCTTGGCTTGATATTGCTTTATACTGTTTTATATTGTGCTGTATTGATTTGTGTGTGTTTCTCTTGTGTTTTTCCTTCTTTTGCAACGGCCTTTGGTCATGCAACAATAAAGTGCTGAGTTATCTGTAACCAGCGAAACCTGGGAAGACTTTTTTGGAGCCCTATATAGGGAAAAGACCTTTGACATCTCAGATCTTGTATTACACTCAAATATCCAAACCAATGACCAGACATTTGATGTACATTTTACGGAGAGAGAGCTGGAAGATTCAATTAGGGCCCTTAAATTAAATAAGTCACCAGGGCCTGACTATGTAAATGCAGAGTTGCTACAGGCTGTCCCAGTGTGGTGGGCTTCGAGTCTGTGTAAACTTTTTAATATGATTATAGCATCTTGCAAAATTCCAATTACTTGGGGCTCTAGCTGGATAATTCCAATTTATAAAAAGGGAGATCGCACTGATCCAGCCTGTTACTGTCCAATTAGTTTGCTATCTATTACTGGTAAACTTTTCGCTGCTAGGATTGCCCAATCCCTCCAAGCTTGGGCAGACATTAACAATAACATACTGAGGGAACAATTTGGTTTTAGGGCAAATAGATTTACCACAGACTGTTGCTTTATTGTTATGCACCTTATAACCAAATATGTAAATATAAAAAGGGGGTAAGCTTTATTTAACCTTCATGGATTTCTCCAAGTCCTTTTACTCTGTCCCCCGGGATAGACTCTGGGAGAAACTGAAAGCCATGGGGGTGAATAATAGGCTGTTGTAGGGATGGGCGAACAGAACGCCATTCAGATGTTCGGCTGTTTGGTTTGAAACCCAAGTTCGGGTTCGGCTGTTCGGTTCGGCGGAGTTCGGTTTGGCCGAACCCGTCCAAACATCCAAAAATAGTGCTATTTATACCAAAATCGAATTTCTTTTTCGGTATTGGTATCATTTGGCCCTGAAACCACCCCTGGTGTCCACCCCTGGTGCCAGGAAGTCTGCTCCTCAGCTGCCTCCCCCTTCCAGTCACATTTTTCCCACCCAAAGTCACGTTTTTCCTGCCCCCGAACTCATCCGAACTTTTCCAAACTGTTTGGCCATTTGGAAGTTTGGTTCGGTCATCTGAACAGGCCGAGTTCGGGCCGAACTTCCGAACCGCGTTCGCCCATCCCTAGGCTGCTGTCGCTTTTGATTCAGCTACACCAAAACAATACTGCAAGGGTTAAGTGTGGACCTGACAGAGCACCTAGTGTCCCAATTGCAATTAACAGGGGGGTCCGACAGGGCTGTGTTGTTGCCCCTCTTTTATTTAATTTGTATGTAGCGGATGTAGTGGATTGCATTAAAGACCTGAATTACCATCCACTGAGAATCCAGGCCTATCTCCTATACGCTCTACAGTACGCTGATGATTTAGTGTTCTTCTCACAAACAGAAAAAGAGTTAAAGCCTTGATAGGAGCACTAATACTGTCAGATTAACGGCCTAGCTCTTAACAGCGGGAAATCCAATATGCTGGTCAGAGGGAAAACATCCAAAGTAGAGTGGAAGGTGAGTGATCTAACTTTTAAGTTGGTTCCCTCATTCACCTATTTGGGCGTTACTTTTACCACCAGAGGGACTTGGACAGTGCATGTTAACAGGAGAGCCCTCTTAGCTACCAGAATGATAGGAACTATTTTGAGAGCGGCAGCCCTGTCTAAGGGTGACCTTTTATCGACATTTATCCAAATGTATTCCTTAAAAATTCAAGCTATGCTTACTTATGGGATGGAATTAATTACTTTTCCCGACATTGGAGTATTGGAAAGAGTTCAGAATAAAGCCTTACGAAGGCTTCTTGGAGTTGGTCAAAGCATTTCAGGCTCTGTCTTGCGGGCAGAAACCGGCATTCTTTCTATAGAACAGTTTGCAAGATTGGCATTCCTTGGTTACTGGGTGAGATTATCCGATCCACTACAGAATAAGTTATCTAATCAATGCGCTATTGAAGAGCTGGAGCACAAGGGTGCTAGGCTATACCCTTGGGCCAAGTATTTGACCTCCCTACTAGGAAACTTGGGATTTTCTCTTCTATATTTCCAAGGGGAGTCTAGAGCATGTATTAAAAAAGAATTAGCCTTGAGATCCAAGGACATTGCTATTCAGCAGGATCTATCAGCAATTAGGAATTGGAAGGCTGCACCAGAGTTTGGGGTAGAAAAACCTCCTTTAATTTTGAGCCCTATCTGGACCTCCTGTCAAATAAGACACTGAGAAGGAATATTACCTTACTCAGATTTTCATTAGTGCAGACAACTGTTCTGGAAGGGCGATTTAATGGAGTACCTTACGACTCTTGGCTCTGTACTTGCTCCAGACAAGAAATTGAGATAATTGACCATTTTTTTTGGTGATGCCCATATAATTGTACCCTGAGAGAAACCTGGCTTCCTTCAATATCGATCAATTTAAATGCAACCAATACATTGTCCTTCCTATTTAATATCACCTCGCTAGAATCTTTAATCGCTATTGCGACTTTTGTGGGCCTAGCTTCTAAAAGGAGAAGTTATGTGTGGCAACATCTAACAACAATACATCAACTCTGTCTCGTCTGCCAAAACTCTTGTTCATGCTCTGGTCATCTCTCACCTCGATTACTGTAACCGCCTTCTCACTGGCCTTCCTCCGTCTCCCCACTCTCCCCTCATCTCTGTCCAAAACTCTGCTGCCAGGGTCATCTACCTCGCCAGTCGCTTCGACCATGTGCAGCCCCTCCTCTCTTCGCTTCACTGGCTTCCCCTTCCTGAACGAATCCTGCACAAGCTCCTAGTCTTCACCTATAAAGCTCCTCACAACCTTGCTCCCCCCTGCCTCTCTGCACTTATCGCCCTCCATACTCCAGCCCGTGCACTTCACTCCTCCTCTGTCCCTTCTCTCACCCTTCCACGCCTTCCCTGCTCCCCTAAGCACCTTCGTGTCTTCTCACTTGCTGCCCCCCATGCCTGGAACTCCCTCCCTGTCCACATCCGCCTTGCACCCTCCCTTCATACCTTCAAATCTCTCCTTAAAACTCACCTCTTTCGCTCTGCTCTGTCTGACTCTTTATCCTGCTGAGCCACTATTCCTATACCTACGATCGGTTTACCCTTATCCTTGCAACATGGACCTGCCTGCTGTCATTCTCATCGTAACCAAGCCAAGTACGTGCACTTGAGACCTCACATCTTCATGAATGTTAGACCCCTTGTCTCTCCCTCTGTTCCCCTTCCTAAGTCTCTCCCCCAGTTCCTGTCTCTCAGATTGTAAGTCCTAGGGGCAGGGACCGTGTCTATTTTATTACTTTGTAAAGTGCCAGGTACACTGCTGGTGCTATATAAATGTTTGTTAATAATAATAAATAATCAACTTAAGGAGGCAACGTAGGATGCTGATTACTTTGATGCTTGATTTCTGTACTTCTGTACTTACTGTTCTGTAGTATTCGGTTGCAGCAGGTTTTGGCTATTCATGGCTTTATGCTATATTATCAATATTAACCATCAGATAACATGAACTATCTAACATTTGTGTTTACCTCACCATTTGTCTCTTCTTGGATTTTGTTGAATTTAGACGTTTGGAAACATTTTAAATTTAATTGCTATTATAATTCCTTTAAGCTTAATAGATGTTTAATGCATAATGAGCAGTCATGCTGCTGAATATTGGTTAAATAATAGCCAAGGGATTTGCATATAGGGTTAATATTTAACCTATGGTATTTAGATCTAATGTCTGTTCTTCATTTTGTTATATTTTAAAGTAATTTTTTGTGTTGATTGTTGATCTTTTGCATATATTTTGTTGTTTGCTATTTTGTGTGTTTTGTTTGTCTGGGCCATGATGAGAGCCAGTGCCATCGATTAACTAACTGTAACTGATAGCAAATGCCATCGGAGTGGCAGCAAGACTTGAAATGTCAACAGTAAACAGTGAAATGGCAAACAATGCTGCCGCTTCAGGCCTGGACTGCAGAGGTGCCGCGGTCCATTTGAAAATGGCTGAAGATGGAAGCATTCAGAAGCTAAAGGTAAATTTCAGTGCTTAATTTGTCAAAAAAATAATTTCTAGGGCCCAGGCCTGATCCAGAAGCCATTCCCCCCAGTCTCTGTAACCACGCCTCCTGGCCCAGAGTTTGACAGAACAGGGAAATTAATTCTATTATCCAAATAGCAACCCAACCACTGGACTAACCTGACTCCCTGAAGCTGAAAATAAAACAGGAGTTCTTGTGATTTAATCCATATGATGACTAGTGCAGAAGGTGGAGCAGGAAAGTCATTAATGAAAATCAAATAAACTATCCAGATTTTATTCTGGGGTTTGTTTCCAAATCTGAAATGGCCAATATTGGCCTTTTCCTGGTCTCTCACATTTTGGGGTGCTCACTCCTACTGGAGACATTTCCTGGGGAAATGTCAGCCCTCCCTTGAATTTATTAATTTCTGGGGCTGTGCCCTGGCAAGTTCCCTCACAAATTAAAGCATGTTGAACATTCAAAGTTCTTTGAATCTAGAGAAATGGCTTTTAGGGCTGCCTTATGGAATGTGTGCTCCTGAGGTGTAGGGTGGGCTTCGGAAAACATGTGTGTTGATGTTTTAGAGGGTTGTGGATATAAATAGCATGGAGTTTCCATAGTCTGAGATGGTAATTTGTTTTTCAGAGTTAATATTCCCCATTTGCTTTATTCTGGAGGTCAATAAAGAAAATGCTTGAAGTTTCATAATAAGAGCATTGAGTCTCTGATTCTTGCCTATATTACTGTGTGGTTTCTTACACAGAAAGCAGCAGCTCCACTGAAGCAAGGCTTAAGAAGAAACATGAATGATCTGTTGACAGATCTTAACAACAGGGACTAACACTACATTCACCAGTAGTGAATGTAGCACTGTCAGCCATGGCAACTGAAAGTCACAATGTTCAGTTGATGGAGTATAATTTTGGCAAGTGATGGGCAACATCAAAACACACATCAAAACACACAGAGTAAAAAATGTTATCACATAATGAACATAAGATGGAGCATATGAATAAGCTGTTGAAATTTATTTTAGAATATTATTTATATTCTCATTTCTCAGCATATTTTTGCAGAGAGATTAATCAACTTGGTAACTCAACGGGCAGATAGCAAAGTCTCACGCATTCTGGGTACACCTTCATAGGTTATGCCATGGTACTTTATGGAGACATTGACATGCACTTTAACTCCACTTTAACATTTCATATGCATGTTGCAGGGCTGCATAGGGTGCCAATACAGCCCTGTAACATGCATAAGAAATGTTAAAGTGGTGTTAAAGTGGATCTTTGGGCATGTCTGTTTTCACCCAAAGTAGCTTAGATGATACCTTTTACTGCAACAGCTTTTGTCGGTGAAAGTATACAAGTTTTCAGGTCACACAGGGCCTTTCCTCAGGCAAGTAAAACATCAGAACTGGTACTGGCCTCTTGACAGACGTCAATTCTGCGTCTTTACTTACGTAAGGAAAGGCCTGAGAGCTTACATACTCTCACCAACAGAAGTTAGTCCAATAAAAGTTATCACCTGAATTATTTTGTTTCCATCTCTTACATTTAGGGGGAATATGGCAGCCACACTCTCTCTGTACAGTACTTTCTGTTATTCCTGACTCAAAAGTAAACACATTAAATTCATTCTGCAAAAATGCTATTCATGTGGAAAGATAGAAACTGCCATACAACAACAGAATACTTGTCTGTCTAACCCAATGACCAGAACCAGATGCTTCAGTGGAAGGCACATAAATAAAAAAATGGGAAATTATTAAGCAAATTAGTTCACTGGAAAGTTTCTTCCTATCTTCCTCAGAAAGTGCCTGATTTTGCCTCACCCCTCCCCCTTTCAAAATATTTCCATCTCAGCTATTTATGACTCCCATTATTGTAGTATCGGAGTACCTCACAGATGTTCACTACACCCTGATCCAGTATGGAAAAACTACTCCTCACATTTTGCGGAAGCAAAGCCCCAAGGTGGCAAAACTCCCATTGATTTCAAGGGTGTGGGACAAGGCTGTTAATTGTTGCTTTACTGTATGTTATGACTTACGGAGAGTTTGATCCTTTCTTCAAAGTTTGTGTGTGCTCATTTGTCTTTAAGAACCATGGAAAGAGTCCTATTGAGTTCAACGGAAGCTGGATAATGTTATATAAATATCAGTATGCACGTACCATACGGCTCTTTGATCTACATTTATAACAGACTCCCACCATCTCTGCTGCAAATAAATAGGTGAAAACAGATGAAATGTCTGGCCTGTTGTGCTTGTTAATTTATACACTTCTAATATCTATTCATTCACTTTTCTTTTCTAAAAAAAGAAAACAAACACCATCATTTTCATAAAGTGTTTCAGATTAGTGTAGATTTTGGCTAAATATAACTTTTATGGAAGAAAAAAATAAAACATAATTAATTGTTTAAAGAGCAAAATATAAACCACATGAGGCAATGGAACTTGTTGGCTAGAAATCTAACAGTAGTGCTTGGTAGCAGCAAGCACATCTCCTGTTGGACAGATGTTCATGATTTCAAATGGAAAGAGAATCTTTGCTAACGTGAAATGGCTTAGTGACTGCGAAATTGATAGGTGTTAAATGTTTGAACTTGGCCCAGGTACAACAGTCTATCTAGCTTACCAACTGGCCAAAGACACCCTAAGGAACACTGGTGTGTAGCTGCTATAAAAATGCAACAGCAGTGAGAAATATTGACAGATTTATTTATTTTTAAAAAAAAAGAAAGAAAAGGAACCTCCCTCCCCATCCAATGGCCTAGCAATGTCTCTCCGTCTTTGGGCAGCTTTTAGTGCAGTCTGAATGGCTAATTATTGCCAGCAGGGCTGGGAAAGCTGGATCGCAGTCACTTGACTTTAAGGTCCTTGAAGTATTAGCCTCTGGATTTAGCAGAGCTCTGTAGAACACTCCAAAAGTTCTGTGCAAATACTTGTGTTGGTAAAGTCTTGTTTTAATGAATGAAAGCCTCTTCAGAAGATATGAAAAAAGCAAGTTTGTTTCCAAAGGTGGCTGTTTCATTTGGGGAGATTTTTTAAGAATAAATCCCTCCATGGCCTAATTTTCAGCAGTGGCTTGATTAGTTTTGTGTACTTGAGGAAAATACATGGAGTTACGTTACATATATATAAACCTCTATTTTTCCCTAAGGTACTTCTGGATTTAATACTTCAAGGAAAACCAAAGTAGGTCTCTCTCTCTCTCTCTCTCTCTCTCCATGTCCCACCACCATTGGTGAAAACAGACATAATGCTGACTCAAAACCCCTTTAACATTTCTTATGCATGTTGCAGGGCTGTATTGGTGCCCTATGTGATCATACAACATGGATAAAAAATATTAAAGTGGTGTTAAAATGGTGTTAAAGCATAGTTAAGGTGGATGTCTGTTTTTCACCTCATGTTTATATAACTTTCCAGTGCTGGGAACATGATGTATCAAGATCTTCTGCAGTATAGGGTAACAGACAAAGTAGTTGAGGTGATGCATTTTACTGAATCAACTTCTGCTGGTGAGTACGTGTAAGCTCACTATATGATAGCTAATATTCGCTTCAGCTAAAGAACAAGGTGGGAGTGAGTTGTCTAGAAGGTAGTTTTCTTTCATTTCTTTTCTTTTTCTTTTTAAAGCCATTGGCAATTAACAACAGAAGCTGGTCCAGTAAAAAGGTGTCATCTTTGCATTGTCTCTTGTCTCTTTCAGTTGGGACCAACACAGCAATCACACACTTGCTACATCAGAGATGGATACAAAGCATTAAAAACCCAGGAGATTCAAGTAGTTAAGATAGCAAAGCATAGCACACCTGGGCACACATTCTTAAGTTATGGCATAATACTTTGTAGAGACAAAGCAGTTCAGATGATATACCCTTTTTTGGTCCAACTTCTGTTGGTGAGTGTGTGCAAGCTTTCGGACCATACAGGGCCTGAAAACTTGCATACTCTCACCAATAGAAGTTGGTTCAATAAAAGATATCTCATCTACTTTGTCTCCACCTCTTATATTTAGGACCTACACAGCAACTACACTCCCTCTTTCTGCATCTAGGTCAGGTGTGGAACCTCAGGCATGAGGCCCAAATGTGGCTAGTTTTAATTTGGATCCTTCCCAATCCCAGGATCTAGCCCCTGAGCTCAGGGTAAAGGAGAAGGGATGCATGCAAGGATAGGGGGATGGATTTGTGACAGAGGGTATTTCAGACGTGATGGGCCACCAGGCCCGCCATGCTGAATCACACTCTGGGATCCGGATCCCGGTCAGGAATCAGTCTGGTTATCCTTTAGACGTGCCGGCCTGATTCTGCCTGGGGATCACGGAGGGGGCGGGGTTGTGCGGCGCGACGTGTGGCCACACAGCCCTGTCCCCCATGGCCCCCATGCCACCTGCCCTCTGGGAGATGGGCGGGCGCAGCGGCCAATTCGGCCACTGCACCCGATCCCGGACCGGGGCCGGGGCCACGATCAGGCTGGGCCACAGGTAACAGATGTTACCTGTGGCCCAGCCTGAATCATGGTCAATCTGACCACGCTTGGGGCCCAATCCCACCACGCTTTTGGACCTCTGGGCAGCCGGAGGTCCGAAAGTGTGGTCAATGAGATTCCTGCCAGGTATTCACTGGGATGAACATCTGGCGGAAATCCCATTAGACGTTACGGTACAAACGGCCACCACAGGAGATTCACTGTGGGTGACCATGGTATCGTAATGTCTGAAATTACCCATAGATCCATGATTTGGAAGGACTCTCCTCTAGCTAAGTGCACCCTTTAAGTTCTCCCTGCTCCTAACTTCTATGCAGCCCTTGGAATTTGTACTAGTTTACAAAGTGACTCCTAGGAGAGAAAAGGTTTCCCTTTATCTAGGCAGATATAGGCTCTATCAAGGGGAAAAGATAAGGTGTATAGCAAGGTAACTTATTTACATTTGTTTTTCTAGTACAGATAAAGTCAATGATATCTGTAGATGCTTAGCACCTCTGGAAATCAGTTTAATTGGGTAGAAAGATGAGAGCTACATTGTGCCCATCATGCAAATATCACTGCATAATCAAGTGACATTCTGGACAGTTACAACATGTCATCAAATAGGCCCTTTTTATACGGGCTGTGGCACGGGAGGGTTGGTATGCACTGCGGTCCATGTGCAGTGGGTGGGGTAAGGATGTAGATGGGTGCACACCCATCTACACCCACCTCCACCCATCTACCCGCATGGAGCAATCATCATTTTTGCCGGTTGCTCCATGCATGGGGGGATGGGTGGAGGTGGGTGTGCATGCGTGTGGGAGGGAGCGCGTACGCATGCACCCCCACCCACCCCACCTACTGCGGGATTTACACAAGACTCACCCATGCATCAACACCCAGCTTTCTGGGTGTTCATGTGTAGGTGCTGCCTGTGTAAGAAGGGCCATAGTTAATGTTTTGCAATGGATTGAGCACGAGCACTGTATTTTAAAATTAATTTTGTTTGCTGAATTTGCAAAATATAATGCTGATATAGAGTTTGGATGAACACTATACACTACACAAAAGCCTTTTTGTGCTCAGCAAGATCCTGGCACTTAATCCTACTGAAATGAGGAAACCTAAAATACCACAGCTGGCTATATGAATTTTCTATGTGGGTGATCATGTCACATGATCGTGTGCTCTCTCACCAGATGACACTGTGCAGTTCCATATAAAGAAAGACATCAATCCCCGCCCCACCCCACCCCCACACACCCAAAAGCCAGACAGATGTCATGCTGAGTCCACATCTCACCCAAAATTTCCAATAGTTAAAATAGAAAACATGAGGCCAGATTCTACATACTTAGACTACATACAGATTTATTTTCTTCTTGACATTTTAAACTTAAATAGATAAAATAAATAATCCTTAAGTGTTGTCTGTACAAAAGAGAGGAAATAGAAAAGCAAGGGTGACACTTCAGTGAGCATAAGTCAGCAAGAGTTGCATTAGCTCAAGCTCCCATTAAATTCAGTAGTTCTTTCTCTGCAGGGGGAAATAAAAAATAGAGTCTAAATCCTGACTTTGGGAGAAAATAAACCCTCACCCGACTGGGTTGGCTGGTGAGCACTCCCCGACCCCCAACTGGTGGGGCAATGAAACAAATTTGCGGCTGGGCAGCCCCGCCTGCTCGTGCTCCCATCACCTCATCCCCTGCCATGCCATGACAGGCAGCCATGGCAACCTGCTATGGCAGCTCCTTTGCCATGGAAGGGATGGCAGCATGAATAAATGTGTAGGCTTGCTGGCCCACCTAGGTTGGCCTGGGCTGTGGGCCAAGGATCATCCGGGAGACTGTATTCGGGCTTGCTGCCTACCCGGGCATCTGGCGGCCTGGCAGAAACCAATGTAACGTGGAGTCTTTGGCACAGGCAGACCATAGCAGGCACTCATCATCATGTTTGCTTTCACCCTTAGAAAGTCTTATTCCGGTTGACATGAAGTCTCCTTTACACTGCTAATGTAGTCTGGCAGTTTAAATAGGCCTCCGTTTTGAAGTAAACAACATTTAATCTCTCTATTATACTCCCCATTGAGTACTGTGTGCAGTTCTGGTCGCCACATCTTAAAAAAAAGAGTTAGTAGAAATAGAAAAGGTACAGAGAAGGGCAATAAAATGATAATGGGTATGGAACAGCTTCCCTAGCTTGGAGAAGAGACAACTAAGAAGGGAATATGATAGAAGGTTATAAAACCATGAGTGGTGTGGAATGAGTAAATACAGAATGGTTATTTGCACTTCAAAATAGTGCTAGAACTAGGGGACATCCCATGAAACTAACAAGTAACAGATTTAAAACAAATAAAAAAGTATTTTTTCCTCAGCACACAATTAAATTGTGGAATTTGTTGCTAGAAGAGGTGGTCAAGGGCAGTAGTATAGCTAGGTTTATAAAAGGATTGGATAAGTTTCTGGAGGAAGTAGCTATTAGCCGTGTAGGTTTTGAGGAACGTAATCTCTTACTATTGGGAACTGAAAGTGAACAACAGGGAATGGATTGCCCCATTGTGACCTGTTGGGTACTTCTTCCAAGTGACTGACATTGGCCACTGTTGGAGACAGGTACTTGTCTCGATGGACACTTGGTCTGACCCAGCATGGCACTATTTAAGAACATAAGTACCACCATACTGGGTCAGACCAACGGTCCATCGAGCCCAGCATCCTGTCTCGGACAGTGGCCAATCACAGGGGCCTGGGAGAAGCACCCAACAGGTCACCATGCTATCCACTCCCTGTGGGTCATCCCCAGGCTCCCGACAGTAAATGGTTTTGTTCCCCAATCCTGTCTGACTAATAGCTGCTAATAATGGACCTATCTTCCAGAAACTTGTCTAAACCTTTTTTAAACTCAAGTATACTGCTGGCCTTGTAATTCTACAACCTAACTGTACGCTGAGTAAAAAAATACTTTCTTTTGTTTGTTTTTACTCTGCCACCTGTGAGTTTCATGGAGTGTCCCTTTAGTACTAGTTGAGAAGGTAAATAACCATTCCTTGTTTACAAGTTCCACACCACTCATGATTTTATAGACCTCTATCATATCTCCTCTCAGTCGTCTCTTTTCCAAGCTGAATAGCTCCAATCTATCAAGCCTCTCCTCATACGGGTGCTGTTCCATACCCTGGATCATTTTTGTTGCCCTTCTCTGTACCTTTTCTAGTTCCACTATGACTTTTTTGAGATGGGAAGACCAGAACTGCACACAATATTCAAGGTGCGGTCGTACCATTGATTTGTATAGAGGCATTATGACATCCTCAGTTTTATTCTCTATTCCCTTGCGAATAATTCCTAACATTCTATTTGCTTTTTTGACCACTGCGGCACGCTGGGCTGAGGATTTCAGTGTATTATCCGCAATCACTCCTAGATCCTTTACCTGAGTGGTAACTCCTAGCTTAGTACCCAGCATTGTGTACTCATAATTTGAATTATTTTTCACAATGTGCATCACTTTTCACTTGTCCACATTAAATCTCAACTGCCATTTAGAGGCCCAGGCACCCAGTCTTGTAAGATCTTGCTGCAGCTCCTCACAGTTTGCTTGTGTTCTGACTACTCTGAATAACTTGGTGTCATCTGCAAATTTGATCACCTGACCTCACTCTTAACACCCTTTTCCAGATTATGTTCTTACTAGGTTCTTTTATACTGTCAGGGTACTGTAAAGGGGCCCTTAGGTAACTTAGACTCTGTCTTTGAGCTGACACAGTGTTATGTTCCAATTTCACTCCAGGTCAGCAACAGACAGTAGTGTCAGTCCTGAAAGCACAAACTTGCAAGTCGTCCCATTGAAGGCAATGAGAATATATGCATGCCTGTGGTTTTACGATTTCTGCCAATGACAAATGGACCCAGATGCTCAAGCCCCAAACACTGTGTGTAGTGCAATACTGAGTGGATTTTACCTTGTCAGATACATGTAAAGTCTGTCTCTATTTACATTTTGATGACACCTGTTTAGCTTGTGACACGACAATGAAGTCTCACTGAGCTGAAGCTGAATTTCCTGTCTTTTTTCTGTATGCTTTAGTGTTGTTTAAGTCACTATCCTTTGGTTAGTCTCTTTTTAAAAAGCCTGCCTAGAAGTTTAGAAAATATAACTGAACTGAAAGATCAATTCTTGGTAAAACTTGTATTTGGGTAATTTCAGACATGCACAGGGCACGTCCAACCACGCACCGGGATCTGTTTCAGATTCTGGTCAGGAATCAGTCCAGCTGTCCTTTAGACGTACCGGGCTGATTCTGCTCAGGGATCAGGGAGGGGGTGGGGCCGCGTGGTGTGGCCGCACAGCCCTGCCTCCCCCGCGCTCCCCCGGCCACCCGCCCTCTGGGAGACAGACGGGCGCAGCGGCCATTGTGGCCACTGTGCTCGATCCCCTCCCGTGGTTAGGACCAGGGACCAGGATCGACGGAAGGTAACAGATATTACTTTTCGCCAATTCTGGCCCGTGGCCAATCTAACCACACTTTCAGACCTCCGGGTGGTCGGAGGTCTGAAAGCTTGGTCAAAGGGATTCTCGCTGGGGGTTCACAGGGGTGAACATCTGGTGGGAACCCCTTTAGATGTTACGGCACCAGGGCCACCACAGGGGGTTCGCTGTGGTTGGCCGTGGTATCAATGTCTGAAATGACCCTTTATCTAATAGGCCAGAAGACTTTGAAACAGTGTAACCTGATATAATATTGAAGAGCTGAAATGGTGATTAGAATCACAGTGATCCAGTTGGGGGTCCCAACTGCTCTCAAATTCCACAAAACTTCATAGGGAGCACAGAGCACTCAACAGTCTAGGAGGTGTTCAAAATGAATAGGATTAGGACAAAAGGAAGCAAGTTGCAAAGTCATATAATGTTTGAAATATATGTGGAATTCCAGTCTAACTGGTGACTATTAAGGTGCCCTTAATTCATAATCCTCCACCCATTGAAGTCAAGGCAAAACTCTGGATGGTGAAGTATTCCAGATCTGAAAACATTGTAGGAAAGCATTTTCCTTCAGTGTCTTTGTGAAGTGGGTGCAGTGGAGAATATTTGTCACTATTTATGCTCCTGTACTTCCCTGTAGATCAAACCATTAATACAGATTGGGATTGAATGAACAAATAAAGAAATTGTAATATGGTTATTATCAAATCAGTCATCATGGCTAATGCACCAACTTAGTAATTTGCTTTTTTAGATCATAGGAGACGTGTTGCGTATTTCACTTCATTTAGATATTCTGAAATTATAATATGCTACTATAATTTATTTGTAAAAGTTATTTGCATTTGGCGAGTGCCATGAATAAATAATAAATGAAAAAGGAATTTGTCTGTAAGAATTAAAAACTGTCAAAGTTTTTTTTCAGTATTAAAAACAGCAAAACTATGGGTGAAAACAGACATGCATGTAACTCTGCTTTAACACCACTTTAACATTTCTTATGCATGTTATAGGGCAGTATTGGCACCCTATGCAGCCCTGCAACATGCATAAGAAATGTTAAAGCAGTGTTAAAGTGAAGTTAAGCTGCATGTCTGAAATTACCCAAACTCTGCTTTTGGGGAAAGTGTTTGCAATTCTAACTAAGGGTGTATCCTCATGAGCTTCTGCACTCAGTGGTAGACTAATCAGTGTTAGTTATTATTATAATCAGCATTCAACCCTCAGTCAGTTATTACAGATCAGTTTAAGTGTTCTGGAACTGCCAATACTTTTGAATGACATTTCTGATGAATGCTATAAATTCCCCATTTAACTACACTTTAAATGCCTTGATCAAAGACCTAATTATCAGGTTATACTATATTATTATTATTATTATTAACAAACATTTATATAGCGCCAGCAGTGTACATGGCACTTTACAAAGTAATAAAATAGACACGGTCCCTGCCCCTAGGGCTTACAATCTGAGCGACAGGAGCTGGGGGAGAGACATAGGAAGGGGAACAGAGGGAGAGACAAGGGGTCTAACATTCATGAAGATGCGAGGTCTCAAGTGCACGTACTTGGCTTGGTTACGATGAGAATGACAGCAGGCAGGTCCATGTGGCAAGGATAAGGGTAAACCGATCGTAGGTATAGGAATAGTGGCTCAGCAGGATAAAGAGTCAGACAGAGCAGAGCGGAAGAGGTGAGTTTTAAGGAGAGATTTGAAGGTATGAAGGGTGGGGGCAAGGCGGATGTGGACAGGGAGGGAATTGAAATTGCCATTTGAAAACCTTCATTTTTCTTTTGCCAGTATACACCATAGGAATTTACTATATAGTCTCTCTTTCATTCCGTTAATTTATTAACTTAAAATTTGAAAAAAGTTAAGTCATATGCCTCTCAGCATAGATTGAAATTGCCATTTGAAAACCTTCATTTTTCTTTTGCCAGTATACACCATAGGAATTTACATTTATATATCAGCTTTAATCTCAAAGGATTTCAACCTGTCAGTTTAAACAGACTACAAAAAATGGTTTTCTCCACCAGAGAAATGCAGCTGCATCTTGGGTGGGATGAAGAAATAGTAGTTTAACAGGATGAAAGAATTTTACAGTTTTGAACAGGAAGGACTACGCTACTACTATTTATAATTTCTATAGTGCTACTAGGCAGATGTAGTGCTTTACAGTCACAGATTTCTGGAGACAGGTCCCTGTCTAGAGGGCTTACAATCTAATCTACAATGGACAAAGGGGAAGACACAGGGAAAGAGACAGACACATATATTCCCATTTTGCAGATGGGGAACTGAGAGGTTGTGACTTGCCCAAGGCCACCCAAGGAGTTCATTGGCTAGGGTGAGATTTGAATCCCGGTCTCTCAGGTCCAAATCCAGCACCTTATCCACTACACTACAGTGTCTCTGACCAGAGTGTTGAAGATTAAGGGTGCAATCCAAGAGGCAGCGTATGCCACCCACTGACACAATGTCCGGCCAGGTGGAGGGTGCACATTGTGCATGTGCTGCGCTTGAAGCAAGCCACTCGGTACAACAGCATGTCCCTTCCATTGCAACCCCCCTGAGCCCACACACCCGCAGCCTGGGGGATGGAGCAGGCATGGCTCCTGTTCCAGTTCCTACCTTGCTGCGCATGCATGGCACATGTGCAAATGTGCGCCGGAATATGTTAACTGTGCCTGGTGTAGGCGCAGTTAATCAGGGGGTGTTGGATTGCATCCCTAGGGGTAAAAACACATGCCACGGGGTGAAAAATACTGGGCAACATGGTCCAGGTCAGGTTGGGGCACCTGATGTGACCACGGCCAGGGAGCTGTCCCACCAGCCGCATGGCCCGGGTACAGCCAGGAGCATAACAAACGTGTGGGTGGCAGGCCCCGTCCGCGCTGTGCTCTCAGCACCCTATCCCCACCATGACGGCCCCCGGCTCATGCTGGGAAAGCTGCAGCCACACAGACGTGCTCACTCACATTGGCCTGCTCTGACCTGATTTAGCCCAGTCGGGCAGGCCTTATTGCAGGCTGTGTCATTGGAGGGTCTCTGGAGGTCACAGCCTGGGCTAGCCCAACATCACCTGGGGCAATCCAGGCAATCCTGGGCCAAAATCTGGTGGCACATGGTTACATGTGCCGTTGGGTCCCGGGCCAAAGTGGGCCCAAATCACATCTGTTTTTTTACCTTAAATTATCCAACAGATTGCAAGGGGGAATTTGGCTAGGCATAATGCAGTTCCCAATATGGAGGCCAGCATGCCTTAAGTGTCATAGGATCTTCAGTGGTCACATCTGCTTCTCACCTCTGTTGCATTTCCCATCACAAATATGGTATCTCGAGCAGCCGAACAGCCTATCACGCCATTCCAAGGTATTAGCTCAGAAGAATCGCTCCAGCTAAACTTAGTGCAGCATGTTCTCCACCCCAGTTATTAGCCTTGCCCCATGTCTAGGTTGTAAAATCAAATGAAACCACTAAGAGAATATGGTTGTTTTTACATGGATGGAGATGGGTGGGGGGGATGGGTGTTTGGCCACAGTGGGTGGAGGTGAGTGTGCGGCTGTTTACATGGACACACACACACCTCCACCCATGGAGCCTCCTCCGGTTTTCCAGACAGCCCTGTGGGTGTAGGTAGATGTGCATCGGGAGCGCACACACACAAACATCCACAGCCCATGGTGATTACACAGGTACACACCGGGCGCACATCCATCCCCCCACCCACTGCCAGTCATGTACACGGACGGTCCCCCTCCAACACCCGCCGGAACACTGAGTGTGTGTCTGTGTAAAAATGGCCTCTGACTGTAAACATCCAGATGACATCACTTTCCAGGTTTTTTTCCCCACTTGCTCTCTTTTTTGGTATGCCACATTACAGACCAAGTTGGTTGCCAAATATGGAAGACATTTAAGTCAAGTACTAGAATTTATTATAATTTGCTACTCCAAATGGATTGTAGTTTAAATAGCATGCTCTATATTTTTTGTGTATAGAAAATATTGACCAAAACTAGCACATTTAAAATAAAAAATCCACAAAAGCAGTGAATATCTTTGACTTTTTTTAATAAAAATACATTTTAAAAAAATCTGGGTTTTTTTTCCAACCCAAAATGCTTTACTACAAAAAAAATCTGTTTTAATGGAAATTTTCAATTGTCAACCCCTCCAAATTTTATTTTAAAAATAATATTTTGAATTTTTTCACAAATGAATGTAAATTCTTGGTATGTTTTGGTTGCTGAAGTTTTGGTCAGTATAGTTGCTGACAAGCAAACATTTTTACAACGCAATTCTGTGGTTATTATTCCGACCCCTTTTTTTTCCACTGGAACATGAATAGCCAGACATTAACCTACACAGAAAATGGAAATTCCAATCTAAAAAAATCTTCAACTTTTGTTTAGATTTTGCTGCTTTCCAGTGAACATTTATATCTGAATTCTCTGATGGCAGAATGAAATTATATTTACTACTGGGGAATAAGCATGAAGTAAGAGTGTTGAATGGCTGGTGGGGGCTTGAATAACTTGAAATATAATTAATACCAATAGATTCCACATGAACTTACATTCAAAATCCTTCACATAAAAGGAAAGAGTAACATATGGTTTGCCATGTGCTAAGTAGTCATCTGTCCCTGAATGTCCCTGCTAAATGTGGCCTGAATTAAAGATATATAAAATCCATAAATACTGTTTTATTGTATGCATCTATTTGTAACTAAATAACCAGAAATAATAAATAATATTAGCAAGTGGTAGTAAAAAGCAATTTGTTTTTACTGAACTCAGCTATAAAGGCTGCATTCAGACTTCAGACTTCAAAACACCCTCCTTTGCTAGCTGTTAGCAACACCATGGTGTTACCTCATTGTCACTGTGCAGTGTGCAGTGATCCTTTTTGTGAAGTCTGAACGTATCAGCCACACGGAGTGTTTTCACATGAGACTAGAGGAGGCTCCTGGAGCGTGTGGTCACTTTGTGCCCCCCACCCTCAGTTGCCACCTGCAAGTTCTGTGCGGGACCACACCAAATGGATAGATGTTCCTCCCTGTCATGGTCAGCCTGTGCTTCCCACCCCCCCACACACATAGGGTGTAAACAGATGGATGGCAGCTTTGGGGGCAGTTGCGCCAGCCCGATTCACTTCTGGGTTGGCTGGTCCATCTGGAGGCAGCCCTTCAAATGTGGAAATGGAGCAGGCTGAGCCTGAACCAGGGCAGCTTTGCATGCGGTGCTCTGGAACATCCCAGAGTGCTGCCAGTGGAATACGCTGACCAAACCCGGGGCACTGGCCTGGAGTTGAGCTTCTGTTTGTCTGCTTGGCAGACCCATGCTACAGCTCCATTTCTGGTCAGTCATTGTCCTGGCAATACTATAGAGTTGCAGGTGCCAGCCTAGAGCATTGGGCAATTACCTGCAACTCCATGGTGTGTGTGTGTGGGGAGGGGGCACAGCATGGACAGACCGTGGCCAGGGGAACCCACTGGTGAATCCAGGGCTAAGGGAGGCAAAATATGGCAGCATCTCATGCATTAACACCCAGTGGCTCATGTGTTAATACCCATAGTAGCCCCAAGATGAGCTTCAGAAGAGTCACTGGATATTTCCTGTGGTGCATCTTCTGTGGATCACCCCCAGTTACAATGAAGTAGATCCATTCAGATGCCCTCAAAAAGCCACTACACATAACGTTGATGCTTCCATGGGGCTTGTCGAAGCTGAATGCATGCAGAGAACTGTGTGTGTAATGTATATATATTAATTTATTTATTTATTATTATAATAAATGGGAGGATGGTTTTTTAATTATCTTTTATGCCTCCCTTTTATGTATTTTATATATTTTATGTATATTTAAAATATTTTTTTTTTTTTTGTAAGCCGCCTCGAACTGCCTAGCCAGGAGAGGTGGGATATAAATGCTGCAAATAAATACATAAAATAAATATAAATCCATAGGAGGGGAGAAGAGGGTGCAATCCACCCATGGGATACCAGCATGAGCGCCCTCCAGTGTGAGGTGATATTCCTGGGAGGTAAACCGTGGCACAAGGGTTACAAAGTATGACAGGGTTTGTCGGCTCCCAGGGGCCAGCGGAGCAAGGCGTGAGTGCTCGGGTCCCAGACACAGCAGCCACCGCTGCTGCCTCATTCCACCAGCGCCCGGTCCCAGCAGCAGCAGCAGCAGGAGGAGGAGCTAGGCTGCGCGCATAGGGAGCGCGCCAGCGGGTGAGGGTGACTTCACCAAAGTAATATAACTGAGCTCACAAGCATTTTGCCAGCAGATTTGGAGGTCGGCTGATGGGAGTGACTAGCGGAGAGGAGGCAGCTGCAGAATCCCAGTGCTTGCAGCAGCCGCCGGGCTTTGTGAGTGCCAAACTGGATCGGGTGACGCAAAGTGCTGGAGCCACTGTTTAGAGATTGGGCAACTATCGGGCTAGTGAGTGGGTCTGTGAGTTGAGGGGCGCCGGTTGAGGAGGCTGTTCCCAGGATTAGAGTGAGAGTGTGGGAGAGGAATAAATTAGAATGGCGGGATCCACCGGGCCATTAACTACTCAAGTAGCCCAGCGCCTGCGGCCATGGGGCCGTCTCTGTATGTGTAGCCTTAGGCTCCGGTTAGGGGGCCGGGATTTCACAATTCTACAACAAGGTGAAGTGAGGACTTGTTTATATCTTGAGGGCCCTACGGTGCTGCCTCTAGATGGATAGGAAGAGAGGCCGGGACTCCACCTCCCTATCATCAAATGGGGACTTACCTTCCAAAATTACTAAGAGCTTGGCGACTGAAGAAGTGAGTGACTGTTTTCCTATTCAGAATCGTTTTTCAGCTTTAGCAGATCTTGAGGAAGACATTGGAACTTCCCTGGGTACCTCCCCGCGGGCAGCTGTCTCTTCTGGGTCGCTGCCTGCCCAGGGGCCTGGGAACAAGCATGAGGATCCATGCACTGACTATCTGTGGTGTCAAACAAGATTAATAGCCAGGACAGTGGATGCCCTTTTTTCTAGTATAACAGATCTGGATAGCTCTGTTAATAAGGTCAAACTCTAGTTGCATGAAGTGGTGAGCAGACTGGAGGATTTGGCCAATTACTCTCCGAAATTATTGTCATCTGAGGAGACTCATTTGAACCAAAGACTTTTTGTGCTAAAGCAGAACTCCTCTAGATTTTCTGTCCATTCTCTCCTAAAGCGGGCTGAAATTTGTGAAAAGGAGATCTGTTTGTATGTAGGGTTGGATTCTGATGGCACCTACCCCCCTTGGGACAATTTGGATAATGTAGCCAGTAATCTTTCCTCTTTACTGGGCAATCCAGTTAGACCATCTTATATTACTAATATCGATAGATCTTCCCGGGGGAATTGGCTTTTTAACTTGAAGGTTTCCTTTTCTAACAAAGTTTGGGTTAAGGAACTATTCAAGGCGCGGAAGTATTTATTAAGTAGGGGTATTTCTATCGACAGAGTTTTGGTTTATAAGAAATGTTTGGATATAGGGGATAGTAAATCCAATCATCTTCTATGTCCTTTCTCTTCACCTAACGTAACACCTATTGGTGTTAGGATTTTAGGTATCCCTAGAGTAATTGCTTCTACAGAGGCCAAGGGGCTTTCTCTGGTCCTAGAAAGTCAATTACAGACCATCATGGAAGGCCCACCGGATTTGATGGACTTAGGAGTCGATTTAGTACCTCAGCCCCAGCATATTGAGGCCCAAGCCCCCCAGCCTTGCAGTGTACTTCAATTGGGTCTTACTAGTTCTCAGGTTCTCCCTCCAGTTCAGATTACCCCAAATGGCCATCTAGGGATAATTACAGGGACAGTCAGGCAAACACAGGATTATAGACACCTGAATGAAGATTTTGCCACTAAGGTAGGATCCTTCCTCTTGGGTCAGGTAGCAACAGATGACCTGGTCTATATTTGGGAAATGTTTTGTAAACTCTCAGTTATTGATCAGGACAATTTTTTATCCTGTTTGGGGCATATTAGGAATTTTGTCCAGTCTGTAGAGATAAACTTCAAGACACCAGACCTCAAAGAGGACTCTTGCCCTCAATCTCATCCAAAAGTATTAACAGCAGCTTGGTATTTGTCAAATGCTGAGATGGGTTCTCTACGTAAGGATAGCAGTGGCCTAGTTAATGGTTCCCCCAAGGGGGAGACTATACAACAAAATCAGGGGGCCACTGAACGAACTCATGTAAGAGCTGTGGTCCCTATGAGTAACGTGGTTACCTTGGATTCAAGCTTATTCTCAGTTGAGCCTGCCCCAGATGCCTTCTGACAGGAGGATGTACAGATAGTTTCTATTTTACAAGACACCATTAGAAGTGCTATGCGAGAATCTTATAGGGATATCTTGGGAATAAAATCTCCTATGGGGGTTAGGGAGAGTTTATTCTCCCTGGCCTCCTGGAATATAGCAGGATTAAAGGCTAAAACTAGGAACAAGAAGTGGTTAGAGTTCTTGGAAAGGTTTGACCTTATATGCTTTCAGGAGTCTTGGCTGAATCAAGAGGACACTCTGAGCCTAGAGGGATTTCAGATTTTTTTACATGGGGGGCAGAAGAAAGATGGTAAGGGTCGAATTTCAGGTGGCCTTGCTTTTTTTGTATCAGATCTTAGGGCAGGATTATTTTGCCCTCTGGACTCGCCAAGGCCTGAGTACCAAGTGTGCCTACTTGAATTGGGTACTCATTTAAGTAGGCACTATGTTGTAATCAATGTTTATATCCCTCCTACAGTATCAGAATACCATAGAGCAGATGTTTGGCCAGCCCTGGAAGAGACCATGCTTGACTTGGGCAACTAATTCCTCTTTGCAGCATTTGTTCTCGTAGGGGATTGGAACGTCCACCTGGACAAAAAACAGCTAAGGGCCAAGATAACTTCTGATCTCGAGCTGGAAACTGTGTGTGGTAAACCCTCTAGTGCTTTCCATGCCATATTCCACCTCGAGGGACTGATGCAGAGATTTGATTTGGTAGTTGCAAATCAAGATCTTCTTGATGATAAAGTGGGAGGTTTTACCTTTATGGGCCCACAAGGCAATAGTAAGGTGGACTTAATTTTGGTAGAGGCTGATAGGCAGGGACAGTTTGGGGAAGTTAGTCTTACCCTTAGGCCAGAAAGTGATCATCTTACCTTAAGCATTGGGTTGCAGACGGATATGACCAACAGGTCTGGTTATCCGGCAGTTGGCATGAGTGACCGACTTAGGAAATTAACTCCTGTGGCACTCATGGCTGAATTTCAGGCTATTGGTAAAGGAGACAATATTCTCCAATGGGTACAAACGATACAGGAGTCTTTGGATTTGGACCTAATATTGAAGTGTTTTGAAGATATATTAAAGTACCTCCACGATAAACTGTTTAGTAGACGTAGGCCTATAAGATCAAAGCAGATGTCTCGTAATCTTTGGTACGACCGAGAATGTACATCTGCCAAAAGGAATCTCATTAATTTGAAAAGGAAATGGGCCAGGAACCAATCGAAGGGCCTATGGGAGGAGTACAGCCATTTGAGGGCCTCTTATGAAAGTCTATTAGGGTGTAAAAAGAGGGAGCATTTTGATAGAATATGGGCAAAAATGGCAACAGATCTAGCTACTGGGCATTCAGGTGGTTTCTGGTCCTCCCTGAATAAAATTATTAGACCTAGGGGGATATCCAACTCCCAGGTCATTTCAATGGAAGTATGGGTTGATTTCTTCAAGAGTTTATATTCAGATTGCCAGGTGGCTCTGATTCTCAGATACATGACCCACCCGCATGGCACCCGGAAGATTTCTCTGAGGATAAAATTATTAAGGCTATTATGTCACTGAAGCAACAGAGGGCCCCAGGCCCTGATAAAATTACAGGTGAAATGCTCCAGGATTGGAACCTTATTTAGACCATGCTCCAGCACTGGAACCTTATTTAGACCATCTGACAAACCCAAGACTGCGGAGGAGTTATACTCTGCTCCATTTTCAGCTGGTGCAGACTGCAGTCTTGGAGGGTAGATACCATAAGGTGAAATACGTCCAGCGACGCTGTAATTGCAGCATCAAGGAGGTGGGGGTCAATGGACAACTTCCTTCTGAGATGCTCTTATTATTCAGTTCTGAGGGCAACTTGGCTCTCCCCACTTCTTAGAGAAGATATGTCCTTTGAGTTGGAGGGATGTTATTTATTCCTCCTTTCTGTTTCTAGTAGGGAGGAAATGGTTAATATCGCATCTTTTATCTGGCTGGCATCCAGGAGAAGGACTAGTATAAAGGATAAATTACAATTACTCGGCCAGCCAGTTTAGAGGTGCCATTCCCTTAGATCAAAGATCACTTAGTTCAGGATTTGAGGATTTAGGTGGGCTTTGTGTATTGGGTGCCAAGCAATTGTTATTAGAAGCCTACAGCTGTTATGTAAAATGGTTAATTATATTGAATTAGAGAATCTATGAGCTATTCTCTAGTCTTATGCACATTGAGAATCCTTAATTGGATTTCTGTTTTATATTACTGTTCTTTTTGAATTGATTTTAAAATGTAAGTTAAAAGTTGAAGTCGATTTTGTATCTTATCTTTGTATTTTCGTTATTCATGTTTAGGAGTTTAGGGTATTTTGTATCCTGTATTTCTGGTATGTCTGTTTATTGTTTGGGCTATAGCGAAGGCTGAGTCTTAATAAATTATTTGATTTGATTTGATATAAATCCATAGTATAGCTCTGCTGTTTGGGACTGCCTGCCTTATTGGTAACCACATAGACCAAATTCCAAAAGTTCTGAGAGTTAACTTTAAGTTAAGTTTTCATCTATTTCAGCTCCCAAAAGCACGGCCAGATTTTCAAAAGGCTTTGACTCCCATTTAGGCACCAAAATAAGGGTCAAAATTTCTCAAAAGCAAAAAATACCCAGCTGTTCTTACTGTTTCACGTATGTTTTTTTCCTCACCTAGGTGAAAGGTTCATTGTCACTCAGCACAGAAAACAGGTATTCATTCTAAATTCTCAGGCAAGCTATCTTAGTATCTCCTCTACTGAGGTGTCTTTGGATAAACGATTCTTCACTCCTATCCTGCATTATTGCATGCCCTACCAAATTTCCCATATGTGACTGCATTTTAGTGACATATATATTTCATTCTGTAAAACATCTTGGGATCTGGTTCTTATGGATGAAAGACAGTACGTACATGTAAGGTATTATTATTTTATGAATACAGGTGTCAAAGATCTGACACATCTCCACTCGTATGCCTTTCACAAATAATTTATATCAGTGTTCATCTATTTGATAGCTTTATAGCTTAAAGATGGTGCTATAATATTTTTTTTCCATTTTAGTATACAAATTTTGTTAGATGTCTTTGAGGCATCCAGAACTCAAGAGAAACATCTTTTGAGCAACTGATCTTTTACCTTTCATGCTTTCTTTAAAAACCTCTGCTTCTGCATATGTGATATGTTAGGGATGATTACAGTAAAAGTAGAGAATTCTCTTAAATGTCAGACTGTCTGCTCCACAGCAAATACTTCAGTGTTTTATTCATCCAAAGTCTTTTTGAAGGTCACTTTACTAAAATCAAACAACAGTAAGATTAATGAAGGGATTCTAATTTCTTAATGGTCTAGAAAGCTAATGATAATTTTATTGTTTGATGTTTTGCTATAGACAATGATTTTTGGTGGGTTTTAAAAATGAAGATCAGGTATGGATTGTATAATGAAAAACATATGTAGTTACTTAAGCCTGCTAAGCCAAATCTGTCCCTGTGTTCTGCAAAACTATACTAAACCCTTTGATTTATGTGCAGCATGCTGAGTCCCGCAACACAATTATCTTATCCATTTTAGGAATATCTTAGAAAAAGAATTTTACATTTACACGTTATAAAAGAACCCAAATTTAATAAATATGTGCATGTAGGTGTATAAACACACAGTCAAAATTTCATTAATTAAATATCTGCTGGAAGAGTTGTAAGTTTTCCCTCTGAGTATTTAGGGTTGTGACAAAATGGACACATTATTATCACATTACCATGTGTGTGTGGGCTTTTTTGAATGGATGACCACGTGTGCGGGTTGGGGGCATCCATGCGATTGCTGTAGGGTGGATGGGGAGGCATCCGTTTGAACACTGCAGCGAGTGGGTGGTGGTGCGTGTGTGCTCCCGTGCTCCCGTCATCACTCATGCATGGAGCAACAGGCGCCAATGGCTGATACTCCATGTGTGTAGATGGGTGGAGGTGGGTGGGGGTCCATGGGAACGCACCCGCATGCACTACCCCCCACGCCTGTTTGAAAAGGACCTCTGTGTGTGTGTATTTTATATTCCTCATTTCCTACGCTCTCAGTGTTTCCGTACCAATTTACTTGAAGAGGTTGGGTAAAGTTTTCACAAGTACTTAAGTGACTTAGGCTCTTTTTGCGTGGGTGGGTGGGGTTGTTCGGTGTGCGCGCCGGTGTGTGTATGGTGGGTAAGGAGAGGGTGTAGATGAGCACACACTGATCTCCACCCACCTCCACCCATCTACATGCATAGAGAAACCACCCTTTTCACCAGTTGCTCTGTGTGTGGGTGATGGGTGGAGGTATGTATGCATGCATGTTCATTGGGAATGCGCACGCACGTACGCACGCACAGCTACCCGCCGCGGCTTTTACATGAGACTCACCCACGCATGAACACCCAGATATCTGGGTGTTCATGCTGGGGTACTGCCCGTGTAATTCCCGTAGCGTGTGTGTGTGTGTGTATGTGTATGTGCATGCTCCAGCACACACGCATGCACACCCACCTCCACTCATCCGACACATATGGAGCAACCGAAGGAAACTGCAGTTGCTCTGTGCATGTTGATGGGGGCTGGAAAAGGGAGGGCAGGGTCTGAAGGACCATGCTCAGGAGGAAAGGCGAGGAGATAAGGCATGAGCTGAAATGGGGGAGGGGTAAAATGTGCATTAAGTAGAAGAAGGGAGCTGAGGAAGTGTGCTTAAAGATAGGTGGGATCAGTAAGCCAGATTTATTAATTGGAAAAGGGCCATATAGGCATTTTCACACGAGACACTCTGTACCCACTACCTGCCCACCACCCACCTACTATACATGTTGCAGGGCTACAGTGTTGCCCTATGGGTGCCCTGTAACATGTATAGTGGGTGAGTGGTGGGTGAGTAGTGGGTGGAGAGTATCTTGTGTGAATATGCCGTAAAGGTCATAAGCTATATTTCCCCACATATCAGAGGTTTAACATTGTATCTTTGAAGCAACATGGGTCCTATTGAAATGAGTGCCCCACTTAGGCCCTTTTCAAATGATTGTGAGTGTGTGGGCAGATGGGTGGTTGCCGCAGTGGGTGAGTGGAGCATGGATGGCCTGTTACACTGATGCCCAACCACCTCCACCTATCTCCACGCACAGAGGCACCTCTGTTGTCCTCAATACCTGTGTGTGTGGGAGATGGGTGGAGTGTGGGAGCGCACATGCACCCCCACTCACCTGTCACAGCAGTCACACAGATGCCCCCCACCCCCCAATGTGGGCGTGGGGGGGGCGCGTCAGTGTAAAAGGGGCCTTAGAGCTGAAACGGGTACCTGATTTATTACCCACCGGTAATACTCACAATTTTGGATACAGTGTCAAGTACCCAACAGGCTACCTAGGTGCTGGCAGGCTACCCAATTACCCCAAAAGATCAGGAACTGTTGGTACCGATTTACTGACTGGTAAATAGGTTTGGGGAAATATTGAAAAATGGGACAGAAATTGGCATAATTGTTACTGGAAGTCGTATTCCAGCACCGGAAGACAGAAAATCTGGCCATCAGGCACTAATCAGGTACCAATTAGTATCCAAAGATGATGGGCTGGGTCGGGTATTGGACAGTTGCTAAGTTTACCCATTTTGTTATTTTAGCTCTAGTCAGCACTGAGGTTAGCTCAGATGCTGAAAAGTTAGAGGTCTTCCCAATATTTGAACCTTTCATAAGGGGAAATCACTGAGGGCCTTTTCACACAGACGCCCCCCTCACCCACGTCTGATCAACTGTATTATGAGGCCATAAGACATGGCACATTTTCAAGGGAGCTTCATCATCTTAAGTACAAGATGTATGACATGGTGCACATACCAGTTGCAGGCACATATGTTGTTTGCTTGCTTATTCATTCATTTTTGGATCTTTAGTTACTAAAACACATGGGGTTCCATTTGTTTTAGTAACTAAAAGAAAATACACGACCCCTTGTTGAGACTAGTTCTTTTCTAGTAACTTGGTCCATAGTGTGTGTGTGTACGTCATAGGACATTTACTTTCCACATTTTGTCATTCAAGTTTGCATTTAGTCAGGTGAAGTGCAGGATTCTGATGCTCTATCAAGGCAAATAGGGACAAAATAGTATGGGGATATCTTTTATTGGACCAGCTTCAGTTAGTGGAGGTGCAAGTTTGCGGACCGCAGATAATATTCTTGGTAAAACTTAGAGTGGAACCAACCAGATGTTTGTTTTAACCCATAGGATTTCACCTGGAACCAAACATGTAGCAAAATGCAATCCACGGGCTTAGGAAATTTAGCGTTACTAATTATCAGTGTACAAGGACAGATTAAAAAAGGAACTCTTATTGCAAGGAGCCACAAGTCTAGTGTTTAGAGTTTGCAGCTGTGGAGAAACTGGTATTTGCAGCATGTGTCTTCAGTATGTGCTTTAGTCCCATTGAAGTCAATGCTGAATTAAACCCATGGATTGTTATATATTTGCTGTCAAGTGAAACCCTGTGAGTTAAAGCAAATTCTGGGCTTGAGTCAAATAGTTCAACTCCCAGTCAAAGGGACTTCAAAAAATATTAGAGTGCTACATGGCACTCTGAATCATGGCTAAAGTGATGAAGTAATTGTACCACATAAAATAAAAACAAAAACAGGTCAACTTTACAAAAAGCCCCTCTTCCATTTCAGGATTATATATCAGAAGAGTTTCTTAGGGATGGGCAACTGTGGTTTGGATGTTTGGAGTTCGAACTCGATCTGTTCGGATGTCCAAACCGAACGTTCGAATTTCCGAACAGTTCAGAAAAGTTTGGAAAAGTTCGGTTGAGTTTGGGGATGGGAAAAATGTGACTTCGGGCGGGAAAAACGTGACTGGAAGGGGGAGGCAGCTGAGAAGCAGACTTCCTGGCACCAGGGGTAGAGACCAGGGGTGGTTTCAGGGTCAAATGATACCTATAAAAAAAAATATCTTCGAATTCGGTATCGGTATCGATAGCGCTATTTAAGAGTGTTCGGCCAAGTTCGGCTGAACCGAACTCTGCGGAGCTGAACATCCGAACCCGAACTCGGGTTTCAAACCGAACGACTGAACGTCCGAACATCCAAACCACGTTCTGTTCACTCAACCCTAGAGTTTCTGCATTTGTTCACAGTGGTATATTTTGGAAGAGAATGATCAGTTTGTGATCTGCCTTTTAAGGATGCAACTTTCAAATGGGCCGTGATGGGTGAGGGGATGGGTGTGCAGCCGTGGTGGGAACAGGTGCACACCCATCTCCACCCACAGAGCAACTGGTATTGGAGCCCATTGTTCCATGTGTGGGTGATGGGTGGAGATGGGTGTAACGTGGGAGTGCACATACACCCCACCCATCCCCCACAGCATTCCCATGGGCGCCGCCACCCATCTCCATGCAGAGAAACTGCATGGAGATGGGTGGGGGTGTCTCGTGTGAAAAGGGCCTATGAGGAGGACTTGACATTTCCCCCTAGGATTAAAACAACTATACTTTCCTAATGAGAGAGAGACAGTAGTTATTCAACAAAGTTGCATAGATAACTGATGAGTGCATAAAAACTTTCACTATGTTCAGACCTTTCCCAGGAGCATCTTTCCCCTCTTTGATGTCTTTTTCTAAAAAAGTTCTGGTTTAGGACATGGTAAATTCTGAATGTTTGAAAAGCAATTGTCACACTGCAGTGCATGTGAGAGGAAACAGGACAGACCACCCGAATCCAATCCTTTATGTGGACATTTAATCTCCTTCACCAACATCAAAGCCCTTGCTCTGACATCCAATTGGATTTCCTCATGTGAAGTTTCCAGTTTATTTTCTCTCCCTTTTCCTCTCTCTCTCATCATTTGCCTTAATTAATATTATTACTGAAAGGGATATTTTTTTCACCTTATGAAGTAGCGTTTACTCTTTCACTTGTATATTTATAGTGGTTTCAGGTAGTTGATCTTTCTTTTCTGTGGCCCTATTTAATTAAACATCAGAAGGAACAAGTGGAAAAAAAAAAACGCCTCAGAAACTTGGGAAGCGATGGATTTAGACTTGTAACCTCCCTTTTGTATGTAGAGGGCATGGAATCAGAGGTCCTGGTGAAGAAAAAGACACATAACTCCCAAGTTGCTCTAGCCTGTTGTATCATTTTGGGGGGTAAGTAGAACCAGTGGCAGCTTGGCTCTGTGAAGGAGCAAAGGCTTCTGAGCTCTTTAAAAGCATAGGATTGGTGAGATTAGCCAGGAAAAATCCTACAGATTTCAGGTCATCTCTATGTTAGGATCCTTGGCTCTGTGATCCTCCTCATTACACCTCTCCTCCCACACTGTCAGGTCAGCTCAGGATACCAGATACTAGGGGTGCGACTCCAGGGGGATTATCAGGTATCGGAGTTACCGGTATCGGATCTCCCGATTTTGGATTTATCAGTATCGGAATATTGGATTTTAACATTGCCAATTTTCTCATATCTTTACATTGCAGCCATTGACTTCAATGGGCAAGGTTAAAAATCCAATAAAACCGGCAACGTTAAAAATTCAATATTCCAATACCGACAATTATCAGATTAATCCAATACTGCCCATTATTGGCATTATTGGATTAACCCGATACCGATAGTCCCACTCCTACCGGCGGATACTGAGTGGTATCTGTTTAATGTTTTAGCAATTTATTACCACATAATACTGCAATGGGGTGTTCACTGTAGTGCTGTTTAACATATTACCATTTTGCCATTTGGCATTTACTGTATTGTCATTGATCATTTCCCCATAATTCCTTTCCTGTTTATTCACTCTCCCCAGTCTGGACACAGTTTTAGGCTAGTAATGGTAACATTTAGTTATGTAGTAAGGTGGCAGTATGGTAACATTAATACGGTAAACTGATGAACTCTTGCACTATTATCCAGTAATTTGGTTTGTCAGTTAGTCATTGCGGTAATAATTTTGCGGCTGAGTAACAACAACCAAAGTATCTAGAATGGCAGATTCAAAGATAATAAATTTACTGTTCAGTTCAGACCTACTTGACCATCCCTCTCCTTGTTGTGCATTCAAACCCTGCTCTGAAGGGGAGCTAATAACAGAGAAGTAATAACAACAGGGAGTTTGATCCTAAACCCCATGTAAACCGCCCAGAAACTGCACGCGTGTATGCATACGTGTTTTCCGCATGGCACAATGGGCCAGCTTTGGGAATACGTGTGGTTTGCGTGCATCTATAGTTCCCCACAGTTTACACAGGCTTTGGGATCGAGTTCACTATGTACACCTGCTCCTCCTTAGCTCTCCAAAACCCTGCCCAGTTCCCCCCTCTACCCACAAAAACAGAAGTGGATCCATCTTCTGGGAAATTAAAGTGCTGAGCAGACAGTGACAGTGGCGGTGGGCCCTCCAGGATGGCAGGGGCAACGCTCCACCTGGCTCCCAGGGCCTTTTTGGCCGGTGGCAGCAGCTTAAACCCCGCCCCCCAAAGGCTGCATTGACATCACGCTGAATGTGTGGAGCCACCTCGAAGAACCTTGTTTAGAGAGGCAGAGACCTTCTGAAGATCTCTGCCTCACTAAACAAGGTTCTTGGAGGTGGCTCCGCGCATTCTCACCGGTTGTGTGTGCGCGCGCGCACACAACCGGTGACTCACCCCGGTGATTCCTAAGGAAGCCTTCAGAGTCAAAAGGGAGGTGTTCTCCCTTTATGCGGAGTGGGCGGCTAGAAGAGCTGTCCACTCTGCACAAAGGGACCCTGCAATGCAAGAGTGCCACAGGGGCCACTCTTGCATTGCAGGAGCTGGGCAGGGGGAAAGTTCATACGGGGGCGTCCCCCAATAGAGGCACCCCCGGTATGAACTAAGAGCTGCACATGCGTCAGCAGCTCCCAGCCCCCTGCACAAGCTGGGTCCCAGCCTGTGCAGGGGGTTGGGAGCTGCTGACACGCACGCAGCTCTTAGCCTCCCTGAGTCCCTTTCTCCCTCCCTGCTGGATTCCAGGCTAAGAGTCTCCCTGAGTCCCCCCTGGATGCAGGCAGCAGTGCTGAGGATCCGGCCCCACCATGTGGCAAGTAAATTGCGGGGCCCAGGGTGGGGGTGGGGGGGAGTGCAGGCACATGGGGGGAGTGGGGGTACATGGGGGCGAGTGCGGGCACATGGGG
>QEPC01008312.1:1189233-1263590 GCA_003113815.1 Sphenodon punctatus
TTTAAACAAAAATCCAGGCTGGGCAGGGTGGGTGGGGGGTGTCCCCCCTTCCACCCGCGCAGCCTGGGAGGGGGAGGGGGAAGGAATTCATTTATTTCATTGAGTTCAATGGGGACACAGTGCCCCATTGAACTCAATGAAATAAATCCGGTACCGGTATACCGGATTTAATCCGGGAATCTGGTTTTTGTAGAACCGGTAACCGGTAAATTCGGTAACCGGTAATGGGCCCGGGGTCCCACCACTAATATATACACAACTAATATCTATATAATATATGGACAGGGGGAGACACACAGGGGAAGGGAAAAGGAAAACTCAGAGATATACACTATCTCTAATCTAATCTATATCTATATCTATATCTATCTATATCTGTGTACGGGGGAGACAGGCAGGGGAAGGAAAAAGGTAACATGTAAGGGAAAGGAATAAGGATTGGAAAGGTAAGGTGGTAGGGATATATATGGGAGGATTGTAAGTGCAAACACCAGCAGATTGTGCAAATGGGAAGCACCCTGACAGAGCAATAGCTAACACAGAACCAGAGTCAAGCAACCCAGTCCTGCAGTATAAAGGGTTGCAGTGCCCTCCCCCAGAGCTCCCCTGACTGGTTCTGGGAGGCAGGAGGCATTGAGCAATCACAGGGTGCCATTCAACTGCCTGGGACCTGCTTGCACTGCTCATTGGCCAGCGATTACATCCATCAGGTCCTTCCCCTCCCATCACAGGCCCAGTTCAAGAGTTCAACACTGTTTCTGACTCCGAGATGTCTGCTCCCTCCTCCCCTCGCCACATTTCCCTCCAAAAAACACCTGCCAGGCTGCTAGGCAATAATGAAAGCAATAAAGACTTTTGTTATCCTTATTGATTGTTATTATTTTTGTCGCTTTCTTTATTGCAATAACGATAATGAAAATGACAAATTTTGTTTTCGTTATTGATATTAAAAAAATGACATGCACACCCCTACCATTTAGGGATTTAAAGGTCAAAACCAGCTCCTTGAATTGTGCCTGGGAAGTTATAGGAAGCCAGTGCAGACCATAGAGTACAGGTGTAATGTGCTCGTGGATATCCACCCCCAAAAGGAGCTGAGCTGCAGCATTCTGCACCAGCTGCAGCTTCCAAACAACCACCAAGGGCAGCCCCACATAGAATGGTTTGAATAGAGATGAAATAGCTGTGGTTGAGCTTAGTGGGATGAGAGCAGGCAGTTGCATCAGTGGCAACAAGGGTAACCGAGGTGAGGAATGTTATGACAGGTCTCAAGAAGCAAGTGAATCAGAGGTACCCTGACCCAGGCAACAGCAAGGGCTATTGAGGGCACTCCAATGGGACAAGGGCCTGGGAAGTGCATCATGGGATATGTAAGTGGCTCAGGAACCCCAAGTATAGGACCCCCATATCTTTTAATTGAGTCCCTGTAGTGAGAGGTGCTACTAGAAGCACCTACTAGAAGCATATGCTACTAGAAGCATACTTTGCAATGTGCTCTGAAAGCCTTATGCATAACTTATGAGTTCTCTCCTAGGCCAGTGTGTGCAGGGCTGTGGAGAGGAATCCACAGTCACTCAGATCCAACACCCTAAAATTGAAGGGATGCAGCCCATAGTGGTAACGGGAGGATCAGGCTGTAGCTTTCTGCTCCCAAGCCCAAGATTGTCATTACCTTCTTGCTCACAAGCCCAGCATAATACAGTGACATATTATTTATTTATTTATTATAAACATTTACTATACCACCCCCTCCTGCCAAAGGCAGCTCAGGGCGGCATACAATATAAAAGCATAAAACAACATATACACATAGCTTAAAACAATAACAATAATAAAACTATCAATTTCCCCCACCCCTCTCCCTACCCATCTCTCTCACTAAACGCCTGGTGGAACAACCAGGTTTTACACTGATGGCTGAAGGAGGGAAGGTCCCAACCAAGCAAACCTCCGCTGGGAGGGAGTTCCACAACCAAGGTGCAGTGACCGAGAATGCCCTCTCCAATGTGGCCCCCCGCCAAACATGGGGGACCTCCAAAATGGTGCCTCTAACCAACCGCAACGGCCGTTCCAGAACCCAGGGAGTGAGGCGGTCCTGCAGGTAGGTGGGGCCCAGGCTGTATAGGGCTTCATAGGTCAGCACCAACACCTTGAATCAGGCCCAACAGGCAACATGAAGCCGGTGCAGAGAATGGATCACCGGTGTGTTATGTGCTCTCAGTAGCCCGTACCTGTCAGGAGACAGGCAGCCACATTCTGCACCAGCTTCAGCCTCTGAACTATTTCAGTTGAGATTGCACCAGTTTTCTCTCGGTAGAATGAATTCCATCATTTATGGTGTGATCCTCCAGCTATTTAATGCCAGCACAAGCATCAAAGTGAATGGGACTCACACTGATGCAAGCTAGCACTGATGCAGCAGCCAGAGGATCACAGTACCCAACAGGTTTGGGGAGTTTAAATCTATGTTCCCTTTAGGGATCTCTTTAGCAGCTCAGTACAATGCCATTTCCATGCCAATAAAACTAATCAGTAGCGTATCAACTAATTTGCTACGAAGTTAGCCACATAAAAAATAATAATAATAAAACAAAGGTATGAAAAGTTGAATAATCCTGTGGTAAGCATAGTGAGACTTTTATCCATTAGAGACAGTGGGTGGAAACAGAAGTGATGGCATTGCTGCAGCAACCTGGCCCGGGAAGCCATGGTGGGCAGGATAGCCATGGTGGCAGACTGGGTCGGGCTGCTCAACACACGTTACAGTAGTTGGACTGCCAGAGAGGTTGGGGAGACGCATGAATGTCTGGCTGGCCCTGCCCTAGCGCCCTGCCCCTTGCCATGACAGGCAGTCATGGTGGCCAAGGACTGCCCCTGGCCATGGCAGTCCTGATCTTAGCTGATCACAGTGGGCCACACCACATGTGATAGCCCACTTTGGCCTGATCGGACAGAGTCTAGCCCGGGCAGTGACCTGGAGCTAATCTGGGGGTCAGAGCCCAGGCTAGCCTCCAACACAGCCTGGGGCAATCCCGGGCCAAGTTTCAGAATGTTAGCAACAGACATGTTGGTGGCTTTGTCGGCCAGAGCATGGAAAAGCAGGCCACAGCAGGCTACCATTATGTCTGTTTTTACCCAGTGTTATTTGTTGGCAGTGTCCATAGTTAGCGGCACACTGCTTTTACTTAGGCCAAAAGATTTAAAAAGCAGTCAAGAGAACAAGCAGCCTCAAAATAACACGATATGACTTAAATGGAGGCTTGATGTAAAACATGATGATGTGCTGCATATTCAGTAATGCAAAAACATTCTGTAAATTGATGAAGGAAAAGGTCATTGGTATACCAGCAAAATCCCTTAAGATCCTTATGGCCTTGCTGGGTGCATTTTTAAGCATTGATGGAAATGCGTTAATGACCATGTAAAGATGTGGTTGGATGTTGACCACCAAACCTGAGGCCTGGCTGCAAAATTATTGACAGCTATATTGCTTATTCCTGTAGCGGTTAGGAAATGAAATGCCTTTCTCTAATCAGGTAATTGCATTAAGGAGCTACTGGGAACATTTTGTTACTTTCCTTGAATAGCCCCATAGTCAAGTGTATTTCATATTTGTTAACTGTCAAAAACAGTTTTATTCACATTTATTTTTGGATTACTATAACATGCTTATTTCTTCTGTCCCTTCAAGTTAAACTTTTTCAAAAAGTAATCTAGTAAATAAACAGAACTAAAAAGTTGGAGCAGATTTGAGAACATCAGAAAAACGGATTCTAACCAAGGAAGTTTGAAGCAAAATTATATGCTGCAAGGAAGCAATGGTGTGAAAATATGAACTGTTATTAAAGACATGCATTTGTTATTTAGGCTAGACTTTCTACTCATCCAAATTTTATTGTCTATCTCCCTGTTCCAAAATAGCTTATTGACTCCTTCTTGCCATTATCATTATAACTCCTACAAATTTTATTGTCTGTCTCCCTGTTCCCAAAAGCTCATCGACTCCTTCCTGCAATTCTAAGGAGTTTAAGGGTAATTTCAGACGTGCTGTAGCAGCTCCCTGCCATGGCACGGAATCGTGAAATCACTCCCCTCCGGAATCACGCCATCTGGTCAACAGACGTGCCGGCGGATTCCGGAGGGGAATCGGGTGAGGGGGTGGGGCTGCACGGCGCAATGTGCAGCCGCACAGCCCTGCCCCTGCATGCACCCCAGGCCGCCCATCTGCCTCCCGGGGTCTGGACCACGGTCCGGAATTGGTGACGGTAACGTCTGCCAATTCTGGGCTGTGGGGCAGTAACAGACGTAACATTACCATGGTCAATCACGGTGAATCCCCCCCATGATTGACTGTCGTAATGTAACATCTGTTGGCCCGAAAAGTGATTCCTGCCAGATGTTCACCCCCGGCGGGAATCGCTTTGACCACGCTTCCGGAGCTCCGGGCGGCTGGAGGTCTAGAAGCATGGTCAAAGAGATTCCCGCCGGGGATGAACATCTGGCGGGAATCTCTTTTTGGCCCAACAGATGTTATGCCACCATGATCACCATGGGGGGATTCACAGTGATTGACCGTGGTGGCATAATGTCTGAAATTACCCTAAGCTGCTGTACTTATCAATAAGGTTTTCATTCCAATGAACAGTAAGAGAAAATGTTGACTTAGAAAATCATGTCAATGGCTGTTTTTACATGGATGGGGGTGGGTGGGTGGATGGGTGTTTAGATGTGGTGGGTGGAGGTGTGGGGGTGTCCTTTTACATGGAAACACATCTACCTACACCCATGGAGTCTCCTCTGGTTTTCCAGAGGGCTCTGTGGGTGGAGGTAGGTGGAGATGGGTGGGTGATGGGTGGAGGTGGGTGTTGCGCAGAAGCGTGCATGCACACCCATCCATCCTGCTCGGTGTTCACATGGGCGAACACTGAGCGGACACCCATCCACTGCCGGCCGTTTACACGGACGCCCCCCCGCTGCACATCCACTCAAGCACCAAGTGTGCACGGGGGTGGGGTGGAGGGGCGTCCGTGTAAAAATGGCCATGGTTTCTTTGAGGCTAAGCTTTGGTTTTCTTTTTCCACTGTGCCATAAGGTCACATGTTAATACGACACAGTATGTAGTCAAACTGCTCCATTTGTCACTGATTTTAAATCCTTCACTGCAACTAAACCAACCCAAAATCTTTAACTGATTTATGGAGTTGCAGTCAACGCCTAGCCTCTTTGGTGAACAATAACTTGAGGGAGGGATGTCAGATTACATCAATTCACTTTATATCATCAGGCTAAAGATGCACATGAGACCCAGGCTGACCTTAGGGATTGCGGGGCCCAGGACAGGGGAGAAATGTGGAGCCTCTTTCTGCTGCTGGTGGTGAAGCCGCTGGCAGCTGGCGGACCTAGAGGCGCTCCCCGGCTCGGTCTGGGGGCACTACCCAGGTCTGGGCTCAGGGACAGGAGGAGGGGGTACTCCCTCTGCCCATTCCCAAGCCCATTCATTTTTCAGAAGGGCACTTACCTCATTCACCCCTGCTGCTGCCACCACTACCACTACACTGACTGTGACTCTGCTGACCTGGGCCCCGTGCCAGGCCTGCTCACTGGCTCCTGGGTAGTGTAGGTGGCGATGCCGCAGCAGCAGTATAATTGTTGAATTTGCCGCTGGAAGTTGCTATGGGCCTGGGAGTGAGGGAGAGGTGGGGCCTCTGCCTCTCCCTCACTTCCTAGTCAAGACAGACAGAGGCCGAGAGCTGTAGGCTGCAGGCTGCACACTCCGCCCCGCCCTCCACGTCTGACATCTCCAGAGTGGAGATTCTGAGAAGTCAGAAGAGGAGGGCGGGGCCTGCAGTGCCGCATCTCTCCTCCCCATGCCACAGATCCTGAGTCACCCAACACAACTTGGGCGGCGGGTGGGGCCCCTGCCATTTAAAATAAAATAATAATAATAATAATAAATAAAAAATTTTGTTAAATTGGGACCGAGCATGGGCCCCTCCCCCAGGAGTGGAGCCCAGGGCAGCTTTTCTCAAACTGCCTTCTGGTAAGGCCGGCCCTGCAAGAGGCTCATGTGGAAGAAGAAGGCTAAAAATCTGTGTGTGATGGGACTGGAAGATGGCAAGAAGAAAGATTGAGACACTGCTGCTTGGAGAAAGCCAGTACATCATATACATTCCGTACAACCTCTCCTATGCAGACAACAGACAACCTCCCCTATCCTATTCAGTACAACCTGTCCTATCCTCCCTTATAATGGGTTTGTTCTCCTTTACCTCCTATCCCTTGCTCTGTGTGTAGTGTGATCATTTTTTACAGATCACTTTGCACCTGCTGAAGAAAGCCATAGCCTGTACACGTTCATTGCGGGCTGGACATAGCTGCACAAGAGACATGGCTTTGGCTCAAGCTAATGTCATGGCCATCTCCAGGGACCAGAGATAACTGTAATACTTAAGTGCTGGTCACCCAGCTTCTCCTGACACAAAGATGACTGTGGCACTGGTGCCAAGGAGGGCCAAAGTTCACTTTGCTGTATCCACAGACAAACCTATAGACCAGCTGCAAACCATACACCAGGCCTTCTCAGACCACAGTTTATTATTAATTATTATTATTATTATTATTAATATCATTTGTATAGCACCGGCCATGTACCTGGTGCTTTACAGAACATAGAAATAGACGCGGTCCCTGCCCATGGCTTACAATCTAAAAGACAAGGAGGGGGGACTACCCACTTGCAAGAAAGATTAGTCTTTAGCATGGTATCCTAGGAACGTTCCTGAAAATTCCAGTTTATTCAATTGGGGGTGGGGGAATGGTGACGAGAACACTGTTAGCATGTATTTAGTATTGCCACTCTGGTGGAGTGAGATAATTTTGTCATTTCTTTGAAGAAAAGTCTACTTTTATGAACACATCTGCACTATCTTTAAAATTCGATTTTCTATCTGTGAATGCAGTGAAATAATGCCTTGAAACATTTGGTTCTATAGATATTACTGTGTGTACTGGTGTGTAAACTCTGGTATGACATTAGTTCCCTGGACAATTAAATATTCAGTAATGACAGAGTTGGATGAAAATATCTGGTTATTTTTTTCTGGAAAATTTTAAAGTACTGTTATTATTTTTTAACTGATATTTTGTGATTTTTTTTCAGATGCTGAAAACTGTTTTTTGATAAAATGTTTCTGTTTTTGTTTTAAAAATGTTCTCCGCTTGTAGAAACGTCAAACTAAGGGTAATTTCAGATGTTACGAGATCACGGTCAACCACAGTGAATCCCCCCGTGGTGGCCGTGATTCCCGTAGCATCTGTAGTTCCCGCCAGATGTTCACCCCAGTGAATCACTGGCAGGAATCAAAATAACTGCGATTCTGGACCTCTGGTCCAGAATTGTGGTTAGTTGGACCATGATCAGGAATGGAGTGAAGGTAGCATCTGTTACCTCGCCCTGGTCCTGACTGTGGCCCAGACTGCGGTACGGGATTGGGCACAGCGGCCAGATTGGCCATGGTGCCCACTCGTCTCCCGGAGGGCAGCCAGCTGGGGGAGTGTGGGGGGGCGGGTCTGTGGAGCCGCATGTCATGCAGCAGAGTCCCGCCCCCTCCCCGATCCCCGGTGAGAATCAGGCCGGCATGTCTAAAGGATGGCTGGCCTGATTCCTGACCGGGATCTGAAACGGATCCTGTTGCGTGATTCAGCGTGGCGGGCCTCTGGGCCCGTCACGTCTGAAATTACCCTAAAATTCAAACAATTTATCCAAATATGCTTTCCTTTTTTAACTTTTTGGAAAAACAGAAAATATTAATTTTCTTCTAAAAGTCAATTAAAAATAAAATAACACTGACCAGGTGAAATTAATATTTAATTCTAAACCATTATGGCCCATTAACCCAATATGAGAGACACAAAACATTAGTTCAGCTAAAGATTTTTTAAAAATTATCTTCACTTATTTATTTATTTGCATTATGTCTTATTACACATATTTATCAGTATATAATGTGTCTATCCTAGGGCTGAAATGAGCAGCTAAATTGCTGCTTGCAAGAAATTTCACCCTATTGAGAACCAGGATCAATTTCCCGACTTTCCTGATATCAACACGATGTTGCAATACCGAGATACCATCCTGATTTACCAACTTTCCACTTACTGGTCATTTACTGCTTATTGCATTGGTGAGGGTACTGTTTTACTTCTGGGTTAGTTGTTTCTGCATATATCTGAGCCAATCACTGTGCCCACCCCTTAACCTCCCCCTAGTCCTTTGTCCTAAATAAGAAAAAAAAGCTGTTGGTTTAAGATGTGTTTTCTTATAAATTTTACCTCCACCCAGAATATTTAGATAGACTAGAACAGGGGTGGGGAACCTTTTCTGCCCCGGGGGCCACATTGAAAATTAGTGTGAGCTCCAAGGGCAACATAGTGGTTGGGGGCAGGGGTGCTTAATGGGTGTATTCAAGAAAAGGAAGGCCCAGTTCATGAATCTGTGCCATGGATCTGTTCTCTAGGATATGTCCCCTACTCTTATATGTATGCCCTCCTCTCTGCTCCACTATCCTGAGCTCAGTTTTTCAGTGCTTGGGGGTAGAGATTGGATCCAGGGTCTAGATCCATGCACTGGAAAGGGGCCACATCAAAACTTGCTGTGAGCTGTATCTGGCCCCCAGGCCTGGGTTCCCAACCCCTGGACTAGAGTCTGAAATGAGATTTTGCCAGGCCTTTTACCGCCCACTCCCTGCTTTGTTGGGGCTTGGCCCTGAACGCTCAACCTTGGGTGCTGAGTAGTGGTGTTTTTCTCCTGCACCCCTGCCTGCTGGCCTGTTTGAGAGTGGGATGTTTCCTTGTATTCTCTGTTTTCCCTCTCGCTCTCTTGCACCATGTGTAGCCATGGCTGCCTAGCTTCCTGGTTGGCCCTAGCCTGCTTATAAGGCAGGCTGTGAGCCTCAGGAAGCTGGTGGAGCATCTGTGGCTGTCTCCCTGCTGCTGCTGGTGTTTCTGCATACCAGCCAATGAGTGACAAGGAAGTTCAAGGGACAATGGAGTGCAAGAAATGTCAGTATTATGTCTGACATAATATGTCAGTATTACGTAATATTGCATAATAGGACGCTGATGCTGACTCCCCTGCCAGCTATCGGTCTGTCTCTAAAAAGGGAAGGTTATTGAATGGGTAGTGGCTCAGCAGCTCCAGGGGCATCTTGACCGCGTCAGTTATCTTGATGCTTCGCAGCCTGGCTTTCATCCGGGTCATGGCACTGAGACAGCACTTCTGGCCTCGGTGGATGACCTTCGCCGAGAAAAGGATCGGGGTTGATCGACCCTACTGGTCCTTTTAGATCTATCGGCAGCATTTGATACTGTTGACCACGAGATGTTGGTGACGCGCCTGTGGGACATTGCTGGGCGGGATCGTTCTTGAATGGTTCCACTCATTCCTGACCGGAAGACCTCAGCGGGTGGTACTAGGTGATTATTTTTCATCTTACCGAGGCCTCCTGTGTGGGGTCCCGCAGGGTTTGGTTTTGTCTCCTCTCCTGTTCAACATGTATATGCAGCCGTCCGGCGAGGTGATCAGAGAGTTCGGGTGAAGTGTCATCAATATGCGGATGACACCCAACTGTATCTCTCATTTTTGACCGACCCAGGCCCGACTGTCTCGGTGCTTACCCGGTGTTTGGCAGCTGTGGGGGACTGGATGAGGGCTAACTGACTGTGACTGAATCCTGACAAGACGTAGGTGATACTAGTGGGTAGATCGGTGGAGTTGACAGCTCCATTGATCGGTGGAGTTTGCTCTTCGCTGACATCCCAGGTGTGTAACTTGGGGGTGCTCCTCGATGTGCATTTCTGCCTGGATCTCCAGGTGGAGGCTGTGGCGAGGAGTGCCTTCCGCCAGTTACATCTGGTGCGGCGGCTTCGGCCACTGGTTTCGGTTCTGGACCTGGCCACGATCATCCATGCTTTTATTACCTCTCGATTAGACTACGGCGATGCATTCTACGTGGAGCTACCTATGGTGACCTCTCGGAAGCTGAAGCTGGTGCAGAATTTATTTATTTATTTATTGACATTTCTATGCCGCCCCCTCATGCCCACGGTATCTGGGGGCGGCTAACAATGCAGTAAAACAATAAGATACATTAAAACCGACATCAGTTTAAAAATAATTTTAAAACCCCCAACCCTAACCTTACCCTCCAGTTCCCTCCAATTACCCACCCCACCAATCTCCCCCATTTACCCCTCCCCTCCTCCCCTCCAAAGGCCTGGGAAAACAGCCAAGTCTTGCATGGCTGCCGAAAGGCGAGCGACCCTTTGGAAGGGAGTTCCACAACCTTGGCCCAACCACTGAGAATGCCCTCACCTTACATGGGGGACCCTCAGATAGGTGCCCCCAGTGGATCGGAGGGTTCGTCCTGAGTCACGGAAGGCGAAGCGGTCCCCGTGACGGCCCAGCTCCTGGTGGGGTTGGGCCACTGGGAGCACATTACACCAGTGCTCCACTGGCTGCCAATAGTCTTCCAGGCCTGATTCAAAGTGTTGGTTTTAACCTATAAAGCCTTACATGATCTGGGCCCTGCTTATTTGCGAGACCGCCTCACTCCCCGGGTTCTAGATCAGCCCCTGCAGTCGATCGGGGGCATTATGCTGGAGGTCCCCCGGGTTTTCCAGGGTGCCATGAAGAATAGGGCATTCTCAGTGGCTGCGCCGTGCCTCTGGAATTCCCTCCCGGTGGGGACACGTCAGGCCCCGGACCTTCCGGTCTTCCGTAGGGACTGCAAAACCTGACTGTTCCATCAGGCATTTGGCGAGGGAGAAGGGTAGGGTTGGGTGGGGTTGGGGAGGGAGGAAGGAGGGGTTGTTTGTGTTTTTTATGCTTTATGTTTTATACTGTGTTTATATTGTGTTGTTAGCTGCTCTGGGCCAACTATGGTGGGATAGAGCGGGATATAAAATTTGTAAATAAATAAATTAATAATAAATATACCTTTTGGGAGTTGAAATGGATGACAGCAGTAAACAGGATCCTGGTAAGTGGACACTACTAGTAATAATTTCTATAGCACTACTAGGCTACACAGCGCTTTACAGTCACAGATTTTGGAGACAGGTCCCTGCCCAGTGGAATTACAAGCTAAGATGGACAAGGGTGAGGGGAACACAGGGGGAGACAGACACACATTCCCATTTTTTACAGATAGTGAACTGAGGCTGAGAGGTTGTGACTTGCCCAAGGCCACCCAGTGAGTCCATGGCTAGGGCAGGATTCAGACCCTGGCTTCCAGGGTCCAGCATCTTATTCGCTACACTACACTGGCTCTCACTATGGTAAATCAATAAAGGATAATGTCTTGATGTTAGTAAAGGCATTACCGAGTACTGCAGGGCTCTCAATTAGACCAAGATGGTATTGGGAACGGGGATTTCAATGAGATTTCCTGTTCTGGCAAAATGTCATTTCAGCCAAGTCTACCCAAATATTCTGGGAATAGGTAAAATTTATAAGAAAACATGTTTTAAATCAACTTCTTATTTAGGCATGAATGGAGGATAATCCCTGTAGTATTTGAGGATTTTTATTTAATAATTATATAATAATGTTTATTTGGTCATTATTTATGATCTGAAAATACAAAATAAAGAAGATAACATTACATTATTAAGTCCATTTAATAGCCCCATTTGTGTTTGGTTATAACTTTACATCATAACTTTTTTTTTTAAACTCGCCAAATGGCAACCATACGGTCACAAAGAGATACTGGACTATAGGTCTAACAAATATGTAAAGCTAAAGGTTAAACATGTATGCAATGTTAAGAACTGAGAACTGTAAACTCACTTCATGTAATCATGTAATGTAAAACTGAGAGCTAGAAACTCACGTCAGGCAATGGAGGGAGACAAAGTGTGGATTCAGAAAGGCTAACACCTCCACCGAAAACAGACATATCCCACAGAGTTGCAAATTAAGCTCTTCCTTGGCCTACGTGCTTGTAAACACAGAATTCGCTAGGCGGGAAAGTTAAACAAAGAGACTTGAAGCATGTAAAAAGGTGAAGATAATTGCTATCAGGAGACAATTGGAATTCAATTCAACCTCTGAATAGCAGAGTCTCAGAGGAGCCTGCTGGCCAGTTTTGCTGAAGCGATGCTTTGAGAGAAGAACTTTGCTTTCTACCAGCTAAGAGACAAAGTGCCCAGCCCCAACATCAGGCTGAGAATGAATTCAAGTGCATGAACGTTCTGTAGGGTAAGAGTTATCTAGGGACTCACCTGGTACAGATCAGGAATGCGTTATTTTACTGTTTGTTTTATTAGCCACTCTGTGTCAAACTCTCTTTGCTTATGTAATCAATAAACTTTCTAATTTACTAAGAAGTGTCTGTTTTCTAGCATTGGGGACAGAATCTGTGTACTTGTGCTTTCAAGTACTGGCGAACGCAGAGAGAGTGTGTAAACGTGAAGTCTCTGGGAGTTTGAGTGACAAAAGGATTATCCCCTTTGCAGAACTGAATCAGCCAGAGAGAGAACTCGTTCAAGTGGGCTGCAAGTGAGGGAAATTGAGTCATCCAACCCAGAAAAGGGGGGTAGTGGACCCCCAAAACCCTGACAGTGGCACCCAACAAAAAGGGTTACGCTCAGACATGGAATGTGTACCAATGTGTAGAAAAGCATAGGAGGATAGCCAACTGAGTGGAATCCTCTGAAGGGAGTAAATCCGATATCTGGAAAGAGGGAGTTGCCAGTGCTTCCTATTATTAAGTTCATTTAACAGCCCCATTTGTGTTTGGTTATAACTTTACATCCTAACTTTTTTTTTAAACTTGCCAACTGGCAACCATACACTAAAAATTCACTTGGGTTCCGGTATTAGTTATTATCTGTAATTTTGACCTTTGCTCCAACTTTCTAAATGTTGTTTTTCAATGGCACAGTTTTCCACAGTCTGCATGTACAAGAATAAAAGGGAAGCCAAATTATGAGAAAAAGAGCTATTTCAGGGATTGCAATGAAGTCTAGTCCTACATAATGCGGTGGAGACAAGGTAGTTCAGATGATATCTTTTATTGGACTATCTCCTGTTAGCAAGATTATGCATGTTTTTGAGCCATGCTCTCACCAACAGTCGTTGGTCCAAAAAAATACATCATCTGAACTGCTTTGTCCCCATCTCTTACATTTGGGTCTAGCATGACAACTATACTCTCTCTGTTTCATACCGAGGAGCAGCTGAGAGATGATCTCATGTGCTTACTACATTACTTATTGCTCATACATTCTTTTTTACATTATCCTTGCACTCAAGCATCAGACCACTTCATTAACCCATAAGAAATATGCAGTTTTAAGGGCTATTGACAATGGATTGGCAGAAAGTGAATCAGCACAGCTGTTTCTTTCCTGGTGACACATTAAGAAAGTTTGCAGTGTACAACTGGCCTTTGACTCAGATACTCACAACTGTGTCGTGTGGGAGAATAGCATGAATGGATTGTTAATACAAAGGGTGTTAACAAATGAAGCACTACCCACTCAAAAGTGAGTGGGTGGCCTTTCATTTCTTAGGATGCAGATTTTTGCTGGTGTTTAATACAGATCTTCTTCTTACTGCCAGCAAGAAGGATAGCATCAGAGATGTTCTGACTTCATATTTCATCTGAATCTACCTTATCCACTATCAAAAATAACTCCATGCCAATCCCACTAATCCAAACGTCTGAGCCCTCTCCCGTTTGTATGCTTAGTGCACTTGTATTACGGCTTTTTAATTTTTTCTTCAGACTTGTGTTTTCTGTTCCAAGTGCCATTAAGAATAATGGCCAAACTAATATTGTATGAAAGCACACCTCTATTAAAGTTCTCTCTCTGTACTTCAAAAGTCAACACAGCCATTATGGCTGAATTTGGAAAATGAAAAAGTACTGCAGCCTGCCTAGCCCAATATATATTATAAATGAACATACTAGTGGATGTTTTTCTGAAGCATTTTTTCATTGGTGTTCTTTTTCGAGTAATGGAATTATTTATGAACTCTTAATCAGCAGTTCATTCCAGTTTATAAGCACTTCAGTCGGTCTATCGTTCTCATAAATATGCCAGCAATGATGCAGCTTAGAGAGCATCTGTAGCCACATGCACAAAGCCTTCTGCTTCTGAGCTGGATGTCTGCAAAAAAACTGTTCTGTGGGTATCTTCTCTGATCATACTAGTGAAAGTGCTATATTCATGATTAATATTAAGAGGGAGAGAATGTACTTTAGTTGTGCACAATGAGAGAACATATGTTCTATGTTGGGAAAAAAAAAAGGTTTTCAAGTCTCCCAGAGGTGAGATGTGCAGCCAAGTCACAGGTCCATGAGTGTAATAAGTCAAATGACAATCATTATTATAATAATGATAATACAATAAAACTGACTGCTCTCATAGTTCTGGGATCCTGCTGAGCTTCCTGTGTGTTAAATACACCATAGTGCAGGCTTAATGATCAATTAAATCACCATTGTTCAGTTGTTTCTGCCCAACAATCAGCTGTTTTGATGACCTTTTCATTGTAATTTAAAAGCCTTTCTTACACATTCACATCAGAACCAATATATGTTTCCTACTGGCCACCCAGCATGAGATGCTCCAGCCAGGCAAATAATATTTTAAAACAGTTTAAGATTAAAAGGCTAATGGGTAGCATAGACTTTGTAATTACTCTGAGTCTCATTTATCAGAATTTTAAAGACTGAGGTGTTATAACGTGACTAAAATTTTGGATAAAATCATGGGGGTGGGGGGGAAGGAGCCAATAATGTGGGAAACCATTAATTATCTAATTTGTGCCATGAAACTCGCCATGAAATGTCCTTGTTTTGTTAATTCTAACAGAGAACAAAAATGTTCTATTACTGAAACCACCACTCAGCTGGTTGAAAACAGACTGAGTCTTCTAAAGGAGCATATTCTGCCTGAAAAGGAAGTTCAGTTTCCATTTATCTTATGTGCCCTTTGAAGTACATTTTTATGGTCTGAAGCTGAGACTCTAAGATGAAAATGTTTTTGGTAAGAAAGCAAAGCCTAAAGAGTCAACAGTTTCTGAACATACACAGTATGCCCATAATTTTGGATTTGTAAAGCCCGAGACAATAATCAGAAAATATTGATAGCAAGCACAGCATGGGATACTAATGCATTGGCAGGAAAATCAAGGCCATGATTTACGTTAAAGGAAACAGACTGAGAAGAATTTCTAGCAGATCCTAGAAATCCAAAAGCCAGGATCCACTTTTGAACCTTTTGCTAGCAGCCGATTGTTGTTCATCGGGATCAACTGAGAAAAAGAAAAGATGAAAAGAGGAAATATAGGAAAAGGAAATGAAAAGAGCTTTATTAGTAAGTTTCTTCTCCTGCCTGACCCAATTATCAGATTTTGCATTTAAGTTTAAGACAGTAGATCAAACAACAAGAGCCACTTTGTACTTTTGTCAGGAGACCATATGATATCTCTCAGTGACTCTTCTGCATGCCAGGAATAAGAAACTGTGTCTCTAAGTTAGTTTGTCTTACATATGGTGCAATGTGCAAAAACCAGCAAAATTCATAAATGACTGCACTCATGGATGATGTCCAGGATTTATGGTACTTTATCATTTAGGGGGAAAAGCAGGAAAAGGAAGATCTAATAATAAGTTTCCACAAATAAGCTGCAAAAGAATGAGAACCAAACGGGAGTCCAAAGGTTGTTGTCATGCTAGCTTGGCAAAAGTAATCATTTAGAGCTATTTTCAATGACTATACAATGTTCAGGTCAGAATCTGCACTGGGTACTTTGGTATTTTTGCAGAACTTGAAAATCTGTTATATAAATTAATCTGCACAAATGCAGAGCTGGACTGCAGCTGTCAAATATTCTACTACATAAATATTAAGAGCTGCTTCCTCACTTGATTTTCTGTATGAAAAAGTAATTCTACCTATCTTTTGGGAAAGTTTATATACATTTTAGTGTTTCAGGTCTAGGGGTTTTAAGGTTAGGATAGAATTTGTATGCTGCCTGAAAGAGAAGATGCCTGTATATTCCTCACTTAGTCCTTTTACATTAGTGCTTTGGGTAATAGTGGTCATCAGCACTGGAAAAACCTGAAACTCAATGCTATTGTAGGGAAAGCTCAAAGCACTGTCATGATGTCTGACAGTTCATAAAATATCATATGTTACTTTCTCTGTTCTGAAAACAAAGCTATGGGGTCAGTGTTTTAGCACATCCTTCTAAAGGATAACAGAACCACTTTTCCCTGATCATGTGTGTAAACTATTCAGTACAGAGGAGCACCTACTCTCCGTTATCTTTAGTAATGATAATTCCAGAACTTGTTTCTCCTATTATTTCACTTAGGGAGAAAACAGATGTGACAGTAGCCTACATTAGACTGCTTTAGCCCAGGACTTATCTGAATGTTTGTTCTGTAACCTGCCAGATAATTGCCTGCGCCTACCACCAACAGGATATGTTGGTTGGAGGAGCTCTAAGACATAGTTCCAGTCAGCAAGGAGCACCCTGATTAGCTATTTGGCAGGTTGGGTGTGTTGGACTGTGCAACAGTCACAAGTAAAAAGTCCATTGCAAGCCCTGCAAGCTTAATATGGGGCTTGTCCAGTAGGGGGAGGGTCAGGGGATGAGAGAGGGTTTTTTTCTTCCTTGTCTCCTCTCCCTGTCCTCCATCTTGTCCCATGCAGTCTGTAAAGTATGGAAGCATGTCTTCTGAGCTCTTAGTAAAGTTCTGTTTTGAAGAAATTTCTGCTGTGTGTTATTGAACAGAAAGCTAACTCTACAATAGGTTATGGGCCCAGGACATCTTCAAGGCAATTTTGAAGACTAGAAGCAGCCCAGAAGGAGTGCAGACTGTGAAAGAAAACTCCCAGACAAAGAGGCCTACTGACTGAGTAAGAAGGCCTAAATCCCAGAAGGGGAAACGGAGGGAAGCAAGTATGGCAAGCAGCTCAGAGCTCAGACTTTCAGTAGGAAAGCTGAACAATGTAAACTACCAATTGTGGAAGTTTAAGGTGGAAATTCTGCTGTCTAAAGATGATCTATGGGAGGTGATCACCATGAACAGACCAGCAGCAAATCACAAGGAATGGGATAAAAAGGACAGGTTAGCAAAGGCTACAATAAGTTTATTGGTAGAAGATGACCAGCTAATCCATATAAGAAGTGAGACCACAGCAAGAGGCATGTGGATTGCATTGCAAAACTTGCATGAGAGAACTAGCCTGAATAGCAAACTGTTTCTACGGAGGAAACTATACAAATGAGGCTTGGCAAAGAAAGTGACATACAAGAGCATATAAATGCCATGTTGGAAGTAGTGGCACAGCTGTGCGGCATTGGAAAAGATATAAAGGGTAGCCATGTGGCAGGACTGGATCTGAGCAGTAAAGAAAGGCTCTACCTTGCAGATGGGAGAAGCATCAAAACAGAAGGAATTGAACAAGAATTCCTGTACTGCAACCAGTCACAGGGAGGCACACTGACCATACCCATGAAAGAGGTGCTCTACATGCCAAACTTAGAAGGGGGACTCCTGTCTGTGAGGCGCCTGGCAGCGAGGGGACTCACCATCTGTTTCTAGGGAGATGAATGCACAATTCAAAGTGGGACAAAAGTACTGGCCAGAGCTACTTCAGATGAGCACCTTTACCGTTTGAGCACAGCAAAAGAACAGATGAAGCTCACTGTGCACAAGCCACACTATGACTGCATCCACCTGTGGCATAGACACATGGGACATAGACACCCAGACAGCATCAAGGAAATGCACAAACAGCGGTTGATCAAAGAACTTAAGGTATCAACGTGTCCCGTGATCATAAACGACTGTTGCATCAAAACCAAAGCCACGAGGACTACGCTTCCTAAGAAGAGTCAGAATAGAGCCATGAAACCGCTTGATCTTGTACACAATGACATCTGCAACCCAATGAAGGTTCTCACACCAGGAGGCAACTGGTATATGGTAACTTTCATTGACGACTATTCAAGGTACACGATCACGTATGTAATGAAGAGTAAAGACTAAGTATTCAACAAACTTCAGGACTATGTGGCCATGATGAGCAACAAGTTCCAGCGCAGATCAAAGACACTGTGGACTGACAATGGAGGTGAGTTCACAGGAAAGGAAGTAGAGGACTTCCTGAGACTCCATGGAATTGAGCACCAAAAGACAGTGCCATATACACCCGAGCAGAACGGAACAGCGGAAAGGAAAAACTTAACGCCAACCAAAATGGTTAGATGCATGTTACCAGACTCTGGACTACTAGAAAGATACTGGGGCGAAGCAGCAGTTTCTGCTACCTACCTACAAAACTGGCTGTATTCTAGAACAGTGAGGAAAACTCCATACAAACTGTGGCATGGTCAAAAACCTACTGTGGGCCACATCAGAGTATTTGGAAGTAAGACTTACGTATATATCCCAGAGGAGAAACATACCAAGCTGAAAAACAAAGAGTGGAAGGCATCCTCATAGGATACAGTGAGCATTCCAAAGGCTACAGGATTCTGGATCCACGCACAGACAGAATAACCATTAGTAAAAGTGTGACCTTTGGGGAAAACTCAAGTGACGGTGTGAGGACTCTCCAAGGTCCAGACGAAGGAGAATAATCAACCATGGATGAAACCACTGAAAGGGAGCAATCCTCTGAACAAATAGTCAAAATCAGCACAAAGGTAACAGAAGTGCAGGAACAGACGCTGTTGATGCTGAGCCAAGGCAGTCAACGAGGTCTAACAAAGGCATTGCCCCCACTCGTCTGTCCTACAAAGTCAGCACCAGTAAATTGCCAGAGGCAGCATCCTGGGAGGACATCTCGCAGATGTCAGAAGGGGAAGCAGAAAAATGGGTATGAGCGGCTGAAGAAGAAGTAAAGTCCATGCAGGATAACGCGACGTGGACACTTACTCCACTGCCCGAAGGGAGAAAGACTATAGATTGTAAATGGACATTTAAAATAAACTGCAGGGAAATATTGAATGGTACAAGGCCCGACTTGTCGCGAAAGGATACTCCCAGAAGTATGAAGAAGACTACGATGAAACATTTGCACCTGTAGTTAAGCACACTACAATAAGAACATTGTTAAGTATAGCTGCTGGAAGAGGAATGAAAGTAAAGCATATGAACGTGAAAACAGCATTCCTAAATGGTGAGTTGAAGGAAGATATTTACATGGACCAAGCACTGGGGTTTGCAGACATTAAAAGGCCGGATCTTGTATGCAAACTGCACAAAAGCATATATGGGCTTAAGCAGGCCACCAGAGCATGGAACACTAAAATACACAAGGTGCTCATGAGGGGAAAATTTACCAGGAGCAAAGCAGATCCCTGCTTATACACAAAGAGACTAAGGGACAGGTGGATCTTTGTATTAATTTATGTCGATGACCATATCGTATGCTTTGAGCAAGAAGGGGATGAGTGCAAAACAATGAGAGCTCTAAATCAGGACTTTGAAACTAAGGACCTGGGTAACATAAGTTTATATAAATTTAAAAATAAATAAATAAATAAATAAAAAATAACACACTACCTTGGAATACAAATTGAAAGAGAAGACAACAGAAGCTATCTTCTCAACCAAAGACAGGCAGTAGAGGAGATGAAAGAAAGTTTTAGGGATGGGCGAATGTGGTTTGGAAGTTTGGACCAAACTTGACCAGTTCAGGTGACCGAACCGAACTCAATTTTTGAACCGAATTTCCGAACTCGGCTCTGTTCGCCCATCCCTATAAGATAATATTCCATTTAGTTCAATGTGGTATGAATTTCTGAACTCTGTTCGGTTGACTGAACTGAACTTCTGAACCGAACTTGAATTTCGAACAGAACTGAACTGAAATTCCGAACTCGGCTCTGTTCACCCATACCTAGAAAGTTTCGGCATGGAGGGTGCGAAGGCGAAATACCCCTATGGAAACCAGCTACCCAAAGGACATAAAAGAACCAAGCTTATTGCTGCCAGACAATAAGCAATACAGAAAGGCAATAGGAAAGCTCTTGTACATTGCCACGATCACAAGGCCTGACATTGCGGTGGCAATAGGTATACTGTGTAGACAAGTCTCAGCCCCAACCCAAAGGGATTGGAATGCAGTGAAGAGGGTCTTATGGTACCTGAAAGGGACTGTGCACCTCAAGCTATGGCTCCCATCAACTTCTGTGTCAGACCTGATAGGGTACGTGGATGCAGATTGGGCTGGAGACCATTCGGACTGAAAATCTACCAATGGCTACCTATTCTTGCTTGGTGGAGGACCCATCAGCTGGTGCAGAAGGAAACAAGCTTCTGTGACACTTTCCTCGACAGAGGCAGAGTATGTGGCAGCGGCACACGCCAGCCAAGAAGCTATCTGGTTGCGACAGCTTCTGAATGATCTGGGCCAAAAATTGGACAGACCCACGCTGATCCTGGAAGACAACCAAGGATGTATAGCGCTAGCACAAACAGAAAGAATCAACCTCAGAACCAAGCACATTGATGTAAAATACCATTTAGGGATGTGCGAACAGAACCTAGTTCGGAAATTTGGTTCGGTTTGGTTCGAAAATTGAGTTCAGTTCGAAAGTTCGGTTTGGTCGACTGAACTATTCGAGTTCAGTTGACTTCTGAACCAAGTTCGTACATTAAAAACCGGGTTTTTTTTGCCTTCTGAACTGGTTCAGATTCGACCGAACAGTTCGGTCGAATTCGAGTTCAGTTCGGTCAACTGAACTACTTGAGTTTGGTCCAAACTCCGAACTTCCAAACCGCATTCGCATATCCCTAATACCATTTCCTGAAAGACTCACAGGAACAAGGACTCCTAGATCTGCAATACTGTCCTACAGAGGATATGACAGCGGATGTGTTCACAAAGCCAATAGCAGGAGAACACCATCGCAAGCTATTAAGAAGAATGAACCTAGTGGGTTTGACTAGTGACTGTTGAGAAGGGGTGTTGGATTGTGCAACAGTCACAAGTAAAAAGCCCATTGCAAGCCTTGCAAGCTTAATATGGGGTTTGTCCAGTAGGGAAGGGTCAGGTGATGAAACGGTTTTTCCCCCCTCCTTGTCTCCTCTCTTCTTCTCTCTCTGGCCTCCATCTTGTTCCATGCAGTCTGTACCGTATGGAAGCATGTCTTCTGAGCTCTTAGTAAAGTTCTGTTTTGAAGAAACTTCTGCTGTGTGTTATTGAACAGAAAACTAACTCTACAATAGGGTGAGCACTCTACAATAGCTGATGGAGGGGGGTGGGGGGACAGCTTTTTAGCAGGCTGAGTAAGGGCACCAAAAAGCTGATTGGGGACAGGATCACCCCATAAGCTGTTTGGCAAACAGCTTATGTGGGAGCCCCCAGGAGTGCCCCCCCATCTGCTGTTTAGTGACAGCTGTTCCCAGGGACTGAATGAACCTGCTGAGCAGCATTGGCCCAGGAATCCTGACCATGTGAACAGCTCCTCAGGCTGACTCATGGCATGGAGGGANGACCCAGGGCGGGGCGGGACCTATGATATCAGCCCTTATACTAGGGTTATGGGGGAGGGATGCACATGTGAATAGCCCTCCTCGCCAATCTGAGGTGTGAACAGCTCTTCGAACTGACCCAGGGCGGGGCGGGACCTATGATATCAGCCCTTATACTAGGGTTATGGGGGAGAGCTGCACATGTGAATAGCCCTCCCTGCCAATCCGAGGAGTGGCAGCTGCACTGGTTCACCCCGAGGCGGTCTTGGGAGCTGCCTCACTACTACTACTACTGCTACTACTACTTAGCATTTATATAGCGCTACTAGTCATATGCAGCGGTCACATCTGTTTTTTTCACCCTTAGATTCCAGATTCCACTTGCTGAAGTTGCTGCAGCTTAAGACCATAAATGCTTGTTCTTAACTTTTTACCTCATTGACCAGCAAAGATATTTGAGCGCTTTCAGGACTTCCTTTTATATCCATATATAACTCTTTCTCCTTTTATTTATCATTTAGATGGCACTTTCAGTGTTCAAAGTGCTTTACAATCCTTATCTTGCTTACCCTCACTTCCGCTATCTGAGATAAGTCACCATTATTCTCATTTTGCATATGGGGAGCTGAGGCTGAGAAACAACGATTTACTAAAGGCCAACCAGTGAATTCATGGCTAAAGAATTGGAACCCTTGACTCCCAGGTACAAGTGCAACACCTTAGCCACTAGGCTACAATGGCTCTTAGCCACCTTTTCCTCAGGCTAGTGTAACATTTAATACCATTACCTCACAGTCTCTGGCTGCATTCTCACTGGGAAAAACGCACAGAATTTGCCTCCAGGAAAAACTCAGGGAGGCAAATGCTGCACACATTTAGCCTGGTGGGAAAGTAAACCCGTGCAGCTTTGCCTCCAAACATGCAGAAGTTATAGAGCTGGAAATTCATGCTCTGTAACCTCTGCATGTTCAGAGGCAAAGCCACGCGGGTTTGCTTTCCACCAGGCTAAACATGCGCAGCATTTGCCTCCCGGAGTTTTTCCCAAAGGCAAATGCAGCACGTTTTGCCCAGTGAGAATGCGGTCTCTGTTACCCAAGTCTTTTACCATTGTTGTTGCTCTCCCCTGAGATCTCCAATTTATCTATGCCATTTCTAAAGTCGTATACCCAAATTTGAAAGAGTGTTTGGGAGGCTGTCCTGGGGACTGAGGGGGAAGGAGAGGCAGAGAAAAGAAAGAAATTAGCATGGAGAAAGTAGTAGCAGGCTCTTTTGGACAGATTCCTATTGCTTGTCTCCATGCCTGCAGGGGTTGAGAGGGATTGCCACAGAGAAGAAATGCCTACTTATTCTCTGAAGTTTGTCCAAGGAGGAACCCATTTTTTCCTGAGGTATATATTTGTTCCGTATAGCAATTGCTTCTACATCTTTGAAATCATTCAGATTTATCCTTACTCAGATATCGAGAGTGGAAACGATCACCCTTGTATTGGATTTTCCCTCAACAGATTGGTCAAACAGGTTAGGGAACATTACCTTCCACTGACTTATCTTGCATGGTTCATCTGGTGGGGATAAAATGGGTTGAAGAGTAGGTTGCAAACTAATGTCAAAATAAATATTTATACAAATACCATATTCATCAAATTCTCTTGCTTTTATTCAGGTCCAACAAAGTAGGTACAAAACATTATTTTAATTTGCTTAATTTGGATATTCATTTTTGGCTGGTTTTCTGTCCCCCGCCATCCCCCAGTCATTTTGTTTCAGCTGTCCAGTTTGGCTGAAAAACCTGGGCTGTTGACAAATATATGAATATTCACTTTGGTATGGCTATTCATATGGATACTCAGAGTGCTACCTGAAAATGTGAATAATATTAGCGAATACAGACTCCATTATTCATTTCAGCACTAAATGCAGGCAGGTTGGTGAAATCTAGTGAAAAACAGCTTTCAGGGAATTGCCAATTTCAGCCATTTGGGCTATAAGGGGAAGAGGTTGGCTACAACTCCTTGACATGCTCTCAGGCTACACAAATACTTTCTATCACAGGCACTATTGGCTGCCAGGTAAAACTGCAGTTCACGTTATGAAACTTAAGTGCAAGTTGAGGCCATGGCCTTCAATCCAGCTCTAGTGTGATTGTCTTTTTTTCCCTATGTCATCCAAAGTAGCATCAGCAAAAATTGATGTAAACAGATGGATGGCAGTTCCGGGGGTGCCCCGGTCACCCCTGGGTTGACTAGTCCATCTATAGGGCACCTGCCAGATGCAGCCTCATTGGCAGAGCTTCAGAAGACCCAGAAGTATAACATGCGGAGCGGGTCGCCCAAACCCGGGGCAAAAGCCGAACGTGGGTCTGTTCAGCAGAACCCCGGTGTAGCTCTACACCCATCCATCCATTGTCCCATTCAGCACCATGGAGTTGCAGGCACCAGTCTAGAGCATCGGGTGAGCACCTGCAGCTCTATGGTGTGTGTGTGTGGGGGTGGGGTGGGGTGGGAGCACTGAGGCCTGGGAACACTACCGGCACATCTGTTGCAGACCCAAGTGGAGTTGGTAACAGACAGCCGCAGAGATGAGCTGCCAGAGCAGCTCTGTGCTCTGGCGGGCTCCCCGTCCATCTAAAAACTAGGGGTGTGCAGAAGGCACATAATTAATTTTCATTTTAGTTTTAGTTTTCATTTACAAAACCTCCAAAAATGAAGGGTTTTTTCTTAAACGGCCCATTCATGTGGTTGTATTATTATTATTAATAAACAAAAAATCACTGCGCATGTGGAAATGGCCACTGGAGCCATTCTGTGCATATGCGGCTCTTTTCCAAAATGGCACTGGCAATGTCGGTGCCATTTTGGAAAAGGACAGTCGATTTGTGCTGCCAGTGCCATTTTAGAAAAGGGCACACATACAGAATGGTCCAGTAGTCACTTTGTGTATGTAAACTTTAAAAAAATTGTTTAAAAATAAATAAATAATTCCCCCCCCTGCTGTGGATGCACAAAATGGTTGTCGGACCATTCTGCGCATGCGTGGCCTTTTCCCAAATGGTGCTGGCACCATTTTTGAAAAGGGCAGCCAGTCTGCACATGAGCAGACTGGCTGCCCTTTTCCAAAATGGCACCGTTGCGGCTGGTGCCATTTGGGAAAGGGCTGTGCATGCGCAGAAAGGTCCCAGCATTCATTTTGCACATGCACAGTGATTAACATTTTTTAAAAAAAATTGTTTTTAATAAATTAGATAAAAAATAAAACTGAAAACAAATGAAATCAAGCAAATGTTGTTTGCTTATTCATTTGTTTTTGTTACCTTAGTTACAAAAACAAATGGAGCTCCCTTCATTTTCGTAACTAATTAAAACCATACAAATTGCACACTCCTACTAAAAGCAATCAATGGGTTCCGTGGGGGACTAACTGTATTGGAGTGATGTCAGCTTGTGGCTTCTTCTTGTGTTGCGCTATGTTCTGTTTAGAAGGGATAACCTGCTCCCATTTGCTAAGGTTTTTTGTATGACATGTTTGAGTAAGGAAATACAACTATTGAAGAACAGCTGTTGAAATGTAATTACAGCGATGACATGTTTCTGACTGTAATTCTGATAAAAATGAGAGCTGATTAATTATTTGAACCCTCCTCTGCTTATACTACAGAAAGCAATCTAATTATGCCTAATGGGCATAAACAAAAACAATTATACAGTATATATATCAGCACCAGCATGTCATATGCCAGACTTGTGTTAGGTCAAAAAGGGAAAAGATCCGTTCTCATACACATTAAACAACGAGGTCTCGCTTTCCCAGAAGAAAACGTTAAGAATAAACTGCATAAAAAGGGGGATAAGTTACCTCTCTACTTGAAAGTTTGTAATAAAAACTGAACATGGCTGGGACCAAAACATGCATTTTGCAAACAGGCAAGAGGACATCCTGCAGTTATGGTGGCTGGCCTAGCCTCCCTGAAGAAATCAAGGCAGAAGGCATCTTGTACCATTATGATCCACCTCCACCATCTCCCTACCAAAGGTTCTGTGAATTGAAATGCTCTGCTAGAATCTGATTATCCTAAGAATAAATCAAGCTGCATATCTTTAATGGACCTTTGACCATAACATATTTGTGAGATTTGTGGTGGCCATATTAGAAAGAAAGGTCCTTGCACTGGTGCATATTGGTTCCTCTTACTTTCTACCTTTGACACACTGGAATTCAATTCTTGAAAGACTGTAATATTATTATTTTGTCTAATTTAGGGTTGAAATGCTGGTGGCAAGATGGGATTGGTAACCTGTCGTATATAGGGGTCAGACTAGAATATGAGTAGGGCCCTTCTCAAATTTGACTCTAGAAAGAAACACATCACCACATAGACTCCTACAAGAACAATATGAACTATAAATATATGTGTTGTACTAGAAACAAAATTACTAAAGAACATATCACTTTCTGCCTATTGAAACAATTAAATGCTCACATGGAGCTCAGTATCCAAACTTATATATGAGTTTAACAGAGATCATACTAATCACTTCCATGGTCCTGAAACCCTACTTGTGACACCTACCCAATCTCCAGACTCCTACCGAACCATCATGGGTCAGACTCTTGGTTAGCAAAGGCAAAATCCAAATGGTAATGAATGTAACATAAACAAGGCAGCTTTCTAAGTATATTTCAAAAGATGACTTTAAAATAACTTTCTTTATTTAACTAATAACTAATACAGAAAGCAGGTTCTTCTGCTATAGCTCTGTGTTGCTCTGGATTTGGGGCTGATTCCCCAATCTCCTTGTACCTACACAATTCCACTGACCACAATGCAGTTACTCCTCAATAACACTTGCAATTAGGGATGGGCAAACGCGGTTCGGAAGTTCAGATCGAACTCGACCAGTTCAGTCGACCAAACCGAACTTCCGAACCGAACTTGATTTTTGAACCGAACCGAACCAAATTTCCGAACTCGGCTCTGTTCGCCCATCCCTAAAAGACAATATTCCATTTAGTTCAATGGGGTTTGAATTTCCGAACTTTGTTCGGAAGTTTGGAGTTCGGACCGAACTCGAATATTTCAGTCGACCGAACCGAACTTCCGAACTGAACCGAATTTCCGAACTGAACCGAATTTGGTTCTGTTCGCCCATCCCTACTTGCAATGATGAAAGCAGAATAAGGCTGTTTATATTTTCACAGCAGCCCCTGCTTATGTATAAACACACACACTCATACCCAGTGACAGGTTATCTTACTTTATCTTGTCTATAGCATCTCAGACATGTAAATGTCAGGGCTATTACAGATGTTCGTTTGCTTAATTGGAAAATTTAAAGAGCAAGGTGTAATATGGAAAATACAATCACTCAAAAGGAAAGGGCTCAAATTCAAAATGAAGCAATCTGGAATTTTATTTTTGCCCAGTGTTCTCATCCAAACCTACCTCTAGTATCCCAAAGGAAACAGTTTCTCCCTTGCCTGATGGAAATTTAAGTCTCCTCATAGGAAGGATTTCCCTTCCAGAAATCCAAGCCCCAGAAAGATATCAGACAACATTGCTTTTTGCCAAAGAACAGAGCTTTCCAACAATTTGAGTGGAACACTCTCTTTGTTTTACATGGCAGGCAAAATCCACACTGAAAACCAAACACATAAAAGAAGAAAATGCAGAAACTTTAAATCATAAGCATAAAAGGCAACTTATTTTACTTTGGCAATGTCCGAAAAAATGGAAATGACTCCACATGAATAGCGTTGGACTCAAAAAAAAGCAAGTACAGCATAGCTGCATCACAAAGCAGAAAGTAAAACAAAAGGTTTGAGTATCACTAAAAAGGCCCTTGATGAATTTGCTGCTCAGTCTTGCTCTAGCAGCCAGCACAGACACAGGGCATTTTTAGATGTTTGCACTTTTTCCCAGATTCGTCACACACCCGTGGGGGGAATTTAGACGCTCATCCCCCCCACCAGAAGTCACCTGGGCACCACTGTAAACTGCAGTGCTGCGCGACTCCCAGAGATTTTGAGCCCTGGACTTGTCAACCCTCAATAGTCAAGGTCTCACAAATCTGGGTCTCAAAATTTCCGGGAGTCAATTTTATATTCCCAGGAAGTTGATTCAGAAGCTTTGGCGCTAAAAGCAAAAGTCTGGATTCTTATTTGCACTAAAGGCTGTTTTATAACTTTCTGGCAGTGTTACTGGGCCTGCCCTGGAAGTATGCGTAAATGAGAATGGGTTCCTTTTAAGGATATAGCACCCATAATTTTAAACTACAGTAAATGAACCTAATTAAAAACCTCCATTAAAAAAAACCCAAAGCTGTTTATTCGGCCTCCTACTAGTCAGTACCATAATCATTGATCTAGGCAGGGTTTCTTCCTGTGATGCAGGGATCCTGATTCCTACAATGTATCTGTCCAGGGTGTACACAAAACCTACCCGTTCTGGCCATGATCTACAAAGTCCAAGAGGCATATTGGCCAGCCAGCAATGTCATCAGTACTAACTGTCCTTGGTCCTCTTCTCACTTTACAGTCTGTCTCTGGGCAAACTTATTGAATCTCATGGCTGCGAGTATTACCTGTATGCTGATAACACTCAAGTCTCTCTCTACCCCTATTCTCTCCCCCTCCATCCACTCTCACATCACTGGCCCTTTTTATTTATTATTATTTATATAGCAAAAGCAATGTACTGGCCCTTTTTATTTATTTATTTATTATTATTTATATTATTTATATAGCAAAAGCAATGTACTTGGAACTGTATAGTTCGCAATCAGAGACAGGCCCTTACCCCTTAGGGGCTTACAATTTGAGAGACAAGGGAGGGGGATACAAGGGAGAGGTAAACATCAGGAAAGACAAGAGTACGTTCATGAGGTTGAGAAGTTGCAGGTTGACGTGCTTTGCTTAGTTACAGGGAATTAGGTTCTGAGTGAAGGGGAAAGGATGCAGTATCACTCATGACAAGCTAGGGAAGGCCTGACAGAAGAGGTGGGTTTTCAGGAGGGATTTGAAAGTTGGGAGGGAGAGAGCGGAGCAAATGTATCCAGGGAGGGAGTTCCAGGCATGAGGGGCAGCAAGGGAGAAGGGGCAAAGATGTTGAGAACAGCAAGGGGTTCGCAAGCAGGTAAGGGTGGGGGTGGAGGAAGAGCGAGCTCCTGGGCAGGAGTGTGGCAGGATACACAGGGCAGACCAGGGCGGCGAACAACAATCAATAAAACAATAAAAAATAAATAAAAAACAATGTAAAAATACAATATGTGGGGAACCCCCCACCCCTACCCCTCACCAAAAGCCTGACGGAACAGCCAGGTCTTACATACACGCCAAAATAGCAGGAGAGCGGGAGCCAACCGAGCCTCCTCCAGGAGCGAATTCCACAGCACAGGGGCGGTCACCGAAAAAGATCTAACATCGGTGGCCACCCGCCTCGCCCGGGGAACCTCCATAAAGGCTCCCACGGACAATCTCAAGGGTCGCACGGGCACATGGGGAGTGAGGCGGTCCCGCAGATATGAGGGAGCAAGGCCATGAAGAGCCTTGAAGGTAAAGACCAGAAGCTTGTGCTGAATGCGTTCATGTAGAGAGCCAGTGCAGGGCAGAGGGGACGGGCTGTACATGGTCAAAGCGACGGGCGAGGTTGATGATTTTGGCTGAAGAGTGTTGAATGGAGATGAATGGGGTCAGATCAGAGCAAGGGAGGCCAGTAAGGAAGACGCTGCAGTAGTCAAGGTGAGAGATGACTAGAGCATGGACTATGATTTTTGCAGCAGCAACAGTAAGGCAAGGATCGATTTTAGCACTATTGTACAGAGCAAATCGCCAGCATTTAGCAACAGNGGGAGCCAACCGAGCCTCCTCCAGGAGCGAATTCCACAGCACAGGGGCGGTCACCGAAAAAGATCTAACATCGGTGGCCACCCGCCTCGCCCGGGGAACCTCCATAAAGGCTCCCACGGACAATCTCAAGGGTCGCACGGGCACATGGGGAGTGAGGCGGTCCCGCAGATATGAGGGAGCAAGGCCATGAAGAGCCTTGAAGGTAAAGACCAGAAGCTTGTGCTGAATGCGTTCATGTAGAGAGCCAGTGCAGGGCAGAGGGGACGGGCTGTACATGGTCAAAGCGACGGGCGAGGTTGATGATTTTGGCTGAAGAGTGTTGAATGGAGATGAATGGGGTCAGATCAGAGCAAGGGAGGCCAGTAAGGAAGACGCTGCAGTAGTCAAGGTGAGAGATGACTAGAGCATGGACTATGATTTTTGCAGCAGCAACAGTAAGGCAAGGATCGATTTTAGCACTATTGTACAGAGCAAATCGCCAGCATTTAGCAACAGCCTGGATCTGAAGCTTAAAGGAGAGGGAGGAGTCGAAGATGAATCCCAGGTTACAGGCCTGAGGGACTGGCTGGATGGTGACTCCCTCAATGGAAATTGAGAGGGAAATAGGAGGGGAGCATTTGGGAAGAAAGATGAGTAGTTCAGTCTTGGCCATATTAAGCTTGGGTTGGCCATATTAAGCATGAGACATGTAGGTAGAAATGTCAGCAAGACAGTCAGCAATATGAGTCTGGATGGAGGGGGCAGGGCTGGCCCTACAGTGGGGCGGCTCAGGGTGGCCGCCCCGGGCCCCACTCCTGGGGGGGCCCACACTCGGTGTCCCCAGCTCCTGGCTTGACTATAGCCGGCAGCTGGGGACCCCAAGCGTGAGGCCCCCGGCCGACTCCGACTGACAGGCAGTGGAGGGGGCCAGCAGGAGTGAGGGAGAGGCAGAGGCTCCACCTCTCCCACACTCTGTGCCCCACCCTGGGCCCTGTTTACGCTAATGCCAGCCCTGGGAGTGGGAAGAGTGTGGGAGTGGAGAGATAGAGTTGCCCAGCCGGGCGTATGTTTGGTTTGCGTTCAGGCCCGGTGCGTGCCTCGTCCACCCAGGCTGCATGTCCCAGGTCAGCCGGCATCACATGTGCTTTCACCCGAAGTGGTAGGTGAGGTCATCCACCTCCTCTGCCACTTTGATCATGATCAACTCTGTCTCTATTCCCTCCACTGGCTACCTCTCCCCCTTCACATCCAGCACAAACCCCAAACCCTTTGTCTCAACTTCAAGGCTCTTCATAGCTTTGCTCCTCCTTATCCTTCTTCCCTCATCTCTCACTACATTCCCACCCAGGAACTTCACTCTTTCTCTGCCACCATCCTCGCCTGCCTTGAGTCTCCTTTTGTCCCTTCTCCCATGCTGCCTCCTAAGTCTGAAATTCACACCCTGAACACACATGCTTTGCTCCATCCCTAACAACCTTTAAATCCCTCCTAAAAGTCTTCTTTTAGGCTTTTCTAGGTACTCACCCTCATAAGGCCTTTTGCTGTAACTGTAAGACCTGGCTCTTCTGTCAGGCTTTTGGCAGTGGGGACGGAGCGGGGGAGGGGGGTTAGAGTGGGGTTGTTGTCTTGGCACTGATAACTATTTATATTTGCATTTTAGTTTTTACTCTATTTTGTATTTTTGTATGTGTGCTTTATTTTATTTTATTGTTGTCACCAGAGGCGAGAGGAGCAGGATAGATAAATAAATAAATAAATAAATCCATTCACTAATGTTCTTTCTAGTACTGTCCTATATTTCAGGGTTCTTTTGTCCCCTTTTAACTGAGGCTGCTTTTAGACGAGCGGCGGTCCATTTCGCGTCGGCAGCGAGCATATTTTGAAACTTCTGCCTGGTCTAATTAGACGAGATGGAAGTGGCGTAATATGCGCATATTAAGCCACTTCCGTCTCGTCTAATTAGACCAGGTGGAAGTTTCAAAATATGCGCGCCGCTTACTCAAAACCGACCGCCGCTCGTCTAAAAGCGGCCTAAGTTAGGCACATCCTCCTGCATTTTCTCAGATTCAAGAATGTATCCCTTCCCTGTCTCTCCCTATGTTCCCCTCTCCCTTCTCTCCCTCTCTTGTCTGTTCCAAGATTATAAGCCCTCCAGAGCATGGACACGTCTCTAATTCAATGATCGTTCAGTGTTAGGCACATTGCTGGTACTAAATAATTAATGAATAAATAATAATCCACAAGGCAGTGTTTCTTGGAAAGGAGAAGGTAGGACTGTGACCCTAACCCCACAGAACTTAACTCCCTTTTAGGAATAGCTAATCAGGTGAGCATCTTCTCATCCTCAACATAGAATAGACCCAGAAAAGCCAGCATACCAAAGTTTGCCTTCCATCCAGCGCTTTGGGTTCATGAACAACCACATCCAGAACTCTTCCAACACCCCTTCCTGTCAATTTAGTCTCCCTCTGGGGAAAGCCTGGGAGAACAAACAGGCCTTGAAAATGACCTGAAGGTCACCACATCTGGGCTTTGGCAAAACAAACTGCAAATTCCATAGTCCCCCCTCACTGAAAACCAAATTGAGCTCTAATTGAGTGCACAGAATGTATATATGCATTACTAGTGTTTTAGTAGCAAGTGCTGACACCATCATTAGTGTGAGTAATCCCTCTATGTAGTTGCTGCCATTAGGTTTTGTTTTATTTTTACTCATGAATGAGTGAATGGCTCAACACTCTTAATAATCAACAACTCGGTCAGGCTTCTGTGCAATACACACGCACTTGGGTGTTGAAAATTTGGTTTGATTACTTATTTATATTTTGTGCTACCGCACAACCGAAAACTATGGACATGGTTAAAATCTCCCTTCAACATACAACTAAGACACACTCCCTCCCCCACCCCCCCAATTGTTCTTTGATACAATTAAAAGAAATGTACTCTTTGAAAAATCCCACTGTGGGGGATTTTACCAGTGTAAAATGGTAAAACAGACCTAATTTAAGATCCCAGTTTTATTCCGAACCTCAAAACTCTTTTAATATGTTGATACTAAAATAAGGTCACAAATTGTGCACCTACTGTGCCTTGGGAAGCCTTACCCCACTCCGGGCATCCTTATCACACAATAATAATTTTAATTTTTATGCCCTTGCCATGGCACTTGGCGCACTTCACACAGAACTAATGAACACAATTTTTAATCCTCACAACAACCCCGTGAGGTAGGTTAGGCTGGCCCAAGGTTACCCAGTGAGTTTCTGGCTAAGGCACGTCTTGAATTGGGGCCTCCCCCTACGTCCAAGTCCAAGTGCTGAATATTTAGCCACTACACCACACATGCAGTGCGTTGTGTGCCTGGCAGCCTCCAGATATTTCTCCCGTCACATAGCAGGGCAGACTGCTGGCTGCTACATGCTGCGTCCTCAGGAAGAAGCCAGGGATGCAGTATGTAGCAGCCTTATCCAAATTAGGGTAAGGCTGCCCAAGGCATGATAGCTCGTGTGCCCAGTTGCCATGGTGAGGTCCGCTGCAGGGCTCTGGGCAGTGCCTGCTAGCTCCAGTCCCATATGGCCACATCAAGGCCGAGGAAAGGATAGTGTTTGGGCTGGGAGAGGGAGACAGGGCAGGGCTGGGCATCCGCTTCTCTGGCCAGCACCTCGGCCGGTTGATCTATCTGGCTGCTCCCTCGGGGGTGGGGAACGACTGTCTGCCTCCTTGAGCTGGCCCTAAAGTGCGGCAAAATTAATTGCCCGCCATGGAGTGCGCAGGGCTCAAGCCCTCTGCAGCTCGTGTGGAGACACACTGTATGATAATGGCCCTTTTCACACAAGATGCCCCCACCCATCTCCACCCAGTTTCGCTGCATGGAGATGGGTGGAGACGCCCGTGTCAATGCATGGGCACTGGGGGTGCATGCATACTCCTGCACTACACCCATCTCCACCCATCACCCACGCACGGAGCAATGGGCTCCAGTGCCCAATGCTCTGTGGGTGGAGATGAGTGGAGGTGGGTGTGCGCCCGCTACCACAGGTGCACACTCACCTCCACCCACCGCGGCCCCCCACCCATCCCCCTACCCACTGCAGTCCATTACTTATTTTTACACGGGTGGCAAACACCCATAAAATCTGGGTGTTTATGAGTGTTTGCTGCCCATGTGAACCGTGACGTGGCTGTGTGTGTGTGCTCCCACGCACACTCATCACCCACCCACTCACACCCAACACCCACCCACGGAGCCATCTGAAAAAACAGAGGCGGCTCCATGGGTGGTGGTGGAGGAGGTTGGTTTGCGCCCATCAGAACCTCTCGCCCACCCAACGCACACCGACCGTGGCACACACCAACACACACACACGTGCTCCGGCCCATGTAAAAAGGGCCTTTTAAAAAGGGCCAGTGTCAAAGCTGTGATTTTGCGCATGTTGTTTAAGAAGTTGTAATGTACACAAAATGAAAAATGCAAAAGTGGTAGATATGGAGTAAATTTTGCACCTAGATTTAGTATTATATGTGACTGTTTTAAGATCTTTCAATTTAAGTACAAATCAGGTCGGATTCAAAGCCCATTTAAACCTCTCATTGACACCTTTGAGGTCTGATATTAATACACAGGATTCAAGAGAAATTCTGAAGACAGGAGTTGTAACACCAAAGCCAATCCATATTAAAACCAATATTTGCCAGCAATAGTCATACTGTGGTGTCCTAAGATTCCTTATGCCATGTTTACACAAAATTTGCACTTTGTGGTTTGAGGTCACACAGACATTTTTACTTCCAAGTAAAATACCAAATGCCTACCCCCAACTCATATTGCAACTAGTGGGTCAGGATGCCCCATGATTCTGGAACTCTTTGCTCAGCATGTTGATCAGTTCCCCGTCACCGCATCGTGGATTCTGAGATGCATATAAGAACTGGAGAGCTGCTTACCACAAACCCATTGTTCACATGAACACTTTTCCCAGGGTAATCTAAACTCTGTGGTAAATAACCACATGCTATCTCAAAAGGACCTTTGGGGTTGCAACCGCAAGCTTTAACAATACACTAACTACAGAGCCAGATTAAAGGATCCAGAGACCCGACTCAAGCCATACATTGAGGGCTCCTGCCCGGGCCACTCAAGCTACTCCATGCCTGCACACACTCCACATGGGTACTCTATACATCCACAACCTACTGCATACATGCTCTCACCCCTCTCCCAGTCCACTGTACTCAGTCGTTTCCTTTTGCCTACACTCCATTCAGCCTACACCACACTCCCCACTGGCCTTTACTGTTGGTTTCCTACTCCTTTCCCCAGCTCTCCCAGCTGGCCCTGTTTTCTCCAGGGGGCTCTAGTGGTGTTTATCCTGCCCCAAGCTTGTTAAAGTGAGAACAGGTACCCAGAATCTCCTCCCCCTCCACCCTCTGCAATGAATAACAATAACAGCAGCCAGGACTGTTAACCTAGACAGCAAGTTGCAGTTCTTTCACTGGCTGGGTTAATGAGGTGTTAATGACCCCTTTTTTTCTGCTGAGTCAAGTATAAACCTTACACTTCTGGAAAAGCATTACAAAATCGTAAAACCCATTACTGTACTAGCCAAAAAGTACCATTGGAGGGTATGCATGACTCCCTGGCACCTGGTTAGTGTGGGCTTTGGTGGTGGGGTGGGAACAGTGGTGGTAGGGACACCAGTGACACAGGGTAAAAACAGACATGTGGGTGGAGAGGGGTGCTCCTGGGCCACCCCAGGGTGGAAAATTGTGGGCGACAGAGCCCGGGCTGTGTCAGGGCACAGAACAAATGTTCATGGGACCCCTGGTGGCTGGAGAACCATCCTGCCGACTGCACGGCCTGGGTAGGGCAGGGACCACAACAAACCTCCTCCTGGGCTCTGCCCCCCACCATGACAGACAGCAATGGCAGTCAGCAATGGCGGCCCCTGACCCAAGGCAGGTATGGCGGGACCCAAACTGACATACTAACCTGCTGTGGCCGTCGGCTCACTGTGGCCCGCATGGGCAGTCTTTAGCCTAGGCCACAGCCTTGGATCACAATCTTGGAGGTTTGCTAAGCTCACAGCCTGGGCTAGGCACCAACACTCCCTAGGGCAATCCCAGGTCAACATCTGGGATTGGACTGGGATTGCCCATGCACGTGCTGGTGGGGCCCAGGTCACAGCAGTCCCAAGTGGGCCACAATGGGTCAAAGTCACGTCTGTTTTTACTAGGACTGAAACTCGATCTTGGTATTCTTGCAAATATCATTGAGAACTGGGTTCTCGATGAGATTTTTGAGCCTGAGTCAAATATCGGCCGATTCTTGACACGTTCTCATGAGAGTATCGTGAACATTTTAAAAATGCTTTGTGCATGCGCAAAATGGCCGCTGTGGCCATTCTGTGTATACGTGGCCCTTTTCCAAGCTGGTCCGGTATGCATCGGCACCATTTTGGAAAAGGACAGCCTGTTCTGAGCATGAGCAGACTAGCTGCCCTTTTGAAAAATGCTTGGGAAAGGGCTAGACATTCACAGAATAGCCTCAGTGGCTATTCTGCACATGCACAGAGAATTATTTTTAGATTCTCCCAAGATCTTGAACCTTTATGGAGATTTTCCTGAGACCTTGGGAATGGTTCTCGATTCTCGTGAAAAATCTCGTGAGAATCAAAACAATTCTCATTTCAGCTCTATCCATGGCAACCCCTTGGAAGACACATTGGGTATACTACACTGTGTAGCTCCCACCCCTGGAAATGGAGGCCCCCATTCTGACTACCACAGACTGTTTGGGTGGCCACTAGGGAGTCAATCTAGGGGTCTAGAAGTTTTACCCAGGGGGCAGTGTTTCATGTGGGCAGGGTCTTATACTAATTCCTCTATAGGAAGAAATAGTCAGCCACTCTATGAAAACCCAGATCTTTGTTTATTTGTAATGTCTTTAGTCATGATCATTTTGGAACAAATTAAAGCCTTCAGTTACCCTGGTCCTGTGAAGTGATACCACTGATCTCTTGTTCTCTGTTAGCCATACACCAGCCCAGAAAATGTGCTGTGTGCAATTAAATTTGTTCAGCCTAATAGAAGGCATCCACCCCACCAACACTAAAACCATTCATGATATCAGAAGTCATGGTTTTTGAAAAAATTGTAAAATCATGGACAGCCATAACTAAAGCAGATCTAACACAATGGTTTAGAGTCGATTCAGGTGTAATGCATTATTGAACAAACCAGATAATGGAGTGAACACCTGTATAAACTAAGGGTGTTTTTAAATGAGATGCCCCTGTCACGGGTTGGGGAGTCCGCACCCCCACTTTACCGGGTTTGAGTGACTCAGTTTCCCTTGCGCACAGTCCTCTTGAATCAGTTTCTCTCACTGGCTAATTCAAGTGTGCCACAATGAAACTTCTTGTTACACAAGGGCCCGATCCTTCCCGTTTCCAGACTCTTTACTCTCTGGGTTCGCAAGAGCTTGAGGGCTCTTGTAGCTCACTTGTGTTCCAATATTAGACTCTAGACCACTTCTTTATAAACTAAGAAGTATATTTATTAATTACATAACAAGATAGTTGATACAGAGTGTTATTAGAAATAAAAGGTAAATATTACGCATTCCTAACTTATACTGTTTTGAGTTCCTAAGTTATTCATCTTACCCTAGAACAAGTCCATAAGTTCTGGTTTTCTCAGCCATAAGGAACTGGCTGGGCTCTGGCTTCTTAGAGCGAAAGCTCTCTATCACTCCATCTTCCCCCAGCCTGCAGTGATCAGGCTGGTTCTTTCGTATGTAGATGTTCAAGATGGCTCTTGCAGGAAATCTCCAAGCAGTCTCTTCTCCCTCTGGGATCTCTGTCCTTATATAGTATTTGTCTCTCTTTGTCTGGGTTTTCCCGCCTCTAGGGAATGTGTCCCAGAGCATGTAGGCAACCCAGGTAAACATGGAAGTTAATTAACATCTCCATAGGATGTCTAGCAAGGCAGCTTTCAATCCACGTTCGGTTATCTCTTGTAGTTTCTGCAGACTTGTGACGTGTGAGAGGCCCAACCTGAGCTGTAATTTGAGTTCTACTGTTCTCAGAGTTGGCATTACAACATGTGGAACTTGTAACATTACATACTGTACATTTACAGTAACATTGCATCCATGTGAAACCCTTGGTACCACATATTTACCAAACATGTAGTCCCGTGTTACACGTATGTGACCCCCTGTTTCCCCGTGACAGCCCCCCCGTAAGATAGCATCGTGGAGAGACACGTCAGCGTCTCGTAACATGCTGAGGCTGGTGTGTGTAGGGGTCTGCAACTTCTGTACGTTTCCATGTGGTTGCATCCTATTAAAGTTACACCATTGGTTTTTCAACCCTTCTGTGAGCCCTGTGGGGCTATCGTGTTCACGTGTTTTCCACCATGTTGTAGTGGAGTGATATTGTGAACCATATCCTGCCAGGTACCTCAGTGATTGTTTGCCTAAGACTGCAACAAATGGGTTGGAACACCATGTTAACAACCTTTGTTTGCCAGTTACAGACTTTGGCCACCTTTCCAGACTATCTGGCAGCCTGTTTTTTACTGGATGTATGTCTGTTCCCATCAGAAGTATTACTAGGATACACAAGAGGAAGTGTGGAGTAATTTTTACACTACTGAGCACCTTCCCTCTGTTGTAAGTCTGCATTTCCAAACCCTTTTCACCAGGATTAATGTTGTCATTCCCAGTGTTGCCATGTGGCATTCTTATTTCCCCTTTGGCTGTGATGGATGTCTTTGCATTCCATTCCAAAGCGCAGGTAGAGTCTGTTTCTGTGGAGGGGCTATTGTGAGCCGGCTTTACTGTGCCCTGCCCCCACCCTTTGTCTGTCCCTCCAGGATCCCCTGGGTCGGTATCACCATGTCTTTCTCTTTTGGGGGAGTCTGACGTTGTGACATGGGTGTGAGGATCCCCCAATGTCCTCTCAGGCTTCCCCACACCAAACTCTGGAGGAGTTAGGTTACCAAGTGTAGAGGTGTAACTTTGTACAGTGTTACCCGTTTGCTCTCTTCCAGTCTGTTGTTCCGGAGCTTTTTCCTGTTCCTTTAGGATTACAGGGTTGTGCCTTTCTATCCCTGGGGAAGAGATATCCCTCGTTCCCCCCTCCATCCCGGGAAAAGTTTCCTGTACCTTCCCGCCTCCTCCCGAGGTAGAATCCTCCACCTCCCGGCTTGCCTGTAACCCCTTGGGCTCAGTCAGCCGCTTCCCACCCTCTCTTAAGGTAGGACAACAAGCCTCTGGGTCATTCTGCAACCCCCTAGGTTGAGTAGGGGCACTTTCAGCCTCTGACTCTCCCCCTGAGGTGGTTATTCTGTTTGATTCTGCAGGATTGGGTCCCTCCTGTGTAAGGTGGGTTGCCAAGTCCTGGGCTTCAGAATCAGTTTGACCCATTTGCTTTACTTCCTGCATTTCCCCATGTGAGACAGGGATCTGCAGTTCACTCCCCGAGCCTTGTCCTCCCCTGCCTTCTGGCTGGTTTGGGGACTCCTGTTTGGGGTTTCCCTGCTCCTGAGTGGAGTTCACCAGGTGGGGTACAGGACCTGTACTAGGGTTCTGTGTCTCCCCATGTGTCTGTGTCTCCCCATGGTTTAGGGGTAGAGGTGCCAGCGAAGCTGGTTGTCCCTCCCCCTCCCTTACCGGGTTGCTTTCGTGTTCCTGGGAGTGGGCTTTTCCCGGCCTCCATCCCAGCATCCATGTATTTATATTATTCCCCACTAGCATTTCATTTTGTGCCTTCCTTGGGAGTACAGCCACCTGTATTGGTCCTTTTGCCCCCTGCCATTCCAATTCTACAGTGGCTGTGGGCAAAATATCTGTGATTCCCGTTGCCAGTGAGACTGCAACTTTTCTGTGTGTGTTTATTTTATGTGTTGGGATCAAATTTTCCCGCACCATCACCATTTCTGCTCCGTTGTCAATTCTTCCCACACAGTTTATTCCGTTTACTTTTGCAGGTTTGCGTAGTAATTGATCTGCTGTGGGTGGGTTATTAACCCTTCTGGGGACTGGTTGAATTACTGATACAAAATTTGCACTAACAGTCCCAATAATCTCCTCAGCCTCTCTGTTAGGGCTGTGGAACTTTCTTTTTTGGGGGCATTCTCTCACGAAATGCCCTGTTTGTTTACAATTATGACATTGTCTTGGATCATTAGTAGGGACTTGGGAGTTGTTTGCTCTTTGGAGTTTGGGTGAACCCTGTCTACCCCCATCCCCATTCTCGTTTGGTTTGTTCTGGGTTACATTTGTTTGTTGGGCTTGTGGATTGTACCCATTTTGCTTATGGTAAAACCCTTGTTTAGGTTTTTCCCCATTATGTGGTTTCTTTTCCCCATAAGCTGAAATAGCATTTAAAACATACTCATCTGCCCTCCTCCCAGCCTGTTTGACATTTGTTATCCCTTGATTAAGCAAGTGTGCTTTGAGATTAGGGGTACAATTATTTAGGAATTGCTCAAGGATTACAAGGTCCATTACTTGTTCCTTTGTAGCATTACCTTGCTCATCCAACCACTTCCCCCCGTACTGATGCAACATTTTCCCCATATCTGAGTAAGACATATCACCTCCCTTCTTAAAGTTGCGTAGTTTCAGGCGAAAAGTTTCTGGAGTGATTCTGTACTCCTCGAGAACAGCTTTTTTGAATTCCTCAAAAGTCACTGCTTCGTTTTCTGCAAGCTTTAAGCTGTACACATCTCTTGCTTTCTCTGGGACTTTAGGTATCACCAAACTGATCCACGCGTCTTGTGGAATCTTTTCTCGTTGAAATATTTGCTGGGCAGTTGTGAAAAAATTATCTATGCATTCGTTCTCTTTGTAGATGGGCAGGAGTGCTGAACAGTCTCTGATTAGTTGCCTCCTGTCTCTTTCTTGGGTGCTTCCCGAGGTGCCTAGTGGAGGAAGTTGAGGCGTCATTCCTAGGGATGCCTGTGTCTTCAGGAGTTCGATCTGGTGCTGTCTCTCCCGCTCTCTTTCCCTCTCTCGTTCTTGTCTCTCTCTCTCTTTTTCTTTCTCTCGTTCTTGTCTCTCTCTCTCTTTTTCTTCTCTCTCTCTCTCTTTTTCTTCTTGATTTATTTTTGCCATTCTGAGTTCATGGTCCATCTTCAGTCTGGCCATCTCAAGTTCAGAGTTTGAGCCTTGTCCCCCTGGCTGCTGGTCGTTTGGGAGAGGGTTTTGGGGGACATCCGGCAGTGCATTTCCATCTGCATTTGCATCTGCTGGTTGCACGATGCGTGGAGGGGAACCTGGTGGGGGGTTATTTGCTGCCACCGCCCCACTCCCGTCTGTTCCATTCGTGCTCATTTCAAAATCTCGGATCAGCTGTTTCAGCTGCTGCTTATTTTTTCCTTCTGTTTGAAGACCTCTTTTCTGGGCTTGCCTGCTCAGCTCGGATTTCCTGAGGTGATGAAAGTGCTTTGGTAGCCCAATTTTGACACTTTCCCTGGCCCGAAATTAAGATTAAAATAACAAACTTAACACACTCTGTTCAAGGATCTGCTAATTTCCACCTTCTCAGAGCTGATTTCCCAACTCCTGGGGCTTTCAGACTCTGCCGGTTTGGGATTTACTCCCCTCAGAGGAGTCCAGTTTCCTGGGAAAGCTCCTCTACTGTCTACACATTGGTCCACAAGCTGAGCTTTACTCCTTACACGTTGGTCGCCACTGTCACGGGTTGGGGTTCAACACCCCCTACTTTACCGGGTTTGAGTGACTCAGTTTCCCTTGCGCACAGTCCTCTTGAATCAGTTTCTCTCACTGGCTAATTCAAGTCTGCCACAATGAAACTTCTTGTCACCCAAGCGCCCGATCCTTCCCGTTTACAGACTCTTTACTCTCTGGGTTCGCAAGAGCTTGAGGGCTCTTGTAGCTCACTTGTGTTCCAATATTAGACTCTAGACCACTTCTTCATAAAGTATGAAGTATATTTATTGTTTACATAAACACAAGATAGTTGATACAGAGTGGTAATAGAAATAAAAGGTAAACATAACGCATTCCTAACTTATACTGTTTTGTGTTCCTAAGTTATTCATCTTACCCTAGAACAAGTCCATAAGTTCTGGTTTTCTCAGCCATAAGGAACTGGCTGGGCTCTGGCTTCTTAGAGCGAAGCTGTGTCTCATTTCATCTTCCCCCAGCCTGCAGTGATCAGCTGGCTCTTTCGTATGTAGATGTGCAAGATGGGTCTTGCAGGAAATCTCCAAGCAGTCTCATCCTCCCTCTGGGATCTCTGTCCTTTTATCGTATTTGTCTCTCTTTGTCTGGGTTTTCCCGCCTCTAGGGAATGTGTCCCAGAGCATGTAGGCAACATGGAAGTTCATTAACATTTCCATAGGATGTCTAGCAACCCAGCTTTCAATCCACGTTCGATTATCTCTTGTAGTTTCTACAGACTTGTGACGTGTGAGAGGGTCAACCTGAGCTGTAATTTGAGTTCTACTGTTCTCAGAGTTGGCATTACAACATGTGGAACTTGTAACATTGCATACTGTACATTTACAGTAACATTGCATCCATGTGAAACCCTTGGTACCACATATTTACCAAACATGTAGTCCCGTGTTACACGTATGTGACCCCCTGTTTCCCCGTGACAGCCCCTACACATGGCCCCCCACCATCCACGTGTCCAACTAATCATACGAAGCTGGTACAAGGGGATGCGTGCTCCCGTGACCCACGCACCAGCCACGCACGGAGCACTGCTGAAAAATTCAGAGTAATAGTGCGTGGAGACAGGCACTCACGCATCCCCTATGTGGGATGAACCGGGGCACCCACCCACACCAGCAAACAGGTCTGCAGCCCCTCTGCCTCCCCAGCCCCACCCACAGACCTACTGGGAGCTCTTAAAAGACAGGGGAGCAAAATACAACACATGCACCTCCTTTGTCATCCCAGAGGCTGCATCAGCTCCTGAGATCTTGGGCAGGAAGGGGCTAGTGACAGCTACAGCAGATTCCCTGGTGTCCAGGGCTGTGTATCATGGCAGAGGGTGGGCAGTTGGGTGGGGATTGGGGTCGGGGAGAAGGCAAACGGCCGCCTGTATTAATTGCTTGCAGGGCCGGTCTGAGGCCATTTTTAGACGATTGCAGCTGTGTTCGCGCTTGTTTTGAAAAAATGCCGGGAGCCGGGATCAGATGACACACTCCCGGCAATCATGCACCCAGAAGGTGGACGTGCATGCTTTTCCCGCCGCATTTTACTGGTTCGATTTTTCGACCTGAGTGTGTGGAGGCTGCCTGAGTAGTCGCAGTGCCCACCCAGGGAGCTGCCCATTTGAATCCTTCTCCACTCATTCCACATGCAGCCGTACCACTCAGTGGACCTGGACCTCCCCCGCCCAAGCCTTGCTCAATTAAAAACACCCTAAGACTGTGGTTAATTCACCACCTCCATTATCTTTACTTGGTGACACATGTATGCTTTCCTTAGTATAAAAGGCTATTTTCTGATGGGTAGCAGTAACATGAACTTGGTCCTAGAGGTGGGAGCACTGATCCCCAGAGGGTTAACCAAAGGGTTGAAGCTAACACCAAAGTAAAGTAAATGCCTTTACATCGCTACACTACCATTTCTCCATACAACTTTGTGACTTTGAACTTCAATCAATGCCAGACTAGTAAACTTTGTTTAGACCATGCTGACTGTCCCACAAGCTCCCCACTGTGAAAAGTCCAGGTCAGACACAGTCAGATCTTTGTTCAATGAATCACTGCCTAAAGATTCAATTAAATCCAGTTTAGTCTGCTCTGTAGCAGCAGTTTGTGTCTTTGTGAGAACATGAGAGTTTAACAAGTTACCAAGGAAGAGCCAGACATGCAAGAGGCAGAGAGTGCTGACACACAGGCAGGGAGCATGGGGATTAGGGCTCTGTGATGTGTGTGACTAATGAAGTCACCATGCATTCTGCCTATTAGTTCCAAAGACAGCTGCTGGTTTCTGGCACACTATTTTTGGCACCCACAGGAGAAAGAAAAAAGTGTGTGTGTGTGTGGGGAGGGCATTATTAAATCAACCAAGGCAGGTTAAACCTCTGGACTAGGGGGGAGGGCGGCACATATGTTTGCTACACTGAGGGAAAAATTAGACTTCAATGTAAAACTCTTGCATGTCACATTATGCATTTTGTGGATAAGATGCATTTAGTTAAAACTTCAAAAGGATATCTATTGGGGTTATGATAAAATAGCAACACGGGCTGCATCCTAGTGCACACAGGCATACCACTGAATAATACCATCTCAAACATTTTGTTTGGTAGCCTTGTTTAGTATGAAATTTTTAAGTGGTTTCTCTTGAAATAAAGCTTTAGTGAGGGGACATTAAGGTATTATTTTGTTATCTGCTCCATTGCTGCCATGCCGAAATACACAATGCAATGATCCAGCCATGGAAACCACTCATTGAATTTCATTCAGAATTGTGTGTGCTGTGCTATGTCAGGCCAATATGCTGCAAGACACTGATCTGATGCCATAGGAATGTGTTTTGGATACAGATCAATATAAATGTTTATTTCTAAATTTGGAAGCTCAGGTTAGGAGTTGACTCTTTCCAATAAAATCTGAGCTAGTTTCCAATCTGGCTGTTGCATGGAGGCCTGCAGCACAAACAAGGGCAGGAGATTACCTTTGGAAATCCCCTTTCTACCTCCTAAGAAGCGAAGAGTTTGTTGAACTAAGGATGAATGAGACAATAGCTCTCTGGAGTCTGTATTCGGTCCAAGCAGCCCCACTCACATGTTTTAGCGTGTACAGCTAATAAACGGGCATTCCCCCATGTGCATTTCATGTGCTGGTGGCAGCTGTCACCAATGGAGTCACTCAGTGCTTTACCTCTCCCCAACCCTAACTCTGATGGAAAGTGGGTTCATGGTCAGGGAAGGTGTCTTCCCTTGCCTTGAACCCCTTTCCACCAGAAGCAGCACTAGTGCGCTCTCTCATCTAAGAGACAGCTGCTAGAGGGGAGAGCAATCGTGCACTCTCAGCTAAGCGGTGGCTGTGAGAGGTGAGAATGAGGCAGAGGGTGCAAGAAGGACCTTCTCCAGAGGCTCTGCTTCTGCACTCCTCTTGCTGTTTGGGAAAAGAACCGAGTGGAACAAGGGAGGGGCGAGGTTTCTCTGGAGGATCCATGGGGCGCCTATGCTCGACTTGGGAAAAGAACCAAAGGGAGTGAGGGAGCTCCATGGATTCACCAGGAGAGCCTTGCCTCTCCCTCGCTCCCCTTGGATACATTCCCAAATGGAAAGCGGAGTGCGGGTGCAGATCCTCTGGAGAAGATCCTTCCTGCACCCCTTTCCGCACTCTCACTTCTAGCAGCCGCCTCTCAGCTGAGAGAGTGCGCTAGGCGCAACTCTATGATGCTGGCAGACCTGGATGTGGACAAGGCTGCACGCAACCTAATTAACAAGACCGGGCCACGTAGGCATGCATTAGCATGCACTGGCCCACATGATGGGCCCACAAAGTCCCTGGGCGACACTGTGAGTGGGGGGCAGCTGGGGGCTGTGTGGGGATGCGAGTTAACATCTGGTGAACACCTAATAGACGGGCAGGTGAACATCCACCTGATGGATGCTAATGTGGGCTATCATCTCGTTTATTTTCACCCTATTATAGCAAGAGAGTAGCTATAATAGGGACATGGTGAAGCAGTTGTAGTGAGGCCCACAAGCCAGGGGTTGTTAGCACAGGTGCAGCTGCTTCTCCTGCTACTGGGGGTCCCATTCCATCTTCTGCACCAGGGTGCATTCCAAACTAGCTATGCCTCTGAAATCCAGCCCGGAATTCAACAGAGCACAGTGTCCACTTGGGATAGAGCAGAACAGTAGCCCTGAATTCCTTATGGAACAGGAAAATACATGCTACTATGATATTTTCACTGTGTGCTCCTGTCTGTTTAGTAAAATGTGGCTTTTGATTGGAATTTTGCTTTTTAATTAAATAGTAGGGCTAAGACAAATATTCGATGCCAGGAAACAATTTAAATATTTGAAGAACTTTCTGGATTTGCGTTTGAAAATTCATGTTTGAAATGTGCGTTCTATTTGCAAACTGCAGGGTATTTTTGAACTTTTCCTTAGTTTGTTAATTTGACATTTATTAACTTGATATGCTTTAATCTGCTAAATCTGTAATTTAATTCATTCATTCAATCTTATTACTCCGTCCTTCCCATCAAAGGTAGCTCAGGGTGGCTTACAATATTAAAATAAATATAAATATTATATGTAGAGATAAATAAATTAAAAAAAATCCCTCTCCACCCTAACCCCCTCAACCGCCTAACTCACCCCTATCCTCTATTTCCCCCACAACCCCGACTGCCAACACCTCTGTGAATAACACAGAATAACTTGTAATTAGTTGTCACATGGAGCAGGGTATGTTACTTGATTGGGTGAGTGAATTTTGACAAATTCAGCATTCAAACAGCACTAATCAAACTAAAGAATATTGAATATCAAATTAAATAAACCCAGGTTTCAACTTAATTAAGAATCTAATTAGTCAAACTCAAAATGAAAGTTTGTGCAAATACTTGAATCTGGTTAAATTAAATGTTAAAAATTTTTCTGATGGAAACAATTCCCTAGTTCAGTTTATGTTGGAAGAGCCTGATTTATTTTGGTATCACAGTATCAATTAACATGGTGATACTTGGCTTTCGATTTTACCTTTCTGAATGTTCATAATTAAGAAAATATAATTGTGAGAAACAGTACTGGCTAAATAGTTTTAGGACCCTTTTAAACGAGCGGGCCAATCTAGCGGATTGAAAAATCTGCTTTTAAAAAAGTTGTGTGGGGAGCATTTAACATGTACCGGAAGTCGCCAGTCACCATTGAAAACAGCGACGCCCAGTGGCTTGCACATTATTTTTAAAACTGGATTTGTCAAACCCCAATATCGAGGTTTGACAAATCTGGTTTTAAAAATAAAGCATGAGCCGCCAGGTGGTGCTGTTTTCAATGGCGGATGGTGACTTCCGGTGCGTGTAAACACTCCTCGCGCAATTTTTTTTAAAGCGGATTTTTAAATCCGCTAGATTGGCCCGCTCATCTAAAAGCGCCCTTATGCTAAAAGAGTCTAGGTTCTACCTTGCAGTCATCGGGACAACACAGCTTATCCCAGAAGTGATGCAAGTACACCTTATCCAGGGAGGCAAACTGAACATAGTGTTCATTCAGACAGCACAAGACACCCACCCCTTCCCTTCTTGGGCCCTCCCAAGAGCACTACAGGATTACTGCAGGGTTGGTTTCTGCTAAGGCAATTTCCATGATATCTGAACACATCTATTCAGTGATTAATCTGTAAAAAATAAATTGGCAGGGCCCAAGCCTGTCCTGGAAGCCAACTTTCTGCCATAGAGGTTTTTGGAGCAGGGTACGCTAGTGCTCAGTTAGCAACCCAACCATTGGACCACCTTGCCTCTCTACAGCTGAATATAAAAAGGAGTTCTAGTGAGTTAAGCTGTATGATAACCAGATGGGGGCAGAAAAGTCATTAATGAAAGTCAAATAAACCATCATGGGGCTTTTGGCTTTCCTTTCCAAACCTGAAATGGCTAATATTGGCCTTTCCCTGGTCTTTCATAGTTTAGGATGCATATTCCTATAGGAATGCACCCCCCTTGATTTTATTAATTGCTTTGGATAAGCCCTGGGAAGCTCTCCCCATCTCCAATTAAGCCCCAGATTTGGGCTGAAACTCGCCCTCGCATTCTTGCATAATCTCAGCAAGAAACCGCTTCTCGTCAGGATGATGCGAGAATGAGAATAAGCCGATTCTTGACCCGCTCTTGAGCGGAATTTGTGCAGCTAAAAACTGGCACTGCCCATGTGTAAAATGGCTGCTATGGCCATTCTGCCCTGCCTCCACACATCCACTTTCATAAAAACAGCCGTCTCAAATGGGAGCATCATTCTGTGCATGCATGGGCCCTGGCAGCCATTCTGTTCATGTACAGTGCCATTTTAGGGTGTTAGGGTTTCTGGAGGACCCTCAAAAATGGCACTGCGAATTTGCAAAATGGCTGTTGGGGCCTGCACATGTGCAGAATGCCTGTAGTGGCCATTTTGTGCATGTGCAGTGCTGTTTTTTAGAATCTCGTGAGATTCTCGCATACCCTGGCGAGAACAAGCGAGATCTTGCTGGGGGTTTGCGAGAATCTTGTGGATGTTCGCGAGAACGCATTGCATTCGCATTACAGCTTTACCCTGGATCTACTGCATTGGTAACCCTGAGGTGATCGGTGGTGAAGCATCCTGGATATTTTCCCTCCTGCTTGTACTGCAGATTGCCTCAGGATTTCTATGCGGTAAATCCATTCAGACATTACAGAAAATTGTCACCATGATGTAACTCCATGCCCACTCTGTGGAGCTGCTGTGGAGGGCTAAAAAGGTTTCCAGTGATGACTGAATGCACTCACAATGTCCACTTTTGGGGAGGGAGAGAGGGAGCAAAAAATAAAGAAAAAGTGGGGGGAAACATTTTTTTTAAACAGAATCTTTTTTAAAAAGAAAAAAAATATCTTTTTTTTAAAATGTAGCTGTATGTGAGAAGGTTCATCCTCTAATAGTGGGAGCTGAAAGCAACACTCTGGACAATATATTGATGCCTTCCAGGAAACACAGCGTGCAGTACATATACAGGCTTTTGAACCAATATGCACCAATTTATCTCTGCAGTCTTCAGCTACTCCTGCCTGATGATAATTGCAAACAATTTCTCTCGAATGCGTTCTCTAAAAACAAAATGGATCTGATGCTCCAGAAGCTGCCCAACAAGTAGCTCTGCCCTTGGGTCTGTGTGGGGCCTGGGTGGGGGCAGGGCGTTTGGTGTGAGTGTGGGAGAGCTGTGTGGGGCTAGGGAAGATGCGTGGAGGCAAGGGATATGGGGGGTTTCAGTGTGGGAGCAGGACGATTGGGTTGGGTGGTCTGTGTGGGGGCTATGAGGATGTGGGGCAGGTGGTCTGGGGAGGTCTGTGCGGGAGCAGAGGGTTAGCATGTGGAGAAGGAGGCTGGGTGATGGAGATCTGGAGGGGTCTATGGGGGCAGGGGAACTGTGGGGGGACAGGGAGGCTGGGTGAGGGCAGACAGGATGTGTGGAGGCAGGGCATCTGTGGGCGCAGTGTGGATCAGTGTAACTGTTTTCTGCAATAAGGATGCTGGTGGGAGGAGGGCAGGGGTGGGACAGGAGAGAGGATGGTGATGGGGGCGGGGGGAGGGGGGAAGCAAGAGTTCATTTCTTGCACCTGGGCCCATTCCAACCTAATTATAAGCCTGGTCCTAGACCTGGCTATCTGTCTTTCGGCAAGACACCATTCGAGTCTTACTTCATCTCTGGGTGTTAACTAGCGAGATGTTAGCCCGCTGCAGTTCGGGTTTGGTCTGTGCAACCCCCAATCAACCCCCACGCACATGTTTTGTGTGTCCAGCTTAATAAACAGGCAGCCCCCAGTGCGTCTTATGCTCTTGTGGGCAGCCCCCATTGAAAGCACCAATGAGAGAGAGTGCAGAGAGAAGGGCAGGAAGCTGTTGCTCCTCAGATGCTCTAGGATTTCTGCCTGAGACTCTATGGTCCTGGCTGACCAGTATGCACGAAGGTGCTGCCCACAACCTAATTGACAGGACGCAGACACATGGGCACACATTAAATAACATTTGCCTGCGTGATGGGTTTCACATTCTCCGAGATCATATTGTGAGTGGGGGCTGCAGGTCCGGTGCGTGGCGGCACTATGTCTGGTGGAGGCAAACACCTAATAATTGGGCTGGTGGACACCCACCTAGAGTGTGAGCTAACTAATTATAACTTGTTTGTTAACACCCTATGTCTCATCATCTGCCAGCTGGGGATAATGTTAATGCTGTACTTACCTATTTTACAGTACCATATACTAACTCAATATTGTAATCTAAATATATGGAGTTAGAGAAGATGGTATGGATACAGAATACTTCTAAAACTCCTCTGAAATTTTGAGTCAAATTTCTTCAAATCTTTTCTGTTCTGTGCAGAACGGCATTTAACTATTCCCCATATTATTATTCATTTTTTCACAGCTCTGCACTTTTGATTCAAACCAGGATACGGCATGGAAGTGCCAAAATGCTGAGACACGTAGTGATCTCATGGTATATCTGAGCCATTGGATCAGGAAGCGCTGGGAAGCTCACTAGAAATCCTCTTCTCATGAAAGTTCCACCCCAGTTTTGAAGGCCTGAGAGCTTTGCTGAAGTCAGATAAGCGGTCTAGCAAATCCAAACCTCCATCACGCTGAAGGTTTCCCCATTAGTTACTGATGATGCTCCCATTTGAGACGGCTGTTTTTATGAAAGTGGAAAACATAACACCCTGTGTTTTCCAAGACTGTCTGCACAAAAAGAAACATGCATACTGTTTTGAAAAATTAAATGTCCAAGATTGTCAACTGGATCTGAACAGAACATACTGGCAGCAATTTTAGTATACAACAAAGCACTTCAGAAAGCATTAAAACTACAAGTTAGTAGTCAGCAACAAGGAGATGTTAGTCATCAACAACTCAGTGGTGTAGGCTGAGGCTGTAAGAAGAGGGGTTTCTGGTTAGGGTCATAATACAAAAGTACAAGACATTTTGTTCTCACTTGAGCAGTCAGAAACTTTGCCAGTCTTTCACTGTTCCTCTTAGTGCACTACAGGAGCAGAACCAGAGCCATCCTTACAAAGGAACAACAGGGGTGTACACCCCCAGTCCCACGCTTACAGAAACCCTGCACCCAAGAAGGTCTTGGAGGTGGCTGAAGGGCTTCAGGAATGTCCAGAGAGTCAGCAGTGGCTGCAGGGCCCTGGGAGCACTCCTGGAGCAGAGCCAGGAACACTGTCACTGCCTCTGTGGGACCTACCACTTGTCCCCCCATGCTTCCTGCCTCTCCACTCAGGCACCACCCACAGTCACAGCTCCCACCAATCCTAAAACCAGCTCTGTCTAGGGTTAAGTAAAGAAACACCTTTAATTCTTCAAAGTTCTAAGCATTTTGCTCTTTTAGATATGGTTAAAATCGGGCAAGGTACGTTTTTAAATGAATTAAAAGGAGAAGTATGGAGTGGGTAAATGAAAGGTTTTTTCCCCCCATGTGTGACTTTGCTTAGCCACACTAAATAGTTAAGAAAGACACAGTAAAACATTTAGGTTCGTTCAGTGTAGAAAACATCCTTTCACATTCCATGGCTCTGTCATGTGAAAAGAAAAGCTAACAATGAGAATTTCCAGTTCCCTACCCTTAGAAGAGAGCGGCAGAGGGACTTCAAAGCTTTGCTGGTGGCCTCAAGCCACCAGGAGAGCAAGGGTTAACTCCCAAGCAGGGGGGAGTTCAAACAATTGGACTCTTGACTGATTTGGGTATTTCTGGTAGGTTGGTAGCCGCTAAGCCCCCAGTGGGATAAACGGAGACTGCTGGGGAGGTACGTCAGAGTTGGGAGTCAGGGTAACCTGAACACACCTGGCCTGAACAAAAAGCTGCTTCCCCAATTGTGGCCAAAATGGTGGCAGCAGTGCTTCAGGCTGCAGTGAGTCCAGCCCAAGCTCGGAGCCAGTGGGGTGGTGTAGAAGCAGGTGCTACCAGAGGAGGGGGAGAGCATGCCAGGTAGCTCCACGAAGCCCCAGGTCAGAAGGGCAGGGCCGGGATCAAGGGTTCTGCTAGTGGAGCTTCCTTGGGCTGCGGGGAGCTACCTCATCTCACCCCCACACTTGTGAAATGGAGCTGGGAGTTGGGACCATGCTCCACCTCCCACCCCATTAAATTCAGCAGCCAGAACAGGGGGAAAAGGGGGGGGGGCATCCCCCACGCACACCACAAGGTGAGACTCTGACACTTACCCATAGCCCCACATATAGTGGGAGCAACTGGTGGGATGGGTAGCAGGCCCCTCAAGCACAAGCAGGGCAGAGAGTGCCTGGGGAGAAAATTGTGTTGCATGGGAAGAGCAAAGAGGAGCTCTATTCCCTTCACCCATCAGCAAGCAAGCCAGATCACATGGCATGGGGGAAGCAAAAGGGCAGGCCCAAGGTCCAGGTAAATAAAAGGCATTCCAAGCAACAGCAGGGTAGGGGCAGGGGGGGGGGGGAGTACCTGATTCACCCACAGGAAGCGAATTCCCAGTGAGGATGAGAATCAAGATTCGAGCGAAGCAAGCAAGGACCAGATTCTCAGGTCACTGCAGGATAGGATGGCAGGCTGCGAGGATCAGATCATAGCTATTTCTAACCCACCTTGGCAGCCCACGGGTATGGACCCAAGCTCGGAGGAGGAACCCATCGGGGGAGAAGGGAAGAGCCATGGAGGGAAGGCTGGAGAAAGGCCCCTACACTACCTCATTTCAATGACAGGGGCCTGCGGGTGCACAAATAGAGTGATGCACCATCATGTTCTAGCGAAGAGGAGTTTAAAACCCTGATTGACAGGATCTTGCCCACGTGAGGGAGGAAACAAATTAGGCTCCAGGACCCTCCAGGCCACTCAGTCAGCACAGGAACTCAGATGAGGTCACATTCATTCCAGTAAGGTGTCTGGATGAACAAGGATGCAACACTCTATCTCTCTGCCCCCACACTCTGCCCTTCCATCCACTCTCGTATTGCAGACTCTCTCTCTGACATCTCTGCTTAGCAAACTGCCAAATCAAGCTTAATATGGCCAAGACTGACCTCCTCATATTTTCCCCCAAACATCCCCCTCCCTCTTCCCTGTTAATTTCCATTGAGGGTGTCATCATCCAGCCTGTCCAGCCTGCATGTAGCCTGGGATTCATTTTTGACTCCTTCCTCTCCTTTACATCTCCAGATCCAGGCTGGTGCTAAATCCTGTTGCTTCACTCTTCAAAATATTGCAAAAATCCAGCCTTGCCTTACTGCTTACACTGCCCAAACCCTAGTCCCATGCTCTTGGGTGATTTCAGACGTTACGTGGTCCCGATTCACCACCGTGGATTCCCGGCGCGGGTGAACCGAACAACCACCCCCCGTGGTCAAAAGAAGCCCCGAACAGACGTGACGGGACCGGGACCACGGCAGGGAATCAGGCCGCCAGATCACGGCCCGGGGCAGTGCAACAGATGTTACACCGATCCTGGGCCGGGCCGTGGTCAAAGCACCCGGAAGGCGCTGGGGCGGCTCGTCCTGGCTGCTGCTGTGTGCCCTTTAAATCTCCCTCCCCGACCTGTGTTGTTGCTGGTTGCCTGGCAGCAACGCTGCATACTTTGTCCCTGGCTGGGAATCATTTCCTTTGATTCCGGCCGGTGGTTGCCAGCCAGATGTTACTTTTTGTTGGTTCCCAGAGGGAATCTCTTTGATCACGCTTTTGGAGATGGTCTGGGGGCAGCGCTCTGGAAGGGTGGTTGATTTTGACCCCATGTGGGTATTGACCGTGGTGAACATCTGGCACCTGCGAAACAGACATTCAGGGCGCTTTGGCCCCACCGCGGGATTGACCATGGTTCACTGTGGTTGAGCGTGATCTCGTAACGTCTGAAAATACCCCTAGTCATCGCTCTCCTTGACTTCTGCAACTTCCTCCTTACTGGTCTCCCCTGCTCTGATTTCATCCTCCTCACTTCTGTTCAGTGCTCTGCTGCCAAAGGCCTCTACCTTGCCCATTGCTTTGACCATGTCCAGTCCCTCCTCACTGTCCTACCTCGGTGCTCTCTGGCTGAATGTATTCAGCACAAGCTCCTTGTTTACACCTTCAAGGCTCTTCATGGTCTTGCTCCCTGCTATCTTTCTGCACTTGTTTCTCACCACTTTTGCTCCCAGGAGCTTCATTCCTCATCTGCCCCACCCTCCCTCACTTGTGACTGACTCTCTTGCTGCTCCAAGTATGTTCACTCCTTCCCCCTTCCTGCCCCCATGCCTTTTTGCTGGCAATCCTACAGAGGATTGCAGAGTAGGGAAATCCAGCTCTGCAATCCTCTGTGGGATTGAGGGCAAAAATATGTAGGGCAACGCTCCTACGTTACAAACCCTGTGCATGCTTTGTCTTCCCGATTCTTTCCCACAGGCAATTGTGTGCAGAAAGTATCGTGAAAAAGCACCCTAAGTTAAGCACGTGCATCTGCAAATTCTCAACTTCATGAATGTAACCTTGTCTCTCCCTATGTTCCCATTTTCCTTGTCTTCCCTCTGTTGTCTCTCTTAGATTGTCTCCTTTACCTTGTCTTTCTTAGATTGTAAGCTGCTTGGGATAAGGATCTGTCTATAACTACTGATGATACAGAGTCAGGTACATTGCTGGCACTATACATCATCATCATCATCAATATATAATATTGCTGGAACAAAGATGGAAAATCGAAGGTGCCTCCATAAGAGGTAAGGGGAGGGGTTTGCTGCTTAGGGGATTTATGACCCACGGTTTGACCTCAAACTCTGGGCGGTTGTGGGAGCAGCATCTCTGTGCAGGACATCAGCTGTCCATAGCAAGTGTCAGAACCAAGATTCCTCACTTGGACCCTACTTATTTAATTTAGTTTATTTATTTATTTTATTGCATTTATATGCCGCCCCCTCATGCCTACGGCATGAGTCCATGGAGTTAATCGAGTCCAACGGTTTTGAAAGTTACTAGGATGGCGGGTAGTGAACCTACTTGGATTTACAAAAGCACTGGACCAAGAAGGAGTGAGTGTGGCGTAACGGAACCCACTGGGGCTCACCCCAGCCTCCCGGCACCCCGTTACCCACTTATTATCTGGTCTCTTTCCACTGCCACCACCCAGAATATTTACTTAGACTGCAAGTCCCATCCCTCTGGGGAGAATGAGACCTCTAGCCTTTGCTTTAAACAGTCAGGCTCACAAGCCAGAGTAAAACAGTTCCCAGTTTCTGCTGCCTGAGCATACAGAGGCATATTTGATAACACACGCACACACAGAGATCTTTTAGATTAAAAAAAAGGAATATTACTTTAATGATAATATAAACCCAGCATCACCGGCTGCAACCATGTGAGGCACATTGAATCCTTGAGCAAAAGCAATTGATCAGACCAGTTTAGGCACAATGGCCTTTTTAGTAGCATCTAGCCTAAACTGGTCCCTCAGATGTAACATTCAATTACCCACAGCTTCAGGTGCGCCTTTGCCTTGCAGCAAAGGGGTTCAGTCCTTAGGTTCAGTTTAGTCCAAACAGACCAGGAGCCATTCCCTTAGCTCCATAGCACAAGGTCAGTGTCTTAGGGCAAACAGAAGACAAGATGGAAGACTCCTCTTGAGAGGTGTGGCTTTTCTTTTTAAAAGGTCCCTACCCCTCAATCGTGATTGGTCCTTGGGAGGTTACCTGGCTGTACCTAGTCCAATCAGAATGACTCCTCCAACCATGCTGGCTGTAGACCCCTTCCCCTGGGATTGCGAAATTCTGCCATGCGGCCGGTTGCGAAATCAGGCCTAGTCAACCTGGAAGCCAGAGTGTCAGTGAAAGTCACCTGGAAAGGGCAGGGTTGCTCCTGGCAGCTTCTGCCACAGTGAGGGTTTATAGTTTGGCTTTCCCCAGACTGAGTAGAAGTGTTCTTGTTAATAAAGAGTTGTGATCTTTACACCACATAATGGGTGCTTTTACATGGATCACACTTATGCATCTGCTCCACCTCACATCCAGGCACACACCAGTCCATTTAAAGGCACCCCACCGGATGTGTAGTTGGAGAAGAGGCAGAGCACTGCCCGCAGAGCGGGCTGCCCAAACCTGGGACACAGGAGGGAAGTAGAGCAGTGATTTGTCTACTCTGGTCTCAGCTGGGGGTTGCCCTGGGAAACACCACAGACCTGCAGGCGGATATCTAGAGTGGCAGGCGATCTGCCCACAGTTCTATGGTGTGGGTGAGGAAGGCACCGTGTGGGCGCTTGTGGGCTGTGGCAGCACTGCGTCTGTTTAAAATGGACCCAGGTGCAGCTGCAAGCGAGCAGACACGGGGGTGCACCCCTGGACTTCCTCCAGGGTTGAGCACCCCTGCATCCATCTAAAGACATCCAATGTGTACATTGCCTCTTTTTGTGATGCGAGGACAAGTGCTATGAGAGCAAGGTAATGGCAGATTTGTGCATCACGTATGAGCTGTCCTAGCCTGACACAGGTCAAATCTCCCCCAATCCAGAGCTTCCAATTTCCTGAGTCCAATTCCTGTGAAGCAACATTTCTTTGCATTCCCAGCGGTCTTCATTCTGAAGGAACGCCTGTCCTTCCATGCCCCATTGCAGCCCCTGCGATTCGCTGGGAGTGCCGCCCTGTGGGTACCATCTTTCAGTCTGGTTCAGATTGTAAGCTCTGAGGCAGGGACCGTGTCTTATTCTTTGTAAAGCGCCAGGTACATAGATGGCACTATATAAATGCTTATAATAAAAATAATTAATATGACAAGAGATTGCAGGGGGGCTTTCTCTGTTGCTGCCCCATTGCTGTGGAACTCCCTTCCCCTGGAGGTTTGTTGGAGCCCAGCCTGAGCGTCTTCCCGAGGCAGTGCAAGACCTTTTGTTTATAAAGGAATTTGGTGGATGGGGATAGGGATGGGGGATGGAGATTGGGTCGTTGAGTTTTTGGGAGGTTGGGATTGGAGTGGGTGGTTTTGGGGTGAGGATAGGGGTTTTTTTGGTACTGTATTTTAACATTTAATTAAGCTGCCCTGAGCCTTTTGGAAAGGGCGAGGTATAAGTTTAACTGAATAAAATAAAATAAATAAATTACAGAGGTACAGATTTTGCTGCTTGTTTGATGTTCTAAAGACATACGTAGCTTTTATACTAAATTTATACCTAATACAATGACTAGGATGTACTGACAATAGATTTCCGACATGTCAAATATAAAATAGAAGAGCAAGGGTTATTTGTAACAACAAAACAAAAACCCAACCCCAAACCCTCTCCCAATATTCTCCAAAATCTTTAAAAAATAAATAAATCCAAATACTCCCTAGGATAAGTGGAGACAAAGTAGTTCAGATGATCTCTTTTGTTGGACCAACTTCTGCAGGTAAGAAGAGTATGCAAGTTTTTGGGCCACACAGTTAGTTTTGACTTTTTACTTGCCTTTGTGGCCCAAAAACCTGTATTCTGACCAACAGAAGTTGGTCCTATAACAGATATCACCTGACCTATACTCTGGAATAGTTGCAGGCTTCAATGGGACAACTCTAGAGTAATTGATTTGTGGATTGTGCCCTTTGTCTCCATCTCTTACATTTGGGACCAACACAGCGACCTTGGCTTAGAATAATTGTCATGAAGTTTTTTAACCACCATGAAAAACCAATCATTAGCAATAGCCAAAAAGCATCTTAGTAACGTGACTCTTACACAGCACTTCATACCTTGGGTGTTTTTAAATGAGATGCTACCCGTCATGGCGCCATGGAGCTCACTACCCACCTGAAGTTGGAGTGGGGGGATGTGTGCTTCTGTAAGCTGCAGAGCACCTACTCATAGCCATGCACGAAGCACGCTGGGAAATCCAGAGTGCTCTATGCAGGGCAAGCCAAATCGCTCTGTTGCAACAGGTGGCCACAGAGCCTCTGCCTGTATGAACTGGGGTGGCCAGTCATGCCAGAAGACAGGTCTGCTGCTCATAGGCACTGTGGGTAGGGGACACAGCCTTTGCAAGTCACAAGAACTGGCCAGGAGTGCTGGGGAGCCCACGTTCCCTAGCTCTCATGCCGAGGACATATACATTTCAAAGGCTAGCCTGGCGTGCTTCGCCCTCCTCCATGGTCCACGGCTGAGGGAGGGCATGCATGGCAGCTCGCCTCCGTGGCCAGGATAGCCATGCTGGGAGCCGCCCATTTGAATCCCTCCCCATGCACTCCATCTGAGTGCTCCTGTGCAGTATCACTATGAGTATTTTTAGACGTGATGGGAGAAAAGCCTGCTATGCTTAAACCCACCCCAGGATGAGATCCCTCACCCCGGGGTGGGGTAAGCCCCGTCACCAAACAAATGTTCAGGCAGCTGGGGTTGGGTGGGAGGCGGGGAGAGGATGGGGGACATGCGGACATGGGTCTGCACAACCCCACCCCCCACGCTCCTCAGTGTGGTCCTGCCTCCTCCCTGATGGGTGGGTGAGGTGGCCTATGGGGCCGTCCCACCCACCTGGACTCACTCCGGCCACAGGCTGGGGCTAGGTGGAGCAGGTTATCAGACGTGATGGTCCGCTCTACCATGGGCTGGGGTTGTCTACCCCAGACAGTAGCAGGGCTTAACACGGAATGTGCACTGGTCATGAGCCCAGCGCACATCCTGTGTTCGCCCTACCACGGTCTGGGGTAATGTCTGTCCTGGCCCATGGTAAACATCTGGCAAGGTCGGAGCAGACGTGAAACCCCAGCCAATGGCCAAGCTGGGGTAAGCGTGGCCATTGGCTGGGGTGTCACATCTGAAAATACCCTCAGTGGCCATGGACCCATTCCCATGACCTTGCTCATTTAAAAACACCCCTTGAAAAATCTATTTACACCTTAACTAGGCTAATTTTTAATATGGCTTTGAGGCAGATATTGTGCTAATTCCATTTTACAGGTGAAAAAAACTGGGTCATGAAGAGTATAAATAACTTCCACATAGGTACACTGCAAGCCAATGAGAAAGTGGAACCAGAATTCAACAGTTTCTGGTTTCCAGTTTCATGCTCAGCTCACTAATCTGTACTACTACTTCTTTTAGAGGATTTTGACAGTGTAGCTGCATAACCGTATGGCAGCATTGAGCTATAAAGCATGTCCAGCCTTTGGTTAACAGAATGATTCTAGTTGGCCATGCTACCATTTTCATTCAGCCACTTAGTGAACACTTGAAGGGCATACAGAATTAGCTGCCACTTTCTAATAAATAAATAATTTTAAAAGTATATAATGTATATTAAAATAATATACATTTGATTGTTTCGCATTTTTCTTCTTAAACTGCAAGCTCCTTGGAGCAGGGTCCATCTAATTAGATATCTAAATCTTGATTGAGTCCTTTGGGCATACACCTTATAACATTAAATACTATATAAAGCAGAGTAATTTCTTTTGTTCAGAAGCTTAACAGCTTCATTTGCTTCTTGGTATTTGCTTCTAGATGCTTTTCTCTTTCTGTTAAACTTTATTATGCTCATTGGAGGCTAGTAGGAAAACAATATCAGAGCCTGGAATCCCATTACTCTTATTAACAGGCAATGTAATAAATTCCGCTAAATTTCCAAAGCAATTGCCTAGGGATTTACCCATATAACTCCCACTAGAATAATTGGTTGTTGCCATGCTAAACCCACACCAAACTTCTTAGGAAATATGTGCTCTAATGTTTTGTTTTTCCCCCCAGTCTGTAAAAGCAATTACTGTGTATAGGCTAGCATTACAAAAACTGAGATGTCGTCAGGTTGAGGTGTATCTTGGGTGATGTGTACAAAGCCAAAGCTACAGGTTTAAAATATATATATCAGCAGATCTTGGACCGTTGGAAGCTGCAAGACAGCTGGTAGTAAAATCACTGGTACACATGCAAGTGAGTCAGAGTGGAGAGAAGGTAACGGGAGACTCCTACAAGTGGGAAACTCGGTACATTTAGACACAACTGTGCCAAACAAATTTACAATTGCACATAGTTAAGTTGTGATTTGCACTTCAATGATGAGTGAACAAGAAGGGGGAAATCTGCCTGTAAGAAATGACTAATCCATTCCTTTAAAAAAAAAAAAAACCTGGTGGAACAGTGCTGCTGCATGACATCACTGACTTTATGAATACATGCAGCCTTTGTTTCAAAGCTATGGCTTTGTCATTAAGTTTGGCATAACAGCATCATCATCATAGCCAGTTCAGGAGGAGACTTCTCAGACATTCAAGTCATAACCAACTTGTGAAATGGATGTGTGGAAAATGTTCCTCTTCCCATTTGGAACATGAGCTAAGATGACACACTTCCACACTGGTGTGTGTGTTTGTGTGTGTGTAAATAAGATGCTTAATTAAAAAGTTGAGAAAATCTTCACAGTGTTTACTTTGGTGCATTATTCTACTACCAAGTATTTCCAGACCTTGGATAAAAATTAAAAACAGTTGAACCATCACCACTTGAGGAGGTAGAATGCAAGTAGATTTTCAAAGGAAACAATGGCCTAGGCACTTGACTTTAATTAAAAGTCACTGAGTTTTAGTGCAGCATTTACTGTGTGTTATTTTGCCTTAGAACATGTACACTACAGTCCCTACTGGGAGACCATGTCTGTTTGGGGATACAGACTCTAGACCAAAGCATATTGAAGTCAATTTTTCCCTGATTTTAATATGCTTTAGAGTAGAATTCACACTAAATTTGAAATCTCACAACTGAAAATGCCTTCTAAGGATTTCCTGTATGCTAATGAGGTATTCTTTGTTTAACTCTGGGTTGGAAGTACAAAGTACAGACCCCTACCCTGCTCTCCCCAATGCCCTTTCCTCAACTTGTACACCAGAGGGCATATTTTATCTGTCTGTAGCCTATGGATTCAATCTATGATAGTACCTAAGAAGGTCCTCCACTTTCTGTTTATCATTTTATATTTAAAATAGCTACCTGTTGCTTGGAGACTGTCTTGTTTGCTTCATCCCTACAGCCCTACTTTGTTGCTGGAGTATCTGGTGTACACACAGAGCCAGTGTGTGATCCTGAAATTGGTAACTCACATAAGAAGCCCTGCTGACTTCAGTGGGATGACAAATGTGATCACCAGTAAGTGCACCATCCGGCTCATCTAGCACCTGCATCTTTCCTTGCATCTGCTAGGAAGATTTCTGTGCTGAAATTCGTCTGGGTCTCTTGAAAAGAAAACAAGCATGGTTCAGCTATGCAGTTATTCTTATCCCCAGGCCTAACGACTGCAGTCTTTCACTTCCACATGGATCCATGCTGTCCAACTACATGGTAACCAGATAATGTTGGTATGACAGGGCAGGCTGAATAATCACCTGGTCATTTAAAATGGCACCAGCTGGGGAGCTGCCGGTGCTCCTATTAAGTCTGCAGCTATGCCTGAACAGGGGCTAAAGAGAGTGCAGGCACAGACTACCAAGTAGGAGAGCATCTACACTCCCCAAACTAGGTCAAGCCTTGACAGACTGAGAGCCCAATGGACTTTAGCTGAGCCTGGGTGTGGCCAGGCCAGCCTAAGGCTTCAAAAGAGCCCCGTCATGACAGACAGCCATGGTTGCCTATTGCAGGCAGCTATGGCTTGCCATCATGGCAACCTCCCAGATGCTGGTAGGAACTGGGCTGGCAACATACGTTCCCACCTGGCTTGCCCGCTCTGCCCCGGCCACGTGGGAGCCAGTCATGGACTGTGACCCTGGCTTGTACTGGACCCACATTTCCTGCCCCACTCCCGTTTGAACCAAGGCCATATCTGGTGGACCCAGAACAAACAGCACGCTGGCCCAGCTGGGGCAAACCAGGCCTAGCTGGGCCAGCATGGTGCCTGTTTTCACCCTTAGAAGTGAGTCAGGGGGAGAGTGAGGAGATCAGAGTCAGGAAGGCTCTTCCCCAACATTGGCTGCAAGAGGGATCAGGTCTGGTCAGGGGGGTTTGGAGTAAGGAGCCCTCTACCCAAAGATAGAAGTCTGGCTGCCTAGCCAGAAGATGCCTCAGCAGGAGTGCTATTAAGAGGTTTGGATACAAGGTATTGGACTATGGAGAACATATATATATATGGTGTCAGAGAGCATCTGTAAATAAAGACTCTGAATTCTGAGATCCCATGTGGACTAGCTTACAGGAGTGCCAATTCTGCATGGACTTACCCCAGGAAGGCCTTGTTACAGTCTGAAAGTGTAATTTGATTAACATGGAAACTGAAATGTATTTCATTTCTGTGCATAATTAATGTATATTAGCCAGTGAAACCTATTGCCAGAGGATAATGTGAAGGACAATAGCACAACTGGGTTCAAAAAAGAACTGGATAAGTTCTTAGAAAATAGGTGAATAAATGACTTATTAGTCACGGTCAGAGGATGACACCTCTCACTGGTGGGGACTGGAAGTGAATAGCAGGACCCACTGTGCACTTCTCTAAAGCAACTAAAGGTGGGCACTGTTGGAGACAGGATGCTGGGCTAGATGGACCATTGGTTTGACCCAGTATGGCACATCTTATGTGCTTAATGTTCCTGTTTTACAATGAATCCCATTGGTGAGTATGGCCTGTTCTTTTCAGATGTGTTCTGTCACCAAAATGTATATAATTTTGTTGCTAAAACTAAAGTGAACTTCCTGAGAGTACAATGGGATTTTCTCGCCCCCCTCCCCCGACTCCCTTTGTTTCCAGACATGAAACCAAAGCAGCTACACTAGGGCTTGGTACCCTCAATACGCCAATTGCATTTTATATGTATTGGGACAAATATAATTTTGAAAAACCTGCAAAATTTGAGAGTGCAAAGTGGCCATGTTGCAGGGAGAAAGGAAGCGTTCATTGTCTAGGGAGCCACTGAAACATACATGAGTAAAACAGGAAGTGTATGACAGGGCTAGGGTTAGAACCCATGTTGTTTGACTCTCAGAGGGTTCCCCCACCCCTTAACCACAGTCTCTTTACATCTAATTAACATCTTCTGCCAGTGCCTTAGGGTATTTTCTTACCCTGGGTGCACATCTCTTGCAAAAAGTTAGTGGCTCCCCAACACAAAAAAGCCTTGAAATCTACCCCAGTGCATTTTACCATAGTGTAGATTTCTACCCCAGCTTGTGGGTAGAAGCTGGGGTAGAAATCTGCTCCATCAAATTTCATGTTAATTTGTACATTCAAGCAATAAACGGGTGAAAACAGACATGACGCTAACTCCACTTTAACATTTCTTATACACACATACATAAAAAAATGTTTGTTTATTTATTTATTTATTTATTTATTTCAATACTTCTAACACACCCCCTCCTGCCACATTGCAGCTCGAGGCAGCATACAACAAATAGAAATACAAAATAATAAAACAATATAAAATAGAAATAATTAGAAGCCAATTCAATTCAATTTTATTATGACTGGCTTTCGCCTTTGCCACCAAGCAAATATACATATAAATAAAACATCAAATACCATAATTAACATCACAGTCATTCTATCCATTTTATATACTCCAATTACTTCACTTCAACTTTCGGCAAATGGCATCAGTCGATCTTTCATTTGGTCCTCTAGTTATTAAATTAGCCCAATTTGCTAGGTTAGAATTAAGGAAAGGTTACTGTCTATGGTTATCTGTATTTTATACCAAATGTTCTCTCTTCATAACCAGTAAAGCAAAGGATGCCAAAGCCTTTATTGCCTCTTCCTGGGAGAGTGTGAGCAGATATAAATAAGCCCTGTCATCACCTAGAGAGAATCCATCTTTCATCAAGGGGACCAATCAAGCTGCACGTAAATCCTCAAAAAGAGGGCACCTCAACATCAAATGCTCAATGTCCCCAATTTCCCCCATAGAGCACTTGCACACCCTCTGAGCAAAGGGTATACGTTGTAATCTACCCTTGGTAACTGCTGTTGGAACTAACTGAAAGCGCAAGTAGCTGTAAGCTCGCCGCAAGCTTGAATGTATGAGCAGGTCCAGATAAGGTTCAAAAGAAAAAATCAGTTTGAACTGACCCAACCTTGGGGCTACTTTCCATGAGTTGACAATACTCATATCCTCTTGTTGATCCAGGTCTCTAATCCTCCCGCATACTTCAGACTTAATTTTAGCAAGATTTTTCCCTTGGAAATAATTAAATGAGAATCCCAGCATGTTAATCAACCGCCCTAAAGAAACCATCCAGGGGTAATTCCTAGGGCCTAGATATTCCAGCATTTCCTTAAGGCATCCCAAGGTCAAAGCTCCCTCTTCTTGTTGTAATAACCTCACCCAATAACGTACTACAGCCATCCTTACCAAAGCCTGTATTGAAGGGGTTCCTGTCTCAGCTCTTACGATAGCCCCTGGAACACTAAGTCCAACCCTCATTGATTTCCTCAAAAATGCATTTTGTACCCGTTCCAAGACCAAAATGTTAGGGAAAGGGACTAGTTCCATTCCGAAATTCAATATTCCTGGAATTTTGGCTTTATACACTGTAAGAAAAGTTGATAGAGGGACCTCCTTAGACAAATGCATAGCTCTAATCAGCGCTCTAACTGCCGTTTTTGCCTTGGCTGCTCTAGTTTGGAGATGTAAATTCCAAGACCCCCGGTTAGATAGAGTAACTCCTAAATAGTTAAACGAGGTAACAACAGCTATCCTACCCAGGCTAGTAACCCAATCCACAGATCGGGCTTTCTTCCCTACTATCAAGATTTTAGACTTGGGGGCATTAACCTCCAAGCCTTTATCAAGACAAAATTGTCCAAAGGCTTCCATCACCCTTCTCATGCCTTTTTCTGATTGCGTGAGAAAAACCAGATCATCTGCATATTGAACAAAGCTAACGAAGGTCTCTCCTGTATTTCCTCAGGCTTGATATAGTTTCCCAAGTCTGACATATACAGATTGAATAAGAGAGGGGCCAAGACACACCCCTGTCGGACCCCTCTCTTAATTGGAATTGATGTTCCTGTGGCTATTCCCCTCCCAATTTTGATCCTTGCCTCATTGTTAGAATATAATTGGGATATTAAAGCAAGCAATCTGCTCTCCACACCTAGTTTCTTCAGTTTATTCCATAGTTTTATCCTTGGTCACTATCAAACGCTTTTGTCAGGTCCATGAAGGCTAAGTATAACTGGCCCTTCCTAATCTTACCATATTTATGCATGAGGTGCTACACAATAAAGCAACAATCAGTTGCTGATTTACCTCTGACAAAACCAAATTGTTCCAGGGGTACTAAGGATCCACTTCTTGCCCAATTATCCAAATGAGTAAGAGAAATCTTGGCAAACAACTTACCCACTATTGAAATCAAGCTAATGGGGCGATAGCATGAGGAATCTCTCCGACTCCCCTTTTTAAATATGGGGACTATCAAGTTTTGTGCCCAAGACTCAGGAACCTTCCCTGCTTTAGCCATTTGTAGAAAGAGGATAGAAAAGACCTTAGCCCACCAATTGGGGGCTGCCTGTAAAATTTCAGCGGTGATACAATCAGGTCCAGGGGCCCTATTTGTTTTCAAGCTTAGTATAGCTTTGAGAATAACTTGGGGGGGAGAATTCTTCCGGGTACCAATTCCAAGGAGCCCCTTCTCCCCAATCAGGAACCACACTCTCCTCCCTTACCTGACGTTCAGAATAGAGCTCCCTAAAAAAGGTCTCCCAATCAACTCCAGAGACTTCTGGCCCTCCAGACTCTGTTCTTGGATTAATAATAGTATTGAGTGAGGTCCAGAAACGACCACTGTTACCCGTATCAAAATCCACCTTTATCTTGACCCACTGCCTTCTATAGTACCTAGTTCGCTTACTTTTGAGGAGTTTAGAATATCCTCCCTTCCATAACCTAAATTCCTACTCTGAACCTTCTGTCTGAGTGTTTACCCATTAATTAAACTTCATTAAAATAAACAATCACAGGACCAGACTAAAACCCCACCAACCCCCCAAAAAAACAAAACATCCCCCCACCCACTATCCGTCTCCCTCACCAAAAGCCTGGTGGAACAGCCAGGTCTTCCAGGATTTATGAAAGGAATGGAGATCCAGGGAAAGGCAGATCTCCAGTGGGAATTCCACAACCTGGGAGCGGCCACCGAGAATGCCCTCTCGGAGGCTGCCACGCAGGGAACCGCCAAGAGTGCACCCCCGGATGACCGCAGGGGCCTATCCAGGAAACAGAGGTTGAGGCGGTCCCACAAATAAGAAGGGTTCAGACCATATAGGGCCTTAAAGGTCAACACCAACACCTTGAATCAGGTCTGGTAGACTATAGGCAGACAGTGCGGAGCACTGGTGTTATATGTTTCTGATGGCCCATCCCTGTCAGGAGACGGGCCGCCGGGGTCTGCACTAGCTGCAGTCTCTGGGACATCATCAAGGGTAGCCCCACGTAGAGCGCGTTGCAGTAGTCTAATCTCGAGGTGATAAATGCATGGATGATGGTGGCCAGGTCGAGGTTGGAAATATATGGCCGAAGATGAGGGACCAGATGTAGTTTACAAAAAGTGATCCTCGCCACAGCCACCACATGAGCATCCAGATGGAGCTGTGCATCGAGAAGTACTCCCAGGCTCTGGACCTTGGGACCAAGGAGGGACACACCCTATCAATGATCGGTGCCTCCACTCCTTCAGCCTTTCCCACCAGCATCACCTCTGTCTTATCGGGATTCAACCTCAGGCAGCTTACCGTCATCCAATTCCCCACCACAGCCAGACAATGGGTAAACACTGAGATAGCCAGGCCTGGGTCAAATGAAAATGAAAGGTAAAGCTGGGTGTCATCAGCATATTGATGGTGCCCAACCTCAAACCCTCTCATGATCTTGCCCAGAGGCTGCATATACACGTTGAACAGGAGAGGGGACAGACGAGAACCCTGCGGCACTGCACACGTGAGGTCCCCAGTGAATGCGTGGCCACTACCCGTTCAATAACCTTCTCTAAAAAGGTTATTGACCTGTTAAAGCAGTGTTAAAGTGGAGTTAGCATCATGTCTGTTTTCATCCTAAGTGCCAAAGGACTGGGGTAGAATTCTAGCCTGAGATCCATTTAGTGTTGTTTTTTTCATGACAGAAGATGAGGGTCAATATAGGCAACAATGAAATGCCATCAATATTTCGTTTGCCCACTTAAATAAACATTCACCAGTGGCCAATTTTTGCATTTGTATACAGACTACAATGCAGTTGGTTGTACAGAGTGTAAGGGAAAGCAGAATTTGGTACTTCAGTATTTCTTGCAATATAGAAACATTCCCCCTCCCAAATGTCAGTATTTGGGATTAATGATAATGTTCAGCAAAGGATTACATCAAGATGTAGTGACCAAATGTGTTATTGGGATTACTGGGTAAATTTCTACTGCTTGCATTATACAGGATGTCTGTCTAAAGCAGCGGTTCCCAAATTTATGACTCCATTTTAGGGAAAGGTAGGGAGATTGAGGTAGTACAGTCTAAATTTTTAAGGGCACTCCTAGCAGCACCTGCAGGGACTCCAAATGTTGCCCTGAGGTTTGAATCTGGTAGACCCTCAATATCCTCATTGGTGTAAAGAGCTGCCATGAAATTTTGGTTACATGTGATTTTTTGTCCCCATCTGGCTTGATATCCCTTATGGTAAGTGATGATAGACCCAACCGCTGGATGGCTGAGGTTCAGCGCAGGGTGAATTATATGGCCCTGTCTCTCCCGTACAGGACTGCCCAGGGGTACCTCAAGGCTAAATTTGAATTAAAGCTAAGGAACATCAGGAAGACCTGGAAAAATTGAATGCAGTCTCATTTCTTTCTTTCTACCCATCTGGTTCTACCACCAAAGGATTCTGCTGCCTCATACCTAGTGGATGTTACTGTTACTAATCAAAGAGATCTCTTTTTTGCGCTCGTATGAATGTTGTTCCCACTGTGGTGCTTGAGGGGCATTATACAGCAAACCCTTTTCTTGAATGGTTTTGTCCTTGTGGTTTGGGAGACCCTGAATCAGTGCAGCATGTTTTGCTGTACTGCAGACTGTATGTGCAACTAAGAGAGGAACTTATTCGCCCAATGCTGAAGTCCTTTCCTGGAAGACCTGTGGGGGAGTAACTCTGATTTTTGCTGGGGGATTGTAACAGAGGACAATGTCTGTGGCCAAATATTTGGCCCAGGCAGTGAAAATCATATCTGTCTGGCTGGGTGATCATGCCACCCATGATCGCCACTAGTATATAGGGAAAACCATATTGGGGCAGTGCTTTGAGCCATGACTCTTGTAGACTATTGTGATTGCTCTCTTTCCTGCAGAGCTGTTTCTGGTACTATGTTGTCATGTCATTTTGTTTGTTATGTTTGGTTTATAGGTCAAAGTCAAAGTCAAAATAGTTTATTTGTGTAGCCAATGGCTATTACAAAACGTAAAAGAAAACTTAAAAACAGAACAAAATAATACTCTTACAGCATAGCATTTACAAATTCCAAATAAAAATAGACTAACAATGTTTAGCCCTTAAACTTTACATAACTGAAACCACTCAATACAATATTTCCACTCATCGGATCGAACGTATTTTTCACCTACTTCTACCGTACAATTACAATTGCTCAGAGTTTTCAAGAGACTCAGAATTCCTGTGTCTCATCAATGCTTTATATCTGCGAGCGGCCACAAGGCCAAAATTTGCCACTTGTCTAGACACTATAGAGTCTTCAGAATTAAGCAACAGCTTCAAGGAGTCTATGAAATTTTTGTCCAACAGCTGGAAAGGAAGAGAATCCAAAAGTCTCTTCCTTGAGACTGACAATGCAGAGCAGAAGAATAGAATATGGGTTAAAGAGGCAACCTCCTGGGAGTCACATAGGGTGCAATATCTATTTGTCCTAGGGATACCCGCATATCGGCCCTCCAATAGTTCAGGGGGAAACGCACCACTCCTTAGCCGAGTGAAAGACTGCCTAACCATAACTTCCCCCCATGAAAGCAAGTAATTGGTTTTAGAGCCAGAAGAAGGGGGAAAATAATATTGAACAGCTTTCTGAGCGCTAATTAGGGCATACTCCCTCTGGATCAACTATCCTCCTATGAATTAAGGATATAGCAGGCCGATTACGTGAAAAACCTAGCATGTAACTTTCCTTCTCCATCCCCAAATTCCAGGGTTCTATTAGTTTGTGGGTTACCAACAGTGAAATTAATGACCTATCGTTCCCAGGAAACGTATGTTTCTGGAACCAGTATTTCAGCATTAACAGCAAAGCAGTTTGCCTTAACGGGCAGCAATGGGATTCCGCCCTAAGTATTGCCTGGGGAGTACCCCTCGGCAGTCCAAGTATAATCCTCAGGAATCCATTCTGGAGTACTTCTAGTCTATGCAAATAGGCTGATCCCCAGACTGGGATGGCGTACATGATCTGGGGGATCACTTTTGCCTTAAATAGGCGTAAGGCCGGTTGAGCCAGTTTCCCCCCTACACCCATATAAAAGCTCACTATAGCAGCAGCGGTGCGCTTAACCTGGGCCCTTATTGCATCAAAATGCGCACTCCATGTCCCTGTATCTGAAAAGATCACCCCTAGATATTTGTATGATGTTACTTGTTCTATTAGAGAGCCTCCCATTGACCAGCAATGCTCCCTATGACAAGCCGGGGTGTCCCAGTACCAGTACCTTGGTTTTTTCAAAATTAACCTCAAGACTCTCATTTTGGCAATATAAGCCGAATTGGTCCATCGCCCGGCGGAGACCAACCATCGAGCGGGAGACCAAAACAGCATCATCCGCGTACAAGAGGGCAGGAATAGACCTGTCGCCAACCACCGGAGCATGTGTGTCCCTAAGTTTTAAATACCCAATCACGTTGTTCAAAAAAAGGTTGAAAAGCACTGGGGCCAATATACATCCCTGTCTCACCCCTGATGTCACATGGATCCTAGGAGTCAAGCCTCTAGTGTTTGGACAACGAACCTGAAGAGTGTTATCTTTATGGAGCTTTGTTATTAAAAATAATAAGCGAGGGTCAATCGTGGTTTTGTGTAATTTCTGCCATAGGCGAGATCTCGAAACTGAATCGAATGCTGTTCGAAGATCGACAAAGCACAAAAAGAAATCGCGCTGTCGATTAGTAGATTCCTTTACTAGGGCTGACAAAACTAATATGTGATCTGTGGTGGATTTTCCCTTTTGGAAACCAGCCTGTTCTGGTTCCATGATGTTGGAGGAATGCATCAATTTTTGAAGTTTGTTTAGCAAGAATCGGGCGTATAATTTCCCCACCGTACTCAACAAACTAATGGGGTGATAGTTTGCAGGAGAGGTGGGGTCCCCCTTTTTAAAGATGGGATACACTATACTACTTAACCAAGAAGCCGGGATCTCGCCCGACTCATTGATAGTCGTAAAAAGCGGGGCTAGAATGCCCGCCCACCACTCGGGAGTACATTTCAAACACTCTGGGGGGACACAGTCTTCTCCAGGAGCTTTACCCGGTCTGAGTTGAGAAATTAATTCCACAATTTCCTCCAGGAGAACTGGCGGCCACTGGGGAAACATATTCTCGGGGTGAAGGTACACATGAGAATTTCCAGGTGAAGAGGGGGAAAAAAGTTTTGTATAATGCTGAACCCACTGTACTGATGGGATACATGGGGCTACTGAGGATTTCCCTTTTGGCCCCATGTAGCGGATCATATCCCAAAACTCACGTGAGTCCCCCTTGGCAGCTGCTCTCTGTAGTTTATCCCAACTGGAGAGTTGGAATTTCCGCTTCTTAAAGATCAATAATTTCCTATATCTAGATCTAACCTGTTGTAATTTAGTTCGAAGCGCCCCCAAAGGGTTCAAGTTTACTAGCCGCACTAATTTCCGGAGCGAGGACCTTTCAGAGCGGCACTCCTTATCAAACCACCCACAGTTAGAATTTCCACTCTGTAAGATTTTAGGTTTAGATAAGAGTGGGGCCATCTGCCTGATCAAACTTTCATAGCGGGAAATACTATCCTACCCATGCCCTCAATGCCCATTTTACAGGCCTCTACCTCTAATGAGGAGAGTAAAGACAACAGTCGGGCCTCTACCTCCTTAGTCCATTTAACCCGAACCAGGGCCCCCACAGTTGGAATTGCTGCCTCTCCCAATGCTTGCCCCCTTAACGGACAACAATAATGGAAAATGGTCAGATTCCTCACGCAGCCAAATTCTTAGTGAATGTATATTTCGAACGAAGGCCTTGGAGACCAGAAAATAGTCTATAACACTGGAGCCTGCATGTGAGTGGTAAGTAAAATCACCACTCAGGTCACCCTGGACACGACCATTTAGTAGGGCCAAGTCAAAAAGATCACAGAAGTTAAACAGAGTCTTAGATTCGGGGCTAATTACCTTGTCCCGAGATGATCTTCTAGCCAACTCCATTGGCTCAGAATACTCATCCAGCTGTAAACCAAGTGGCATTGTCTCCAAATTACCAGTCCTGATGCCAGCGGGAATGATCTTTTAGCAGCCAAAAACAAATCCGCCGCCACATTCCAAAAATTTTCAGGGAAGAAAGGAGATCGACCCGGGGGTAAGTATATGATGCCTATTAATATACCATACCCCCAAAAGGAGGAAGTACAATAATAAATTGCTGGATTCGAATTATAGGAAGCCACAAGTTCCACTTTAATCATGAGTTTATTCAAAACCAACAGGGCCAGGCTACCACTAGGTCTTCCATTGGAAACTGGAGGAATGGCCTGAGTACAATACACATTAAACCCCCCACATTTAAAATCATGCAAGTTCCATGTTTCTTGCACCAGTAATATGTCTATACCAGAGATAAAGGAGTTAAAATCCCTATCCATCAGACAGGAGTTCCAACCTGCAATGTTCCAGGTGGCAATCACCGTGTCTGCTGGGGGGGCCGATAGCTGTCACGCCCCCTCATCAAAAATTACTACTGAAGCCCTCTGAGGACTTTCCCGTAGACCATCCCCTACCTTAGGAGAAGAGTGGACCACTGTATCAAAGAGTTGAGCACCTAACTGTTCTTGAGAACCACCAAGTGGACTGTCACCCTTTAGGCTCTTAGATGCCTCTGAGTGAGAAAAAAATCCAATCTGGTCCCCACCAACCACTGGGTCAGGCCAAAGGCCCTTGGCGGTACTGAGTACCGGAGACAATAATTGTCTTCTGGTCAATAGTCTAGCCGGTGAAACTGCTGGAGGGGGCAGGTCATTTCTTTTGGAGTCAGCAAAGGGCAACCCTGGCCGCCTCCTGTGGTTCAGAAAAGAAGACCTATGCTGCTTTAAATCTCTTAGTTGCAGACATAGATGATCTAAACTGGCCATTAAATGCCCTTGAGTCAATCCCACAAAGGGGGGGGAACATCTATTTTTGCCCCAAGGGCTAAATCTCTTGTCCCGGGGGGAGGGGGGAAGGAAGATTACTAGGCGGATCTACCTCCATCCCAGGGGAACACCGGCCGCTTACCCTGGAAGGATTTCTCAAAACTCCCTCTTTGGGTTTACCCCCACAGGGAGAACTTCTTCACTCCTACTTGGGGAGACCTGGGGAACATGATGTGAGGGGGGGTCCCTTCTGAGAGTGATTTCCTCTTCTTGGCACACCATGCCAGAGAGGGTCCTGTAGGCTCTAGAAGGGTAAACTGCAAATTGGGTCAAGGTGTCCTGGTTATCCATTATTAAATTTACCCAAATTTCTGAGTTAAATGCAACGTTAACCAGATGCCTAGATTTTGATTTTACCAGGACGTCTACTGCGGAAATGTCATGGCGGGTAATTGGTTCGTTTAACAATACCCGAAGATGAGCCGCTGCATCTAGGGGGGTATCCCAGTGTGGGGCCCACCCGCCTGTAAAGGGAAGAACAACAAAAATGAGATTTAATTGTAATAGTTCAAATACTTCTGCACCCATAGGATCTTGATTGTTCTGGGGTAGCACAGGAGCTAAGGCAGGCCCTGGGTCAGGGGGAGGCTCGGTTTCCAAGATTTTAGAACGAACAGACTGAGCACTCTGGGCACTCTGGCCCCCCTCCCCTGCTAGTCTAGAACTGCGGGAGCCCTTAGAATGCAAATTATTATTCTGGGATGGTACAGAAGCAGAAACAGACCCTGGGGCAGTGGGAGGCTGTTACTAAGGCTTTTGGATGGACAGACTGGGCACTCAAACCCCCCTCCCCTACTGGTCTAAAGTTGCGGGGACCCTTGGAGTGCAGAGTAGGAGCAGTAGGAAAACCCCTATGCAAAAGAAAGGAATCCATTTTCCCGTTAAGTTGATTAATCTGCTGGAACATATACCGCAATGTCTCAGTTGTCAAGGTAGCATGGTCAGATAGAAAATCAGTTAAATGATCACCAGCCCAAAGAACAAAGTCATCATTAGTTACTGAGTTCTTTAGGCACTTTTTTTGAGGCAATATAACTTGGGGAGCAGAAATAGACAGCCTTGGCTGATCCATAGAAGGTTCCACAGTTACAGAGGAGCTGTTGTGGCGCAAAGATGTAGAATGTCTATCAGTGTCTCTAGAGGGGGCCGGCACGGGCCGAAAAAACCCATCCATCTTCCTCTGCTTCGCAAGAGCTATAATTGGGAGGGAAGAGTCGGCCTGATCAATGCGGCTCCTTTTGTTGCCTGCGGTCGCCATAATAACTGTGAGAAAACACCCGATGCCTCCGGCGCCTGTGGCCAACGCCTAAGGCCGCGCGCACAAGGGCATGCCCTTGCGCGCGCAGCCCTTAGGCGCGCACGCCCGTGCTGCTTCGGGCTTTAAATCCCCACGCAGGGGGGTGCGATCAAACACAGTGGCAACAAATCACAGGTGTCAATTTCCCACTGCAGTTCGCCTTTCAGAGATGGTGACTTGTTTAGCAGAGCCCCTGGGAATACACAGCAGCAGGGCAGCAGATCAACGTGGGGCCAAGCTCCCCCGGCACTCTCCTTCAGCTGGCAAACACACCTTTCCCCGCTCAGAGCCAGTTTATAGGTCTTCTAAGGCCAATGGCCACACAATAAGCATATACCCTACCCTTTATGGTTCCATTTTCAGACTTAAATATAATCTTGTGACCCCAGACAGCAACAAAGTTATGCAAAGTATATCAAACATAAATCAGGAGCACAAACACAACTGCAAATAATGTGACCTTGGAGTCCTCCTGACCCATGGTTTGGTAATATTTGGACATAATGATCTCTTGGCCTGAAAATCCAAGAATCTATGAAAATAGTACAGATGGTTCATAAGTATGATACAGCCTAGGCTTTTATTTAGCTTTAGTTTTTGTGTTTCTTCCTTCTGATATTTTTATTTTTCCTCTCTACTTAACATCTTAGCTACATCATGTCAGGAAATCGCCAGCACCAAAATATTAAATTAAAGCAATATGTAAGAAATTATTGCTTATGAAATGTGCTTCCTTGACAGTCAGAGGGAAAAAAGTCATTTTTAAAAGACATAAAACAGGAAAGCATAGCCAGATTCTCTATCACCCCTCTAATGTGCTTGAAACTAAATCTGGAAAAACCAGCTTTGACTGAAAGAAAGGCATTTAGCAGGATGATGGTTGCTAATTCAGCCCTTGGTTTTTATTGCCAACAAGTTAAACACCTAGCCCCATTTGCAATATTGATATATGACTAAGACTGCCCACTCATCTCACACCTAGTTTTCGATTACCGCCATTGCACCTTAAGTTGGTGAGTGATCTGGCCTTTGCTGTGGTGAGCCCGGTGCTTAATTTGCAAAAACAATGTATTGCCAATGCCCAAGCTTGCCCTATAAACCATTCCCTTTACCCCAGAGGTAGTCAGAGTAGTGGACTGAATCCTAGGGTGATTTCAGATGTTACGCAGTCCTGATTCACCACAGTGGATTCCCGGTGGGGGTGAACAGATTAACCACCCCCCATGGTCAAGGAAAGCCCCAAACAGACATGACGGGACCGGGACCACGGCAGGGAATGAGATCACCGGACCATGGCCCGGGGAAGCGCAACAGACATTACGCCGATCCCGGGCCGGGCCGTGGTCAAAGCACCCAGAAGACGCCAGGGTGGCTCATCCTGGCTGCTGTCATGTGCCCTTTAAATCTCCCTCCCCGGTCTGTGTTGTTGCTGGTTGCCTGGCAGCGACGCTGCATGCTTTGTCCCTGGCTGGGAATCATTGGGTGTTTTCAGACGTGACCGGGCCGATTGGGCCCATCACGAAATCAATGAAATGATCCCCCGCCGGGATTTTATTTATTTATTTTTAAATTTATATCCCGCCCCTCCTACCCGCAGGGCAGCCCGGGGCAGCGAACAGCATTTCATTTAAAACAATAAATTTTTTAAAAACAATTTAAAATACACTACATGGGGAAACCCCCCCATCCCTATCCCCACCCCC
>QEPC01008312.1:1264079-1286684 GCA_003113815.1 Sphenodon punctatus
CAGTAATCCAGCCTCAAGGTGATGAAGGCATGGATGACAGTGGCGAGGTCGGAGTCTGAGAGATACGTCCGAAGCCGCCGGACAAGATGTAACTGCCGAAACGCACTCCCCGCCACGGCCACAACCTGAGATTCCAAGTTGAGCCGCGAATCAAGGAGCACACCCAGACTTCGCACTTGAGACACCATGGGGGGGCGAACCCCCCCAACAAGAGGAGATTCAACCACCCCCAGGCTCCCCAAGCCCTCGCACACCAACATCACCTCCATCTTGTCAGGATTCAGTTGCAGATGGCTCAACCTCATCCAAGCCCCCACAGCTGACAGGCACTGGGAAAATTAGGAGACTGCATGGCCTGGGTCGGTGGAAAAGGAGAGGTAGAGCTGAGTGTCATCAGCATACTGGATGACCCGTAACACCCTAATAGACGTTCCGGGGGATCCCGGTGGGGAATCGGGGAGGGGGCGGGGCCACACGGCGCAACGTGCTTCCGCTCAGCCCTGCCCCCTCCACGCTCCCCACCGTCCGCCCTCTGGGGACACGGGCGGCCGCCGCAGCCAATGCCGCCACAGCGCCCGCCCGCTATGGCCACAGGCCGGAATCCCTGTGGGGATTCCGGCCCATGTCCGCCGTCCAGACGTGATGGCAGGGGTCACCACGGCCTGGAATCAAATTCAACACATGACGGCCTCCGGTCCCGCCGCTTCGGCCGCTCGCGTGGTGAATCTGATCCCACGCTGTGGTAACATCTGCGGGGGAACATCCGTTCCCCCCAACAGACGTTACGTGGTCCAAGCCACCACAGGGAATTGACTGTGGTGGACACTGACCACGTAACGTCTGAAAATACCCATTGTCTTTGGTTCTGGCTGGTGGTTGTCGTTCAGACATTACTTTTTTTGTTTTGTTTCCCGTTGGGAATCTCTTTGACCACGTTTTTGGAGATGGTCGGGCCGGAGCTCCGGAAGCGTGGTTGATTTTGACCCCATGTGGGTACTAACTGTGGTGAACATCTGGCGGCCGCCGAAAAGACATGCAGGCCACTTTGGCCCCGCCGCGGAATTGACCGTGGTTCACTGTGGCTGAGCATGATCTCGTAATGTCTGAAATCATCCCTAGTGTCCAGTAGCGGTGTGCACCAGGCTCCCATGTTGTTTTCGTTTTTCATTTTCATTATTAAAAAAAAGTCATTTTTGTTATCGTTATTAATGACAATGTCATTTTCATTATCGTTGTCACTATTGGTATTGGTGTAGTTTCAAACGAAGATTTTATTTTTGGTATCGGTATAGTTATAGTTATCGGTATCGATTCCCGTGCACAAATATGTATACAATATGCCTATCCTGTAATCCTAATATATATAATTAAACAGGCCAACCTAAATACCTTTATAATATCTACTCTCTCTATATATGTACACAACTAATATCTATCTAAATCTAAGGGAGACAGGGGAAGGGAAAAGGAAAACTATCTTATCTAATCAATTATCTATATAACTATTCTAATCTAATCTATATGTCTATAACATATATCTATATCTAATCTATACTACCTATCTATATATAATGTACAGGGGGAAAAGGGCAGGGAAAAGGAGAAGGTGAAGGTAAAATGTAGGGTATGAGGCAGGAAAGGTATTGGTAATACAATGAGGGCTAGGGAGGATTTTGTGTGTGCAAGTACCACAGTTCTGTAAACGCAACCTGACAAGCAGAGCTCTCACAGAACAGAGAGAAAAAGACTGTCCCTCCCATTATAAAGGGTTGCAGTGCCCTCCCCCAGAGGCCCCCTGATTGCTTGTGGGAGGCAGGCATTGAGCAATCACAGAGTGCCATTAGATGCTGAGGCCTATTGTCCAATGATACATCCATCAGATACTGCTGAGCTGCTCGCCTCTCCCAACACAGACAGTTGAAGAGTTCAGCCCTGTTTAGGACTCCAGGATGTCTGCTCCCTCCTCCCCTCTCCGCATTTCCTCTCCAAAATCGAACTGCCAAAACGATAACAAAATTGTTGTTTTAATGATCGTTATTGATTTTCGTTTTCGTTATTGCAATAACGAAAATGAAAATGACAGTGAGTTATTGTTACTGTTATTACAATATCTAGCGAGAAACCCAAACCACTGGACCACTCTGACTCTCTATAGCTGAATATAAAACAGAAGGTCTTGTGATTTAATCTATATGATGACCAGCACAGGGCATGGAGCAGGAAAATCATAATGAAAGCCAAATAAGTCATCCAGGTTTTTTTTGGCTTTCATTTCCAACCCTGAAATGGCCAATATTGGCCTTTTCCTAGTCTTTCAAATTTGGGGGTACACACTCCTACAGAAAACATTTCCTGGGACTCAGCCCCTCATTGAACTTCATTTCTGGGGCAGAGCCCTGGCACCTTCTCCCCCACCCCCCAACCCAAATAAGCCCTGGGCAGGCCTCTCTGTTCTCACTTTTGACTTTCAAAAAGCACCTGAAGACTTTTTTATTCTTCATGTGCTTTTAGAGGATTCACTGCTGGTTCTCATTAATGTAATCTGTCCTCCCCCTTTCCTTTCCCTTTTAAAACTGTTTTTAGATTTTACATTGTTTTATTGTATTTTATTGTATGGTTTTTGTGAAATGCTCTGAGCACCATTTGGCAGCAGCAGAGGGGAGGCTCTAGAAAGAAAAATGAAGTACTATTTTTATTATTAGCTGCTCAGTGACTTATGTAATTTTTAGACACTATTAACATGGGTTAGACTGAAATTGATGACCTATCTATAAGCTAGCTTTTTGGAGAAGGTGCTGCCTGTTCAACTGTTGTTTGAACAGTGATCAGTACAATGAGGCTGCAATCTTGATCTGATATCATAATATAAATATTATTGAACTATGCATATATGTATATACTAGGGCTGGGCATTCAGATTTTGATTAAATCAGTAACTGCTTGTAAAGAGCAGCTATGGATTAATCTGTACTGAACCGCAACCCCCTCATTGCGGCTTGGTTTAAATTAAACCAAATTACTGTGTATGAGCAAAATGGCCACTAGACCATTTTGCGCATGTGCAACTTTTTCAAAATAGTGGCGGCAGCATCACCGCCATTTTGGAAAAGGGAATCTGGTCTGCATAATAAACATGATGGGAACCCACTATGGCCTTCCTGAGCCATGGACTCTTCATCATGTTTATTAACGGGCCATCATATGTGGGCCCAGTGCTGCCCTGGCCTGGGTAGGCAGCTGACCCAAATGTGTAAATGATTCTGGGTTCACAGTCTGGGCCAAGATCTGGCCAGGCGAGCCAATGCTGGCCATAGTGGGCCCGTGCATCTGTTAGTGGGCCATCCCCACCAGTGATTGGAAGCTGTCAAGACGGTCAGCTATTGCTGCCTGTGATTGGCCACCATGGTTGCCTGTTGTGGTGGGGCACTGGGGGCGCATCTAGATTGGGCTGCCTGGCCACAGATTTGTACCATTCCCCATCCAGGAAAAGGCTTGCCAGCCAGCCTGATCAGATGAACATGTGTTGTGTGTGCCGACCTGACCCCACCAGGGTCAGCCCCCACAACTGGAGCATGTAGCCAGCATGCTGACTGCATGTTTATTTTCACCCTGTGTGTGTATGTATATGAGAGAGAGAGACAGAGACAGAGAGAGAGAGTTACCCTAAAACACTGAGTATTACCACTACTGAGCTTCCATTTTACTGATCAAAAAACCAGAAAATAGATACTCGAAGTCAGAAAATTGGTATCAGAAGTCAGAAAATCAAGTCGCCCATCAGGCACTAATAGGGTACCAATTGGTACCCAATGTTAACAGGTCAGGTCATGGAACTAAATTCTGACAGGTATACCCATCTTTGTGGATACTCATTTAAGTTCTATATGAGAGTTACTCAGGGTGTGTAAGAGAAGGAACAAGAATACCTGTTGCTTCTCCTAAGCTCTGGAGGCAACTGTGGGTATTTTCAGACATTACAAGATCACGCTCAACCACAGTCAATACCCTGTGGTGGGGAATGGTCCCATAACGTCTGTTGGGGAACCGGAAGTTCCCCCCCCCCGATGTTTGCCACTGTCAATCGCGGCGGGGAATCACATTCACCACGTGATCGGCAGAACCGGCGGGGCCAGTGCCGGTCATGTAGTGAATGCGATTCCCCGCTGCGATGAAGGGCCCCGTCTCGTCTGGATGGAAACCACAGCCTGGAATCCCTGGCGGGATTCCGGGCCGTGATCAATTCGGACGAGTGCTCCGGCTGCACTGGCCGCGATGCCTGCCTGTCTCCACAGAGGGTGGGCGGCGGGGGAGCATGGGGGGCCGGGGCCGAGCGGTCACACGTTGCACCGCGCAGCCCCACCCCCTCCCCGATTCCCCGCCGGGATCAGCCGGCACGTCTGTTGGACGTGCCGGAGTGATCCCGGCGGGGAATCATTTGGGTGATTCCAGGATGGAACGAATGCCGCCCTGTCTCGTCTGAAATCACCCTGTGCTGTGGCAGATCAGGCATCTCCAACTCTCCCTCCTCCTTACTATGTGATGAGAGAATGTCAGTATGGGCACTATGGATGGTGAAAGAACATAAGTGGTGGATCGTCAGCTATCGGGCAGTTCTTGCTGTTAGATGGCAAACAGGGCAGGGACAGGGGCAGAGACTGTACTTGGTGGGATGGTAGAGGCTGGGTATGGGACTGTGTGAGAAGATACATGAAGGAGGTATAGATAGGGGATCATGGGTGGTGGAGGCAAGGGTATAGCTTGGTTGGAATAGGCCCTGGTGCAGAAGATTTAATGCCTCATTCCCTGCTGCACTAGCTAGGGGTGCCTGCCATAGGTATAATATAGGTGCAGGTGGTATGTTTGGGCTTCCAGACTCAAGGGCCCAGGTGCAGCTGCACATAGCCAAGCCCCTGGGGAGAGGTCATTTGTGGGGAGCGCATGGCAAAATAGTTTTAGAAATGCTGGAATTTATGTTTTAAGTACCTTTGTGGTAATTGCTGGTATCATTCAGTCCCATAAATAAAACTGCCCTTCTTTCATAAGACTTAAAGTACAGCTTTCGGCTGTTAGACTCTCTCATAGGGAGAATGCTGTTTTGTAGCTTCCATTTCTGGACATCATGACAATTTTTTTACCTGCCTAATACACCACGTCAGGCTTGCAAAATAAATAAATAAATATATATATTGTCCAAGACACTGTATATAACTTTGCAGTGACTCTCTGAGGACATCGTCACTCTTCCTGGGAACCTTTCAAAAACCTCAGGCTTATTTTTCAAAGGTTTTATCTTTTTGTCTTTTAAAAGCAACAGCTTGTCTGCAGTCCTGGAAACACCATTAGGGGTCTGTGTGACTCAATTTATGACTCAGGAAACTGCTTATTCTGTCCTTCAAAGCACCACATTTTCAGTTCCAGACTTCAGTCAAATTGAAGTCAGATCAAACTGATTTTCCCCCCTCTGAGTAATTTAATTAGCCTGCGCACACAAAAAAAGCCGAAGTCTACAACAAATACCCATTTGTTTTCTTAGTTTACATTAAGGCACCATTATTATTCTATACGGTCCCTGTCAATGCAGGATGATAAAAGCAATCCCCCTTCCCCCACTGACTGCTTCCAGTAGGTATTTTAGGGGCATCCATATGTCTGCAAGTATGTTGTACAGCTGTGCCTTGGCATCACGCTCAGAAGTCCTGCCTCCAAGCCAGCCGCACTTCCAGGAATCCAGTCCTAGTGCTTTGAACCATGTAAATTCTTCCTTGGGGCCAGAGCAGACAAAGCAATGAGCTTTCAGTCCAAGGCGTGTGTCATGGTCCTGCTTTTAGTGTACTGCCTGTAACTCATACCACAGCATGGCAAGCTCTCTCGCTTTCTCAGGGCAAGCTTTGCAGTTTCTCAGGTCACTCTCTCTTTGCATACAGTTACATTTGTCTGAGGCCAGCAATTTCTCATGCCTTCTACCATGCTAACCCAACTTCTTGCACAAAAGGAATTCAGGAGATTAATAGCTCATTATTAACAATCCATTTCTCTAATAACTTAATAGAAGCAGCTACTGGGGAAAAAAAAATCATTCCAGCTTGTCAGCCAGAGACAAAAATACTCCCCTGAAGACAAAAAAATTACATTAGTATAAGTGAAAGAAGAATCTGGCTCATTCTATGCAGAAACAGTGATTTTTTTTACAGCTATACTATTTACATAGACACAATAAAAATAGTACAGCTGTAATGAACATTGACAGTGAATATCGTATCCAATGATTTCACCCATGTTGAATCAGGTCGGATGAAGCAGATACAAACTGCTATTTGATTCCACTTAATTTCCTGCAATTGTGCACCACTACCAAAGTCAGGAGTGGGCAATAGCACTAATACAGTAACTACTGAAATAAACAAATAAGTGAACATACAAATACTGTTTATGTGGTGAGTAATTATTTGAATATTACATGAGCTATCTGAAAAATAAAAAGTCCCTAAATCTCAAAATTTAGATCTAGGGTTTCGGGATGTATCGTACCCATCTCTTGAATACACGAATAAGCACAAGCCATATATACATAGGAGTGTGTGTGTGTGTAGTAAACTTTGTACAAGACATGTATGGGTATTTTAACTACATTTTAACTAATATTTGCTAAAATAATTTTCCTGTATCACATCCAGAAAATTTGATGCCTAGATATAAACATGTTATTGGCACTCATTTGGGATTATTATTATTATTAATTAGCAAACATTTATATAGCGCTAGCAATGTACCTGGCGCTTTACAAAGTAATTGAATAGACATGGTTCCTGCCCTAGGACTTACAATCTGAGAGACGGGGATGGGGGGCGGGCGGGGGGAGACAAAGGAAGGGGAACAGGAGGGAGAGACAAGGAGTGTAACATTCACGAGGATACAAGGTCCAAGGTGCACGCGCTTGCCTTGGTTGCACCAAGAATGATGGCTAGTTGGTCCATGTGGTGAGGATATGAGTACGCAGACCATAGGTAACAGATTGTACTGGATGGAGGGTATCAGCAAGAGGGAAGCAAGGAGTCGGAGAGGGGAGAGTGGAAGAGGTGGGTCTTGAGGAGGGATCTGAAGGTACAAAGGGAGGGGGCGAGGCGAATGTGGGCAGGGAGGGAGTTCCAAGCATGGGGGGCAGCTAGGGAGAAGGGATGAATGCGGTTAGGGGAGCAGGGGAGGCGTGGGAGGGCGGGAGAGGGGACAGAGGAGGAGCAGAGTTCACGGACTGAGGGAAATTAGCGCAGAGAGGTAGGGGGGAGCAAGGTTGTGAAGAGCTTTATAGGATGGCTAGATAGTATCTCTGTTAATACATACCCACGTATTACTCCAACAACATACTAATGAATTTGTAAAGGCCATGTATCCGAGTGGCAAAGCCATGATTGAGTTAAGCAGGTCATGCCAAATGAGTGTGTCACAGGTCTTGGCCTCGCCAGCCATAAACGTTTGCAGGATCAGGCCCAAAGTGGAATTGAGGAGAACTTCTGAACTCGAGGGACCAGACCCTGTAAATAATGGGGGATGCCACCCACACTGCCCTCCCCTAGCATCACCTTTGTCCTATTGGGATTCAGCCTCAGTGGGCTCGCCCTCATCCAATCCCCCACAGCTGCTAGACACTGAGTAAGCACCGAGACTGCCGGGTCTGGGTCGGATGAAATAGAGAGGTAGAGTTGGGTGTCATCAGCATATTGATGATACTGAATGCCAAACCTCCTCACGACCTTGCCCAGCAGCTGCATATACGCATTGAACAGGAGAGGGGACAAAATGGAACCTTGTGGGACTCCACATGGGAGGTCTTGGGGGGGATGAAGAACACTCATCAAGCACCACTCTTCCGGCCAGGAACGGAACTATTCAAGAAGAGTCCCACCCACCCCAGCAAGATCCCGCAGGCGAGTCACCAACATCTCATGGTCAACGGTATCTAATACAGCTGACAAATCTAACAGAGTCAGCAGGGACAATCAACCCTGATCCAATTTAAGGCAAAGGTTGTTGACCAAAGTCACAAGCGCAGTCTCAGGGCCATAGCACAGGCGAAAGCTGGACTGCAAGGGATCTAGAAAACTGATGTGGTCCAGATACTCTTGCAGCTGACAAGTCACCACCCATTCAATAACCTTTCTTAAAAAGGGAAGGTTAGAGACTGGCTAATAGCTGGCAAGGGAGTCAATGTTGAGTGATGGTTTCTTGAGCAGAGGCCACTCTACCGCCTCTTTGAGGCGGCCCAGCACTCTGCCCTCCCTAAAGGTGGCATTGACCACCCCTGCCAGCAGTGGCCCCAGTGTCTCCCAGCTGGCCTTAACCAGCCAGGATGGGCATGGGTCTAGTTCACAAGAAGCGGCTCTGACTGCTTCAAGAACATCTCCCGCATCAGCAGGCGATACCCACTGAAACTGATCCCACAAAACTGGACAGGGCGGGACTTCCATAACCTCTGGTTCTCCCATTGTAATAAGTGCAGCGTCGAAGGAGAGAGCAAGAGCTGGGAAGAACAATTAGCCCATGACATGCCTTTTTAGGAACACACTTGAGTTTTTAGGAGAAATAAAATGATTTACCTGATTAATTTCTCCTCTGCACCTCCTAGCCTCTCAGAGTTACTACTAGGGGACCGCTAATGGAGGTAGGCAGCATTATTTCATAGACAGTTATGTTGCCAGATGTGTGATGGCTGGGGAATAGGATGAAGGACATCTGCTTTCGTGTTGTCCACCTCTTCACACAGCTCTTAAGTTCTACCAACTCTCCCAGCTGCTTCCCCAGCACACTAATATTATCTGCCTGGAGCAGGAATTATGGGATAAAACAGAAGGAAAGAAAAATTAGACTGTATATTAGGAACATTTGCCAACAGTGCAGTCTATTTATGCTTCATAACAGTCTCCCAAGGGATGTGGTGGGAAGCCCCATTGCTTGACTCATTTAAAACTAGACAGGACAAAACAATTGAGAACACACAGTAGGAAACTATCCTGCCTTGGCAGGGGAGCTTGGATGACTGTATATAATTTTTGTGCTGAATTTCCATATGGCTATGAAAACATGAGACGATGAAAAACACTCTCTTCAGGGTGGTTGAAAACAAAACTCAAAAAGGTCCTTGAGAATTTTTAAAGTAGACTTTTCCATTTCACTCAGACATTCAGGCCATTGCACACACCTCATTCTAGAACTGGAAAAAGAGTAACTATGTTTAATACCTTAAGGAAGAAGAAATAGTCTTTTAATCAGTCAATGGTATGGGACTTGGGAAATCTGGACAGGGATGCAACCAGGATGCTCTAGGATGGAGGAATATCCCCCCCTCCCCCCCCTTTATGGTTATGCCACTAGGTTCCCTCCATAGCTTCCCTAGAGCACACATTCCCTATCTCTTCCATGCACCCATCTAGCTTCTGATGGCTGCTGGGGGGAAATGATAGGGAAAGGGGAGTATGAGTCTCAAGTGGAAGACAGTGGCCTCCACTCCCTTCTCTCCACACATGATGGCAGGAGAGGAGGAAGAGGGCAACGCTGCCATGGAGCATTGTCTCCTGCTCATGGTTCACAGTTCCTGTGCTTTCCCCTTCCCCATCTCCCAACCGGATGTAAACAGAATGCAGGGGTGGAGTCAGAGACAGTTTATGCTCCTATGAGTCAAAGAGTACAGCAATGGAGGGCCTCAGACCCCAAGTTTACCCCATCTGGTTTTGCCACTGGAACGGGATTCAGTTTTATATTTTGATGCTGCCTTCCTGGGTGACTGCATGCAAATAATTAGCTTTCCCTGTGTCTCAGTTTCTCATCCTGGCAGGAAGGAGAGGAGGAAGAGGGCAAAGCTGTCATGGAGCATTGGGGTAATAACACAGTACTTCCTTTCACCCAACCTTTGTCTCCCTTACCTATTGAGAATGAAGGAACTGATTTTAGGGATGAGATGAATCAGGCCTTCTGTTTTCACGTAACAGTTCCACAAAAATGGAACAACTGATTGATCGAAATTTTCAATCAGAATTCCGACTGAAGGATTTGCACATGCACAAAATGACCAGCTGTGCTGCACATTCACAAAAAGGAAGCAGTTGTCATGGTGCTGCCATTTTGCATATGACTGGTGCCGTTTCATGCAGGTGGAATATGGCAATTTAAAAAAATTAAAAAAGCAATCCTTTCTAGGGAACAAATATTGGAACAATTGTTCAGGAAAGGCTCAAGCTGACCATATCTGTCGGAAATAGAATCTGGTCAGAACGAAGCTTCAGCCCTAACTGACATTTACAATGCATTTGGAAGATACCACATGGAGGTCTCGATTTCATTTGAGACCTGTAAACAAGGGGTGTGCAATTTGTTTTCATTATTATGGTAATGAAAATGAAAATTTTCATTTTTGTTATTGTAAAAACGAAAACGAATAATGAAAAAAAAACCTGAAAACTAATTTTTGTTTTTGAAATAATAGGAAAACACTGAAAATGTATTTCAGGCTATAACTTTTATGTTTCTTATTCAATTCAGATGACACTTGGGGAAATTATACCCCCAATGGAGGCCACTATGTGTACCACATTTTGGAAAGATTTGATAAAGGGAACCGAATATATAAGCAATTTGAATGTTGGGATTTTAAGGAAAGCTGCATACACATTCCTGGCTACAACTTCTTTATCTTAAACCTGGAAAGATTATGTCCCTCCACAAGGTTACCAATCCTTCAAAACTTCAGAAAGATTGGATAAAGGGTCCTCCTGATGTTATAAGCCATTAACATGAAAATACTTTTCTGGTTGTAACATTTTTATATTCAATCCTGTTTGCAAGACCTTTGGCAGGAATGTATCCCACACCTTCCCTGCCATCTCTGCCAAACTAAAGGACAATTTGATAAAGGCCCCCAATTTTATAAGCAATTGAAGTTGTCCCTTGAAGACCATTATTCAGAGAAATAGCAGCACATGCATTGCCAGTCAGAGGCAGGCACCTGGCATGGCAGGGTGAGGGAGGCTGTAGGAGGGAGGATGGGAAGCAAACCAACAGACAGATTCACTGGCCAATTACTGCATGCTTCCAGCTTTACAGGACCAATCAGTGGTGGCTTTGAGACAGGCATAGGAGGCAGCCCTGAGGCGGACATAGAAGGGACATAACTGGGACTTTGGAGATAGCATCCCAGCAATCAGGAGACATCTAGACTGGCAAATTATCATCAAAATCACATCCTACATCACTGTGACAGAGGACATAAGAGAATCTCTATTGAGTCTTTCCTAAACAGATGCTTCCAACTTCCCAGTAATAAGTGTGGGAGAGAGGTTGGGGTCGTTACAGCACAGAATGAGGATATTTGGTTGACATTTCTGTTGGCCAGTTGACATCACAAACAGATCTTATACCACCAGTGACACGTAAGAGAATCCTTGGCATAGGCTCATTCTCTGCATATGCTGTGAAGACTTATAAAATCTCTATCACATCTTTTTGATATTTGGCAGAGATGATCCTGAAGGCGTGATATACAGCCATACCAAATTTCACATACACTGGTTGGACTACAAAGAAGTTACAGTCAGACATACATTTATAAGTTAATTGCTTATACTACCAGGATCCTTTATCCAATTCTTCTGAAAGCTGGCATATATAGTAAACATTAGATGGGAGACAAGGAAGTTATAGCCAGGAATGTATATGCATATTTTTGCAAAATAAAAATCAACTGCTTATAAAATCGGATTCCTTTATCCAACCTTTCTGAAATTTGGTACACACAATGTCTTCAATTGGAGGTACAATCTCTCAAAGTGTCATCTATATATATATTGAAAATCAAAAAAGGTACAGATGAAAATGTGTTTCTATTAAAATCAATAAAAATTGAAAACAAAAACAAAAACAAAATTTTGATATTTATGAAAACAAAAATGAAAGATTTAAATGTCAAAAACAAAAAATGAAAATGAATAACATGGGGTCCTGGTGCACACCTCTACTGTAAACATTGTTTTGCAATATAAAGAATAAGGATATTGTAGAAACGTTTAGGACAAGAAGATGTTTTTATGTTAAAAAAAACACCACAACTCTGAACACGTTTGTTTAATAGCATTAGCTAGTGTTTTTCCTTCATTAGACAGTAGGCCAGATTCTAGATCCTGCTCAGCTCCATTTGTGTAAGACAATCGTAGGTAGCAATTCACCATCTAAGGAGGCAGGTCTGAGGATAGTGAATGACAATTGTATTTTTGTGGTACAGCTATTCTCAATTACCAGCAGCCAACTGGCAACCATGAGGAGGTTGACATAAGTATTCAGTGATTACTCTAACTTTCACACCACAGAAAAAGTAGCCTGAATCTATGAGGGACATAATCGGACACCTACTCTTCCTGACTGTTCGGAAGCTGCAGATGGTGAAGAATGCATTTTTCCAGCTCCTTTTGGGGATGGGTCACCGTGAGTACATTACACCTGTGCTTTATAGACAGCGCAGGCTACCTATAGCTTTCTGGGCACAATTCAAGGTGCTGGTTTTGACCTTTAAAGCCTTAAATGGCCTGGGCCCCTTTCCTACCATGCTCCACTTCTACCCTTGTAGTTGGCCGGGAGTTCTCTCTTGTTGGTACCACCTGTCAGTCTTGTTCATACAATACAAGCAGAGAGGTGCTCTCAGTTGCTGCCCCAGTATTGTGGAACTCCCTTCCCCTGGAGGTCTGTCAGAGCTCAAGCCTGAGTATATTCCAGAGGCAGTGTAAAATAGAGCTGAAATGAGTATCCACAAAAATGGGTATACTTAATGAATTTCTAGTACCTGAATCAACCTGACAACATCAGGTACTGATTGGTACCTGACTGTAAACCGATGTCCCGGTATGTTGATTTCTGGTGCCGGAATGTTGACTTCCGGTACTGATTTTTCAACTTCTCTGTCAATTTTTCAACTTCTGACGTCTATTTGTTGATTTTCTGTCCCAGAAGTCAACTTCTGATCCCGGAAAGTCAGTGTCCGGTCCCAATTTAAAAAAATGTCTGTCCAGATTTTTTTGTTTTGCAGCCTGATATACTGATCGGTAACTAGAAAATTGAAAAATCAGTACTGGAAGTTATATTTCTGGGTACCCGATCAGTACTTTGGTAACACACTGAGTACCCAATGTGGTACATGAAAATGCAGGTATTACCTGTAGGTACTAAATTTAGTAGTCGTTCCAGCTCTAGGAAACCTTTCTTTTTGGCAAAGCATTTGGAAGGGGTTGAGGTTGGTGGGTTTAAGGTTAGGATGGTGGGTTTTAAAAGGATTTTAATGTATTTTGTGTTTTTAATATTGTAAGTTACCCTGAGCCTTAGGGAAAGGGTGGTGGTGTGTTAGAAATTTAAATAAATAAATAAATCCCTCAGGAAGCACAGTTTAAATCTAGGCAACGGCTTAATTAGTTTATACTGTAAATAGCAAATAAGTATGTACTGCTAAATCAAATAGACAGGATCATAGTGATTACAGTATGATAATTAATGGGTTTGAACAAAGTAGGCTTGGACAGTAAGATGAAATTTCACTATACTAGATCAAACAAGAATGTGCATAAAAAGAGCCACAAGTCCAAAAAATAAAAGCCCATATATTATAACAGAGAGGCAGATGTATAGCTTTCAGAAAGAAAGTCAGTCGTGTGTATGTTGAACAACAGGCAATTATCAGTGGTTTTACTGTTTGCCCTTAAGAATTGAGAACATCATCAAATGGAAATTTGATCTATTAGAAGAAAACTACTACTGCATCTTTAACCCTGTGCCGGGTTGGCTGAGCTGGGGTCTAATTTGTTTCCATAGTGAAGGTTGTTCTTTGAAGAGTCGAGGAAAGTTTTGTTAATAAAACTCTGGGTGATATGAAATTATCTAGTGTAGACACATTTTAAACAGTCAAAACTTTAAGGGAGAAATGCTGGGATAACTATGCAGCGGGGAAATGAACCAGAAAAGATCTAAACACTTTGGGTGTTAACAAACATGATGGTGGCCTGCTTAGGCCCACTTTGGCTCATGAACCACTGCACATTTGTTGGTGAGCTTCCAGATATTGGCCTGTGATTGCTCCCAGGTGTGTTAGTGGCTAGCCCAGGCTGTGATCCTGGAGACCTCCAGGATCATAGCCTGGGCTAGCTGCTAACATGCCTGGGCAATGGCCCTCCCAACCGAGCTTAAGTGGGCTATCACGTGTGTTTGCCCACTGTTCCCAGCCTGGTTGAGGGGGTCGCCATGACCAGTTGCCATGGCTGTCGTCATTGGCTGCCATGACAGCTCATCATGGGGTGGGGGGGCAGAGTGCTGGGCATAACATGGGGGCAGGGGCAGTTGGCCGCACATCCATGTGTCTCCCTGTCCTCCCCGGTAGCCTAATTGCCAGCACATTTTTTGTGCTGGTTGACCAGGTCCGGACCGTGTTGCCAGTGTGTTCTCTACCTGGGCCGGGTTCTGACAGCGGTGCTCTGCCATGTCTGTTAACACCCTCTGTTCTTTAACTTTTGTGCAAGGAGGCAGTCAGTAAAGATGGGCGAACATGGTTTGGAAGTTTGGAGTTCAGACTGAACTCGCTCTTTTCGGTCGACCGAACCGAACTCGAATTTCAAACCGAACCGAATTTCCAAACTAGAATTTTAAACCAAGCCAAACAGAATTTCCGATCTCTGTTCGCCCATCCCTAGCAGTCAGTCCATTAAAGTCAGTGGAAAAGTCCCATTGACTTCAGCAGCCTTTGGGTTCAGGCTCTTTAAAGACCTAAACCAGCGTAAGTGGTACGAGGCCTTTAGGACTTTGAAAGTTCTAAAATCCTAGTCCCCTGCACACTCATTCCCCACCATCACCCCAGGCTTTACAACCTGCTAACATCATTGTTCTTTGAGTCTTGCTTGCAAATCTTTATTATGATTAAATATACACAATATAGGATCCCTCATTAATTCCAATTACCAAGTTGTATGAATAATCAAAGTTTAAGTATTCTTCTCAGCATGCTAGCAAACTAGTTATTCTTCCTTCATCTTTTATATGGGTTGATTTTTCCCCAACCTTTACATTTCTTCCTTAGAAAACCACCTTAGAAACCTATCTTCCTTAGAAAACCATAAAAGGGATCTGGACCTATTACATTAGAAAGAAACCTAACTGATTCTAGAAGGCAGCTGGCTTGTAACATGAGTCACGTTGCAGACTCCCTCTTTTGTGTGTTTTCCTCAGAATTAAAGAGCAGGTTATTGGATGTCCTATGGCAGGTGCTATTGGATTAAGGAGGTAGCCAGTTAGGAACAAACTTTGAATTAGGCTTTTTTGTGTGACTAAAGTAAATATGATCTGTTGGCATAATCCCCTTATCTAACATAAGGTTCAGATTTAACGCTGTCTTTTTTTCTCCCTCTGCATATTTTGCAAACAGCACAAAACATATCTGCCAGTGATATTTTAGACTAATAAGATATAATGTAGACACTACTATTTAAAATCGGCTCCACTATTGGATAGTACAGATGTACTTTAATTAGAGCGCAAAATGTCTTCAGACTTTTACAGAAATGCCACATTTTGTAACACTTTGTTAATGATGGTAGCAAGGTCGAAGTAGTTGTATTAGCATGATTTTGGCTACTTAATAGGAAATGGTAATTTAATGGGTAGTTTCTCTTGGAGTTTGACAAAGGATCTGGTCTGGACTGTATATAGAGCTGATAATAGATGCGATGCTGGCCCACTGTGGCCCGTATTAGCCAGAAACTCCCCCAGATGTCTGTTTCCGGGCCACCAGATGTAGGCCCACTGCTGCCCTGGTCTGGGTATGTGGTTGGCCCAGTACTGGTCCCCCAGATGATCCTGGGCCCACAGCCCAGGCCAAGGGCCGTCCAAGCAGACTAATGTGGGCCAGCACATCTATTTTCAACCCCATCACGACTGGGGATCAGGGGCTGCCATGGCTGCCCATGATTAGCTGCCAGTCATGGTGGGGGGTGGGGCACTGGGGTGCGTGCCAGGAGCAGGGTCACCCAGTCGTGTGTTTGTTCTGTTCCCCCGCTGGGGGTGAGGATGGACGAGAACCCGCCGGCCTGCCCAGTTGTGTGCAAGTTTAAGGGCCCTAAGGGTGGCGGCCACCATCTTACACACACACACACACAGGTGGGGGAGTAACTGTGGTGGCTGCACATCTATTGGCACCCAAAGTCAACATGGTAGATTAGCAAGCAGCAGTGTAGGGTTGGCCCCAAGCAGAAGGAACGTACTCAAATTCTGCAGGCCATGCATTTTTGGTAGGTCAAACCATTCTCCCCTTCTATTAACAGGACTGGAAGGGAAGGAAACTACTCTTCATCTGAAGTCTGCATAAACCAATATTGTGTTGACATATCCTCAGTAGAAAAAAATATTTTAGGCAGGTCATTCTTGAAACCATGTTCTCTGGACTTCTAGGAATTTGTGACACCCAGAAATGATCTAGGAGGAAAACTTGCTGGGTTATTAGTTGACATTTTGAAATTGCCTCTAAATTGCACCCTGTGTCCCCCTTTTAAACAGAGGTTCTCTACTGCAGACTTTATTGATATCCCTGCAGAAAGGCTCCTTCAGGTTGATCAATAGCTGTCATCTTACAGTGTTCTCTTAAAGAGGTTCTTACAGTGTTCTCTTATAGAAACAAAATAACAAGACCAACAACAGAATAAAGAGTAAAGGGAAAGTTAAACTAGAAATTAAAATGAATTTAAATATGGGTTTGGGGCTTCCCAGGTAATATTCCTGTTGTAAACATCACTCTAGGGTGAAGCATGAATTATGAGCAGATTTATTTTCTGTACATTTTAAATTCAAAATATTTAGGCAAACCATTTGGAAAATGCAGTCAGTTAATTCTGAATGGACTTCATCAGAAGAAAGTCAATGGTATAGCAAATTAGGCATCAGGGAATAGTCAACGAACTACCAGTTAGTTAGCTTCAAAACCTATTAATGGAAGAACAAAGTTTATTCCACAGCTTTGGGTGAAAACACGCAAGACAGACAGGGAGAGGTTGGGTCCCCTAGCCAATGCAGGGAGGACCACTGCAGCTGTCACACTTATGGCTCAGCGGGCAGAGCAGTTCAAATGAGCAGATCCACCAGAGAATCCAGGCAGGGGGGCTGCTGTCACAAGTCCCTCCACGCCAGGGTTCAGCGGAGGAGCCATCCACATGGGGCAGGACTCCTGGACCCCTGCTCCATTGCAGGATTGTCCCACCCCTCCAGGAGGAGCTGCCACCAAATAGGTAATTCCTCCACCCCCCCCCCAGATGAGCGTATTAACCCAGGGTGGTTGAGTATGCCAAACAGCTGATTGGCAGTAGGAGGTGGGGTGCGCTCACCCGGGGCAGTTGAGTGCACCAAGCAACTGATTAGGGGGACTCAGAGGAGCATGCTCACCCACCCCACCAAACAGCTGATTGGGGCGGTGGAGGAGCATGTTCCTCCAGGCACCCTCATATCAGCTATTTGGTGCACTCATCTGACCCAGGTGAGCGTGCTCAACCAGCCCAGATAAGCATGATCCTCTGCCTCCCCCCCCCCCCGCATTAGCTGTTTAGCAGTCTGGGTAAGCGTGCTCCTCTGGGCCACGCAACCAGCTGCTTGGTGGACCAGGTGAGCATGCTTCTTTGAGCTGGAGGAGCCCCCAACCAACTGTTTGGTAGCCAAGGTGAGTGCGCTCTTCCAGGCCTGATCCTTGGACCTCACGTCATGGTAGGACTGGGTGGTTGTGGTGTAGTGGAACTGATAAGGTGGACTTAAACCTGGAAAGCCAGGGTTCAAATCCTGTCCAAGCCATAGTGTCAGGCGAACTTGACCAGTTCGGTTGGGCGAACTGAACTTCTGAACCAAACTTGATTTTCGAACCGAACCGAATTTCCGAACTCGGCTCTGTTCACCCACCCCTAAAAGATAGTATTCCATTTAGTTCAATGGGGTTTGAATTTCCGAACTTTGTTCGGAGTTCGGACCGAACTCGAATAGTTCAGTCGACCGAACTGAACCGAATTTCTGAACCAAATTTCCGAACTCGGTTCTGTTCGCCCATCCCTACCAAGCCATGAACTCACTGGCTGGCCTTGGGCAAGTCATAACCTCTCAGCCTCAGTTCCCCAGTTTTCACCCCTTGTTTAAATATTGTCAGAATTTAAAAAATCTATTCTCTATGCTCCAGGCTTCAACAAGATCAACAGAAGGCTAAAACAGAGGTGTAGATCTGAACCAGTTAGGATTTCAGTGGTGGTTGGAACTGAAATCCTGAATTTGATGCTGCCTAAAAGCAAAGGAAAATCCAGGCATACTCTAAAAGAGGTGAAATTTGGCTTGGAATGATGGTGGGTGTGAGGCAGGGGAAAGACTTGATTGTGGAGGAAGGATCTTGAATCCTTGTGAGAAGATTTAAAAATTTTTATTACTTCTGAGTGCTTTCTGGTTTGGGGTGTTTTCCTTGCAATCTTGAAGCTCTCTGGTGCTCTGATAGATGGTGAAAAAGGCATGCTAGGAGACAGGCTGAATTAAATCGGATATATTTAAAGGCTGCAACTTTGTTGGAAAAACTGCGGTCAACTAGCAATATCTGCAGCCAACAGAGTACCAAGTTCACCTCTATTCTGGCCTATCAGCAGCAACGGTCAGCTATCCCCCAACATTTATTGGAACCAAAACGGAGGATCACTCATCCTTAATCATAAGAGAGTTACTACAAAGCCATAATAAGCTCTTTTGAAACATGAATACTGGGGAGGTTCATTGTTGACAGTTGCCCCCTTGGAGCTGATGTTTAACCAATGTCTGAGGACCCTACTTGGAGTACCATGGGTCACACCACTAGCAATATTAAGACTGGAACTGGGGTTAAGATCTATTACCTCACGGATTAAAATTCTGGTGTTAGCCTATTGGTTAAAAATTTGTTTCTCTTCCCCTAGTACATTTGTGTGGTTATGCTTGATGGATAAAATTACTATTAGGAATGATAAGACTCATTCAAAAGATCTTTGGTGGGGGCATGTGTATAAGGGAATTCGATCACTCGGATTTTCTGTTGAATTTTTATCACTTCCCCTTATGAGTGCTGTAAGGATGATTAAACAGAGAGTGACTGACATAGAACTGCAGGAAGATAGGGCTCGTGGGGACTCTCTTACCTTTGTTCTATGGTACAAACACTGGGTCCTGGGGCCCACTGGATCTAGTTACTTTTGCAGATTCCTAGACAGAGAATTGCCTTTACACACCTGAGAATTCAGGTAATGGATACTGAGGTATTTCAAGGATGGTACAGGGGGATGGACTATTCAGCCACGGTAAGGGCCAAATAGAGGACCTTCCACATTATCTATTGTTTTGTTCTATTTATAATGAAATTAGGGAGAAACTATTCAGAGCCTTAAATGCTGATAGGGGTTGGTCTATGCAGAAACAACTTGTATATCTGTTGAGTGATGTGGATGAGAAGGCTACACTGGCAGTAGCTTCCTTTCCTGCTAGTGCAGCTAAACTCCGTATCCAATTCGTTAACAGAATAGTGATTAACCAGAGTTAATTTAGGGGTTAAGTTGTTATCAATGTGTCCTGAGATGGATAAGGAGATGGATGGGGGTCAAACTACTGTCTTCAATAAGTTTCAAGAAGATTTGGGTGCTAAATTCAGGGGCCAAGCTGTTGCTGCCAGCAAGCTCCAGGAAGAGCGAGGCAATAAAAACCTGAGATTTAGGGATTTGTTGTTATGACTTCTGTTCAGATTTTATTTTTGTTGTTTTTATGAAAAATGTTTTATTTTGTTTTTATATAATTTTGGTATTAATATTGATATGGCACTGGCTGAATCAATAAATGTATCACTACTAGTAAAAAAAACCAAACCAAAACCATGAATATTTCCATGTACAGTATTGTAAGATGTGCCTCTCCCACCACGAACAAAAAATCAAGTTATAATTTCATTTACATCTGGTGCGGCGGCTTCGGCCGCATGTCTCAGACTCCAACCTGGCCACTATCATCCATGCTTTGATTACTGCTAGACTGGACTATAGTAGCACACTCTATGTGGGGTTACCCATGGTGATGGCTCGGAGGCTGCACCCGGTGAAGAACGTGGCGGCCTGCCTTCTTACAGGGATGCACCGCCATGAGCACATTACACCAGTGCTCCGTTCTCTGTACTGGGTGCCTATAGGTTTCTGGGACCAATTCAAGGTGTTGGTGCTTACCTATAAAGCCCTATACGGCCTAGGCCCTACGTACCTGCAGGACGGCCTCACTCCCTGGGCTCTGGATAGTCTCCTGTGGTCAACCTATCCTGGGGGATGGCCATGGAGAGGGCGTTCTTGGGGGCCGCAGCTAGGCTGTGGAACTCCCTACCGGTAGAGGCCCGGGTAGCCCTGGACCTCTCCTCCTTTCAACAACATTGCAAAACCTGGCTGTTCCTCCAGGCTTTTGGTGAGGGAGAGGTTGATGGGAGGGGGAATGAGGTTTAGGATGGTTGGGTTTTTGTATATTTTTGTCTTTGACTTCCCCCGATTTGTATTAGTATGGTTTTAATGTATTTTTTAGATATATTGTATTTATATTATTGTTTTTAGATTATATGTTTTGAATTGTTAGCTGCCTTGGTGGGAGGGGTGGGATATAAGCTTTTATATAAATAAAATAAATAAATATATTATTTTTAGTAAGAGAGTTGTGGATGAAGATGGGGCTTAAATCTTCTTAACAATGGCCACAATCCCAAGAGGGATCCAAACGGGATCTACGTAGGATCCACGTGGCACAATGTGTTCTCTCTAGATATGCATGTGGTTTGGACACACGCTGGGCATGGGATTGACCCGCATGTCAATACGGGTAAAATCAAGGCAGAATTAACTGTGTGCATTTCCCATTAATGGTTTGTCTAAATATTTTGAAAATGTACAAAAAATAAAATCTGCTCATAAACTCATGCTTCACTCTAGAGTGATGTTTACAACAGGATTATTACTTCTGAGTGCTTTCTGGTTTAGGGTGTTTTCCTTGCAATCTTGCAGCTCTCTGGTGCTCTGATAGATGTTCAAAAAGGCATGCTAGGAGACAGGCTGAATTAAATCGGATATATTTAAAGGCTGCAATGTTGTCGGAAAACCTGAGGTCAACTAGCAATATCTGCGGCCTAACAGAGTACCCAGTTCACCACTATTCTGGTCTATCAGCAGCAACCCAGGAATTATTGTGGTGGCATTAGTGGTGTACGTGGCTTTTGTCTTCCCACAAAAGAAAACCTTATACTTTATGCAGCTTCACTTTCTCAGTAACTCAACAGCATCATGCTTGCTTTTCTGGCAATTGCAAAATGAAATCAAAGCCAATTACGGCTTACACAAAGAATAAACATTAGCTTTCAGGCATCAGTTTTCTCCAAGCAACAAAAGTATTCTGCTGTGCAGAAAATAAAAACTATGAAAAGCAAAACCTATGTTTACATTAGGGCTGAAATGAGCAGTGATTTTGATGCTTGTGAAAATGTTCACAGCTACAAGCATTAGGATCGAGACCTCGCTGAGATCTTGATCCTGGAGCGATTTCTTGGTGAGTAGTTTAAAAATGACTGCTGGGGGGTGGAGAGCACTTGTAAGTTTCAATGGACAGCTGTGTGCTTTCCCCACACACCTGTTTAGCAGTGTATGCGTGGGAAACGGCTGTTCAATGTCACCCAATGGGTTGCTCGAAGGCACTCCCCCTCCTCCAGTGCCTCTCATCTGAGAAGCTTTGGGGGGCAGCCGCAGCTCCCCCTGCAGGGAATTATGGGCAGTGCCCCCCAAAGCCCTGTGGGTGCCACTGCCGCGGCTTTAACAGTTAAAAAAACAAAACAAAACAAAACACTGTGCCGCCGCTTATGAAAGCTACAGCAGCCTCTGAGCTGCTGCAGAGGCTGATGTAGCTGTCACTGAACTTGTTCTCCCTTCGGGGACCCACCCACTCCACTGGGAGAGGGAGTGGGTCCCCAAAGGGACAAAAAGGTTCAGCGGCTCAGCTGCCCAAAGCGTTTTCCTATGGAAAACATGATTTGGGCGGCTGAACTCCTCCGTCCACAGCACGCATGGGATGTGCTGTGGAGGGAGGGGCTACAGCCTTCCATTGCGCTCAATGGGCGCAATGGAAGATCTTGCCAGGGCGGTCGCGCTGACAGCCCTGGCGAGATAGCTTGGCTCGGGGGACTGAGGAAGGGGGAGCAGCACGCATGCACGCTTCCTCCCTGCCTCAGTCCCCCGAGAGAGAGTCACGCCGTGTGCAAATTGAGTCCCGGACGGCGCTGCCGCTCCCGCTGAAAACAGGAGGAGCGGGACGGAGCAGTCTCACAGAGACTGAGCAGGTAAGCTGACTGATTCTTCCCTCCCCCACCTGGCCTGTACCTGACCTCCCCACCCCCAGGGGGGGTTGGGTGTGGAGGGGGAACCCCCTCCACCCATTCCCCTCTAGGCTGAGCCTGTTTTCCCTCCCTACCCTGCATCCTCCCCCACCCTGCATCCCACCCCTAGACTGTCCCCCACCCTGCATCCCACCCCTAGGCTGTCCCCC
>QEPC01008312.1:1286818-1339239 GCA_003113815.1 Sphenodon punctatus
TACATCCCATCCCTAGGCTGTCCCCCATCCCCACCCTACATCCCACCCCTAGGCTGTTCCCCATCCCCACCCCGACCCTGCAACAGACTGTGTTTCTTCCATCTGATGTTAACCCTGGGAACTCCTTGCTGCTGTGTTGTGCCAGTGTTTTGCCAGTGTTTGGGGTTTATACATTATTCATTTTAAGCTTGATGTGCATTGTAGACTGTTTTCTTCCATCTGATGTTAACCCTGGGAACTCCTTCTTGCTGTGTTTCGCCAGTGTTTTCTGTGTTTCCCTGTGTTTGGGGTTTATACATGATTTATTTTAAGCTTGATGTGCATGGTAGACTGTTTTTCTTCCATCTGATGTTAACCCTGGGAACTCCTTGCTGTTGGGTTATGCCCTGGCTCCACCTACCGTTGCCCTGGCTCCGCCCACCGGCTCGCCAGTCTGCTGGCGGCTTTGCTGCCAGACGGCCTTACTGCCCCTCCAAACTAAAAACCCACCAGCCACCCCTGTTGGGGGTGGGGCAGGAGGAGGGAGCACTTTCAAGCCCCCTGCCCTCCACTTCTGCACTTTCCGGGATGACTCACCACATTGCCGGGTTGGGGCTCTTACTGTCCTGGTTGCTGCTGGCTGCTCACTGCTCCCTCCTCCTCCCCAGGGCCACACACTGCCCAGCTGAGCCTGGGGACTTCCTCGCTCAGCTTTTTCTGAGTGGGAAGGGGAGCGGGAAGACCTCTTACTTCCCACCTGCATGCAACTCCCCAATGGGTCCCTGTTTCAAGGAGGACCGATATCAGAGGTGTGTGCAAAACCTGTGCACACGTCTGATAACAGTCCCCCTGGGAACAGGGGTTGCACGCAGGCAGTAATAGGCCTCCATGCTCCACTTGGAATTGTTCCAAAAGCTGAGCAGGGAAGTCCCCCAGGCTCAGCTGTGCAGCTCATGGGCCAGTGACTGGGACAGTAGGTTCCCCAGCCTGGTGGTGAGGTGTCAGCCTGGGGAACGTGGGTGCTGGGATTGACAGCTGTGTGCTCCCCTCACCCCGCCCCGGCAGTGTATGTGTGGGAAGTTGGATTTAAAACTGACAAGAGCTGGCTGGCAGCGCTTGGGAGAAGAACTCCTTTCCCCAGTACTCTGTTCCTCCTGGGATAGACTGAGCACCGGGATTTTGACAAGATTACCCGATTTGCCGAGATTTTGTTTCAACCTTAGTCTACATCCCAGCCATGTAAACCAGGACAAGAGTTAATAAACATGCAGTTCTTTGTCGCAAACACCCAAACTAATTAAGTCTGGTTTCCAAAGAGGAGACAAAGCTCAATGTAAGTTAATGGAATGTTTGGGTACAAAAGGGTCCATAGTTTTCTGGTAGGTGTGGCTATTGTTATGAAATTTTAGATCTCTATTTATGTTTGAACCTTCTGTCTTACCAAATTTGGCTGAAATCAGCCTTCAGAATCTAAAGATATTAACTAACACGCACATACACAGAGACAGGATTGCATAAGCTTTCTTTTCACCAGAAACCAGATGAAAAACATGGCCAACTGGGACTCAAATTTCCAAGGTATTGTGCATCTTTCACTTCTCCTAGCAACTATGAGAAGCGAGCATGATCATCCCTTTGCAAGACTATTCAACAACGTGATTGCGCCTTCAAGAAAGTGGAACTATGGAACATCCAGCCACTTGAAGAAGTTCATTTCACACATATAGCTGGTACAGTTGTCTTTGAGAAGATGAGCTGGGATTAACATAGTGTAAATGACAATGTAATGACAACTGAAAAGACATATGGTCATTATTTGAATATTCTGCAGTGTCTGAGCATGCTATTCTCCTATTCTGAGCACGAACTGCATAAGAATAAATAATACTTTTTATATAGTGCCCAGTACGTAGGTTGTGTGCATGCAGTGGATAGAATATAGGACTGGTGTTTTAAAAGGAAAGTTGTGGTTTAGGAGCTGAGCAGGGAGGCCAGAGGTAGAAGCAGATATATCACTGGGTAGTTTGGGTGTTATAAGAAAACCTTTAGTATTTTGGCTAACAGATCATCTCAGTGATAGCATTACTACAACCACAGCACAATGGGCAGCTCTCACTAATACTCTACTTCACTACTAGCTTTATCTGACTCACCCCTTACACATGGACACTTTCTTTCCTGGTGTGTTTTGTAGTTCAGAAAAATGTCCAGTTGCTATGCCCTCCGATTCTCCCCATCAAAAGAGAAGTCTCAAAAATACTAAACATAACCTCAAAAAAATCTTTTAAAATCGTGAGAAAAGTGGCCACAACCATTTAGAGTCCTGTGCTTTACCACCCACACCTGAGCAAGAGAGAACCTTTACATCTCTAGGATGACCACCACATTGCTTTGTAGCAGACTCATATTGGTATCCAAGAGACAGCCCTAACAATCTGTTTTGGGGAAAATAGTTTTCATATTAAAGAAACAGGCACAGTGATTAAAGACATAAGGGTAATAGTAGACAGCAGATAAGACAAGAATTTGCAATATGATGTGGTAACAAAAAAACCCAATGTAATCTTGGATTGCATACCCACTGACTTCACATCAAAAAGCAGTAAGGAAAAAGTTGCCTTTTGTCTGGATTCATTGTAATTGCACCTGTCTGTTCCACTCTCTTTAGGTTACTCCTGATGCAAAAGTAACTACATTTCCCAAATAACTGAGGATTCTTCTGGCAGGTCACAGACAATCTGTATGAAAACCCTGGGTGCTTCAGGGTGTGGCTGGGGCATACCAAATTCTAGCAATCCCCTCTTGGTGGACAGCCCCATGGGCGCTATTATCATCCAGTGGGTTCTAGAACAGCCTCAAGCCAGATCTAAGGGCAAATGAAAGGGTAAATCTAGTCTCAAAATTTGGGAGCTATAAATGATTTCCTGACAATCACAATTCCCTGTAGTTTCTCCCAAGGGGCACAGTAGAAAATATGAAAATGGTGATTTGGAGTAAGTTCCAAAGAGGGCATCAAAAGTGATCAAGAGACCGTGCAAAGTCATTTAGAGTGTTATCAAATGAGACGATAGCCTGCTGGAGTTCGTGTTTGGTCTGTGCAGTCCCCATGCAGCCCCCAATCACATGTTCAGTGCATTCAGCCTAATAAACAGGCATTCCTCAGCCCTTATTTCATGTGGTTTTGGCAGCTTTCACTAGTGGTGCTAGCGATCTCCCTCCTCACCATTCCTTTCATCCGAGAGGCATGCTAGAGATCTCCTTCCCCATGCAGTCTCCTTCTCCACCTCTCAGCTGAGAGGCAGGAGATTGCTACCGCTACCACCTCTCAGCTGGCTGGGTATGCTAGGCGGGACTCTATGGTGCTGGTGGACCTAGATGCTGGCGAGGCTGCAGGCAAACCTAATTGATAGGGATGGGCGAATACGATTCGGAGGTTCGGAATTCGGACCAAACTCGGTCTGGTCTGTTGACCAAACTGAACTTCCGAACCGAACTCGAATTTCAAACCGAACCGAATTTCCGAACACCGTTCTGTTTGCCCATCCCTAGTGGCAACACACACCAAAAAAAACTGGTTTTGAATGGCTGAACTTGGTTCGGAAGTTCGGAATTCAACTGAACTCGGTCTATTCGGTCGACAGAACTGAACTTAACTCGAATTTCAAACCGAACCGAACTGAACTGAACCGAATTTCCAAACTCGAATTTCAAACTGAACCGAACCGAATTTCCGAAGTCTGTTCTGTTTGCCTATCCCTACTAATTGACAAGACATGGACATGTGGGCACCTAGTAGCCCTGATTGGATGTCCCTGAACTGCACCAGAAGTGGTGGCTCTGTGGTGACCACGTGGAGGCCACCTAGCAGACACCTAATAAACGAGCATGTGGGAAGTTGCCTGGTGAAGGCTAATGTGGGTTTATATCTCATTTTATTCATTCTTAATTTTTCCACAGAACTTAACTAAACAGGTAGGGTTAGTGAGTAAGGGTGTGTTCTCACCAGCGTGATTGTGCTAGTGTTAAACTGCAGAATAAATGCCTCCCTCTGGTTCAGTTCTGAACAGCAGTGAGAAGCAGGAAATAATTTTCATTCTTACTTTCCCCATCTTTGCTACATTACTGCAGTGCTTACTGGGAAGGAAGCAGTCAATGGTAGCAATGGGAAGGCAAAACAAGCTATGAAGGAGAGTGTCACACACAGGCACTAAGAGCTAACAAACCAGGAAGAGAGGTGAATGCTGGGGAGTGGGGAGAACTGTTAGAAAAAGATGTATTTGTCTGTGAACTGTACACACAGTCATTTGCTTTCCTTCTTCCCTGCAGAGGTAACTAGTTCTCCTTTCCCCTCACTTTTACCCCTCTGCTCATGTGAACAAAAGGAAGCGTAAAGTAAGTAGAGTGAGGGTCACCTCTTGTATGAACAAACCCTAGGGGAGAATGAGGTAGGAGTCCACAACTATAATTAGGGAGTAAACCGCTAAAGAGGGAGACAAATTATTTATGTAGCAAAAGGTAATATATAACTAAGAGTTATTAAACTAAGAAAAGGAAAACTTATTCTGAATGTTGGGAAAACTCCCTAACAGAGATCCATCCCTAAGGACAGAGGTGGAAACCTCATCCTAAGAGCATGCAAGACCAGACTGGAGTGTATTAGTCCTATACTGACAGCTCTTATAGCTCCTTCTTCCTTACTGTGCTGTGATGTTGTGAAAATGTGTCACAAGCATCCATACATACTGCAGACAGTAAAGCCATGGTCTACACAAAGAGATTTACCACCAGCTTGCATTTCCATAACTGCTTTGCTAACTGAGGGCGAAAAACATGGGTGTTCTGTTTAGTAAGAGAGAAAGGATTTGGTGAGGCAGGCTACAGGTTTTTTTTTTTCTCTTGTGTTTTCTGGGCACAGGCACGGGGTGAGGGGAGGTTGGATTAAAAACCTGCCGGTTTATTTTTCATATCTGAAGAGCTACAGGGTGTGAACCAGTTTATTAATCTTTATGCAAAGATGAAGAAAGCAAGCCATGCAAAACAGCTCTGCTGTTTAGAATGACCACTCTTAGAACCTGCTCATTTTCTTAGATAACTAAACAGTGTTATCTTGTTATTGGCACATTCCTTAGATGTGCTCTTTAGAAAGTACAAGGAAACTTACAATAGGTAAGGTAAACTGAGTTTTCTAAAAGCAAAGCTGACTAGTTTTTAAGGGTAAAATGTGGTGGTCTCTCAGTAAGACAATGGTTTCTTTTTCTTTCTTCTATAAGGTTGTCTCTCAGATTTTGAAACATATTATTTACAGCTTATTTTAGCATAAATGATTACAAAGTGCACGGGAATGCAAGAACTCCATCCCCTGGTGCTGAAGTAAACAAAGGGTGTTAGCAAATGAGACGATAGCCCGCTGCAGTCCAGTTTGTGCAGCCCCCAATCATATGTTTAACATGTCCAGCCTAATAAATGGGAAGCCCCCTACCCCTACTGTATTTCATGCCCTTGCAAGCAGCCCCCACTTGCGGCACCAGTGAGAGCCAGAGCAGAGAGAAAGGCAGGAAGTGGGCGCTTCTCGGATGCTCTAAGATTTCTGCCTGCAACTCTATGGTGCTGGCCAACCTGTATGCATGGAGGCACTGCACGTAACCTAATTGACAGGATGCGGACACATGGGTGCACTTTGCATTCACCCGCACGGCAGGCTGCACATTCTCTGAGACCCTGCCATGAGTGGGGGCTGCTGATTCGTTGGGTAGAGGGCACATGGCTGGTGGGAGCAAACACCTAATAAATGGGCAGGTGGACATCTGCCTGGTGTGGGCTAATGTCTCATTTATTAGCACCCAAACTGAGTACTGTCCTTGACACTCACTGGTGTTGTGGGAACAACAGAAGAAACGAGAGAGTGTTTTTATTTTAGACAGGAAAGGATCAAAGGTAGCTGTGATACCATTGCTCTCTGGCTGGTTTTCACAGTACCCTTCTACTTTTCTTAGATTAACAGTTGCAGCATGGGGTTCTTTTGGGATGCTGTAGCCCTTTCACTTTCTATCCTTTCTTTGCCTTACTCTGCTTGGTAAGCTTTTTGAGGTAGAGACTGGATCTTCCTGTACAGTTCAGTAGCCCTGTGGAGCCCAAAAGAGAGTTCAAAAATAGGGAAAACACTTTTGAAAAATTTTGATTTTTCTGTCCATTTCAGCTCTTGAAAAGGATCTCTTTCCAATTCTGGTGATTTTTAGGCATTCTTTACGTGAAGCATAATAGGGAACGCCTTATGTGGAGGTCGCTTCTGTCTGTGCCCTTGTTTTCTCTGTGACCCTGTATCATCTCTGGAACTACACCAGCCAGGCAGACATGATACCTTGTTTTAAAGATGGAAAGTGCAGGCACACTTTCCTTTTTGTCCGCCCCCGCCACCCCACCCCCCCGCAGAGCTCACGGCAGAGGTGTCAGTGTCGGCGGCAAGAGCAGCAGGCCTGAGCTCCCCACCCCAGAAGGACCGGAGGAACAGTGAGTAGCCGGCCTGGTGTCATCTCCCCCTCTCCCGGTTGGAGGAGGGGCGGGGCCAGTGCTCAGATGCGGAGTGTGTCTTCCGGCCCGGCAGGGCTAAAGGCGGCTGGCTGCCCGGGTGTGCCGCTGCAGGGGCACTTTCCATCTTGTACCCACCCCCACCCCCAAAGCTGATGGCAGAGGCAGCGGTGTTGGCGGCAAGAGCAGTGGTGCCGAGCCCCCTACCCCAGAAGGACTGGAGGAACAGCGAGTAGCTGACCCGGTGTCATCTCCCCATCCCCTGGTTGGAGGAGGGGGTGGGGCCGGTGCTCAGACACAGAGTGTGACTTCCAGCACTGCAGGGCTAAAGGCGACTGGCGGCCCGGCTGCACTGCAGGCAGCGCACCTAAGGGCCACATCCAAGGGTCCTTGGGCATGGCCCTTGGCAGGGGGCAGGAAAGCTATGGAGGACAATATCTTATTTAAAGGTGGGGCGATATGGGTTGGGGAAGGAAAGGAAAATTTTGAAGGGGGTAGGGAAAGAGAAGGGGTTAGTGTTTGGGATGCCCCTCTGTGGCAGAGGGGGGTAGGGGAGTAGGGCTCTCTCCCTTAGTGAGGGGAGGGGGAAGAGGCTGAGGGGGGTGGGAATTAACCCTCCAGCAGAGGAGGGTCAGGGAATGGGGAAGTGGGGGGGATTGTTTGGGGGAGCAGGCTATGCTTCCTGGTGAGACGAGGAAGCGTAGCCTGAATGGTTGGGAGGGGTTACAGCGTTATGGACTCCCTGTGAGAGGGGGGAGTCCAAGGGGATGGGGGGGAGGGTAGAGAGCAATATGTTGGGAGGGAAGAGGGGGGGGGAAGGGTTCTCCCTTGCACCCTGGGTGGGACAGCCGGGGAGGGGGGACTGGAGGGGCAGCCAGGGGGGTGGGCGCAGCTATTGTGGTTGTGATGGGCCAGGGGAGGTATGGTGTCAGGGGGAGGGAAAGGAGAGTGGAGAGGAGGGAAAGATGAAAATCACACCCACCCCTCCCCCAGCGGATGAGCAGGTGGAACTTGGTCAGGGGGCCCTCGGTCCGGTTTTGGTGCTGTTAAAAGCGAGATCGGTGGCAAATAAGGCAGCAACAGTCCGGAAAGTAATCCTGGATGATGCTGCCGATCTTGCATGCATCACAGAAACCTGGCTGGCCAATGAATTGGGGCCAATATTGGCTGATCTTGTTCCAGTTGGGTATTCCGTGCAGCACCAACCACGGGGGCAGTGCAGCACTAGCTATGTTTTTTAAATAGGGGTGGTCTGCAAGGAAGTATCCAGTGCAATCCATGATAGGTATTGAGGCCCTTCATCTTGTGTTTGATTTGGCAGGGGACAGTTTGGGTGTGCTACTGGTATACCATGCACCCACCAGTCCTGTAGCCTCCCTGAAGGCTCTGGCAGAAGCTGTGTCGGAAGTGGTGTTGCAGTCCCCAAGGACAATAGTCCTGGGGGACCTCAACATCAACGCCGACACAGTCCTTGGGGGAGCCGAACTTGAGTTCATGGCAACCATGGTCCTGTCCCAGAGAGTCAATGGCTCAACACATATTGGAGGACATACCTTAGACCTCATGTTTTCCACTGGCCTGGAGGCGGGTGGTCCATTAATGGGGGAGATATCAGCTGTGCCCTTATCATGGTCAGACCATTACCTCCTGCAGACCTCCTTTCTAGCATATGTCTGCCCCTGGAAGGGTGCGGAACCTATTAGGATGGTCCGCCCCTGGAGGCTGTTGGACCCAGTGTGGTTTCTAGGTGCTCTGGGGAAATTACCCTCTGACCTTGACGACCGTCACATCGATGACCTTGTCAAGCTGTGGAACACCTTGCTGAAGGAGTCCATTGATCAGATGGCTCCCAGGCATCCGTTGCCCAGGCGGAGGCTCCGCAGACCTCCTTGGTTCTCTGAGGAACTGCAGATGCAGAAGCAGGGGAGGCGGTGGTTCAAGTGACGGTGGCATCATTCTCGGGCTGAAACCAACAAATTGTAGCATAGAGCTCGTTTACGAGCCTATGCCGTGGCTATGTGGGCAGCAAAGAGGGAATTCTTTGCTGCCCTTCATAGCATCCACAAAATCCCATCTGGCGGAGCTGTTCTGGGTTGTACGGGGGCTGGTCAGTCTGGCCTCCCTCAATCCTGGAGTTGAGTCATCATCTGCCCGCTGTGACCTTTTTGCGGATTATTTTGCAGAGAAAATCACTCGTATTCACCAAGACCTCTATGTTGCACTTAATACAGCAGAGGAGGTAGAGGTGGTAGAAACCCCGCCTTGTCCGATTTTGTGGGATCAGTTTCAGTCGGTGACACCCGCTGATGTGGAGGTGGAGGTGCTGGGGGCTGTCTGAGCCACCTATTGTGAACTAGATCCGTGCATGTCCTGGCTGATTAAGACCTGCCGGGAGACAATGGGGCCGTTGCTGGTGGGGGTTATCAACGCCTCCTGCATGAGGGCAGAGTGCCAGCCTGCCTCAAGGAGATGGTGGTATGGCCTCTGCTCAAGAAACCATCATTTGACGTTGACTCCCCTGCCAGCTATCGGCCTGTCTCTAACCTTCCCTTTTTAGGGAAGGTTATTGAATGGGTAGTGGCTCAACAGCTCCAAGGGCACCTCGACAGCACCAGTTATCTGGATCCCTCGCAGTCTGGCTTTCATTCGGGGCATGGCACTGAGACAGCATTGGTGGCTTTGGTCAATGACCTGCGCTGTGAAAAGGATAAGGGTTGGTCAACCCTTTTGGTCCTTTTAGATCTGTCAGCTGCATTTGATACCGTTGACCACGAGATGTTGGCGACGTGCCTGCAGGACAGTGCTGGGATGGGCGGGAATGGTTCCACTCATTCCTGGCCGGGAGAACTCAGCGGGTGGTGCTCAGTGATTATTTTTCATCTCACCGAGACCTCTTGTGTGGGGTCCCGCAGGGTTCTGTTCTGTCCCCTCTCCTGTTCAACGTGTACATGCAGTCGTTCGGCGAGGTGGTCAGGAGGTTATGGATGAGGTGTCATCAGTACACGGATGACACCCACAACTGTACCTCTCATTTTCAACCGACCCAGGCCCAGCTGTCTCAGTGCTTACCCAGTGTTTGGCAGCTGTGGGGGACTGGATGAGGGCTAATCGACCGCAACTGAATCCTGACAAGACGGAGGTGATGTTAGTGGGTAAGTTGGTGGAGATGGCGGCCCCCTCGGGTGAGGGGGTCTGCCCTCCACTGACTTTCCAGGTGTGGAACCTGGGGGTGCTCCTCGATGCGCAGCTCTGCTTGGATCTCCAGGTGGAGGCTGTGGCGAGGAGTGCCTTCCGCCAATTACATCTGGTGTGGTGGCTTCGGCCGCTGGTTTTGGTTCCAGATCTGGCCATGATCATCCATGTTTTTATCACCTCTCGATTAGACTACTGTAACACGCTCTACGTGGGGCTACCTATGGTGACAGCTCGGAAGCTGCAGTTGGTGAAGAACGCAGCGGCCTAGCTTCTGGTGGGGCTGGGCTGCCGAGAGCACATTACACCAGTGCTCGGATCTCTGCACTGGCTGCCAATAGTTTTCTGGGCCCGATTCATAGTGTTGGTTTTGACCTATAAAGCCCTACATTGTCTGGGCCCTGCCTATCTGCGAGATTGCTTCACTCCCTGGGCTCTGGATCGGCCCCTGCAATCATCTGGGAGTGCCCTGTTGGAGGTCCCTCTGGTCTCCTGGGGGGCCATGCAGGACAGGGCGTTCTCAGTGGCTGCACTGCGCCTTTGGAACTCCCTCCCAGTGGGGACTCGTCTGGCCCCAGACCTCCCGAGTTTCCGTAGGAACTGTAAGTCCTGGCTGTTCCACCAGGTGTTTGGCGAGGGAGAAGGGTGAGGGTGGGGGGTGGGTGTTATGGGGTTTTGTTGTCTCCTCATTTTTATTCTTGTTCTTATGTTTTTATATATTTTATTGTATTTTATTGATGGATTTTGTTGGCTGCCCTGGGCTGCCTGTGGCAGGAGGGGTGGGGTTAAAATGTTTTAAATAAATACATTTTAAATAAATAAAGGTCTCGCCAAGACAAAGCCATAATGCCCACCCCTGTTTGTGCATCGAAGGGTTCCAGAGATATGAGGGTCTAGAAACCCCTAATGACATGGTACAGCCATTACTGGTCCCTTCTCGACCATGTCACAATGGTCGTGACATGGGCATGATGTCAGTGTCCGGTGACCAGGGGCCTTAGTGCTAAGTGCCAGGGCGACCAGTAGGGAGGGGGCCAGAGGGCAGTGGCGGCTGGAGGTTATAGACAGTGGGGACAGCAGGGGAGGGAATAGGCTGGCGGGGAATGTAAGGAATGCCTATGCTTTGTATGTATGGACACCCTGGACGTGCATCTTTCTTCCCTGGTTTAAAAAATAGTTTGAATTGAAATTTTACTAGAATAGTTATCCAACTTTTAATTTCCTATAAATCTTGTCTTGGTATTGGAAACGTAGGTTGTAAGAGAAAAATCAAAATTTGCACAATGATTCTGAATAGCATATGCAGGGGTGTAGCTAGCTTGGGATGGGCACAGGGACAAGACATGTCCCTGGGTCCCTCCCCTATTTTTCCTTCCAGTGGTGCCTCCCAGCTCGCCCTGCCTAGAGGTGCTGGGCTGCTGGTGCTCGGGACTTACTTGCTCTCTGCAGTCTGTGGCGCCCCGGCCCACCTGACCGGTCCTGGAGACCAGGGGCTGGTCGGGCAGGCTGGGCCGGCTTGATGCAGGGAGTGTCGGAGCAGGAAGGTGCCTGGCGATGGTTACTGAGTGGGGTTGCCACCGGGCACCTTTCCGCTTGGACTGGCCATCCCTCGAGCCAGCCCTGCCTGGACCGGGTCCGGACTGGTGGGGAGGACTCCTCCTTTAGGACATGACAAGAAGGGGACAAGCCGAGCTGCGAGGCTTGTGAGTGTGACCTGACCTAATGCTAGGGTAGGCATACCTCCCCTTTAAAAAAGAGGATGCTTATGAAAAATACATGTTGCAGGGCTGCAGTGCTTCCATTGCAGCCCTGCACCATGTATTTTTCATAAGCGTCCTCTTTTAAAGGGGAGGAATGGCCACCCTACCCGACGCAGACTGCTGCATGGGCCCCCTCCCCCTGACCGTGGTTGCAACATTGTGTCAGACATGCTGCAGCCGCGGGCAGGGAGGGGGCCCATGCAGCAGCTGTGAAGGGCCCCCAGCCAGCTCAGATAGTAATTAAAAAAAAAGAAAAACGGGTGGGGGAAGGGTGGCTTAGCTACCTTGGATATTGGGCCCCTAGCCAGCACGGGCCCTGGCACGAATGTCCCTCTTGTCCAATGGTACCTATGCCCCATAGCATATGGATAATAATATGTCAGCTAGAATAAGGGTTAGAAGCAACACAGGAAAATTGGATCATGTTAACAATCCACAAAAAAGTTTAATTGAAAATTAAACTTAAATTTAATTAAAATTAAAATTAAAATAAGGATTTTTTTGGGATTTTTTTTAACCCCCAGAGGTTCCAGGCACTCTGTTCTACAGGATCAATAAAGTTATAACCAATTTATGCTACTTCAGGTGCTGGCCCTACAGTTAACATTTTTAAAACTGGGTGCAAGAATTTGGTCCGCTACATTAAAAACAGCCTGATTTTTGCTATTGCTAAGCAAAGCATCAACAGGTTTTATTTTATTCCAGTCAAGGCTACTGATGCCCATTTGTGAACTTGCTGCACTTTGAACATGTCACTGACTTTACTGAGGAAACTTTCATACACTCACAAGTGAAGTTCTGAAATTTTAGCGGTATTTGGCCCTAGATAAGAACAAACTTCAGGTTCTCAAGTTCAAAATTTCCCCCATCTTAATAAACCAGATATTCTAAAATGCATTAGAATGAAAAGTTACAGTTTTATGAAACACAAGAAACCAGGAACAATGCTGCTTACTGCATCGGTGCAACTCTGCAGAATCAGGAACAGACTCCTGAATCAACGTGGCCTGATCTGCCAGGGACCTGCAGCTCCCACTCATCTCCTTTGGCACATGCAGTTGTTGTTTGATGGCTCAGATGGCTATGAGCATGCCACTGTTTTTTGAGACTTTTGAAACATGAGCACGTAACTGAAAAAGTATAGCAGAAATTTAACAGCAAGAAACGATGGCGCTGAAAGCACGGAACAGGAAAGAGCCGGTGACACTTGAGCATTTTTTCATCAGTCTTTTGTAGGGACGGAACTTCTGCAAAAGCTGCTGAGGCTTGTTATCAGTTTGGCTCAGGGGGCTGTGGTTTTCTCGCTCTTACAGCCCTGCTTTAACTGTCAGTTGTTTTCAACAAACAGGATGCCTCCATCTAAGCTGTCAGCTTCCCTATAGCTTCACAGAAAGAGGCAGTGCAGCTCCACCTCATAAGGCAATGTTCCGCCACTCAAGATTACAGGAGGGCTTCCTCAGCCTCAGTGGCACCGCCAGCTGAGTAGCAGAACAGGAGAATATAAAAAAGTAAATGATCTGCCACATTACAAGCTACTCCCATACCCAAATCACATAGTTCTTTAATGCAAAGTAAATACGAAAGAATGCAAGAAAAGTCAATGATAAACGTATAGTTCTTCCCATTAGTACAGTGCAAATGACAGTAGAGCAACAGACATCTAAAGGGTGTATGTTGGGGGGGGGCGGGGGACTACCCCTTTCCCTCAGCATGCAAAAATGGGGGGAGGAAGTAGGGGACATCCCCCTCCTTAACTTCAGCCCCCTATGACTGTGTTTTCAAACAAGATGCTACCTTGCATAACCATCCAGGACCCACACATCAGACTGCCTGTCTGAAGGTGAAGTGGGGGAATACACGCTCCCATGAGTCATGCAGCACACACTCATGGCCACTCACAGAGAACGGTCAAGAAATCTGAAGTGCTCTGTGCAGGGCAAGTCAAAGTTCCGTGGCAACAGGCAGTCATGGAGCCCCTGCCCATATGACTGTGTGCAGCTGGCAGCAAACCATTCTGCCACTCATAGCCTGTTTGAATCCTTTCCCACGCAGCACTCCACTTGAGTGGGTGCTCCGCAGCAGTGCCATCAGTGTCCACAACCCGCACCCACACACCCCTCATTGCCTTGCTTGTTTAAAACAACCTTTGTGAGGGGGAGGGGGATGTCCCTTTGGCTCCGAACCCAAAAGGGGAACATGTCCCCTGCATCCCCACTCCATTTTACATCCCTGGCAAGTGACACTGATGGGATTTAGAGAGTGTGTTTACTGTTTATCATGCTGGTACCAAAGTGTAAGAGATGGAGACAAAGTAGGTCAGACAATAGCTTTTATTGGACTGTTGGCAAAAGCATATGTGAAGGTATGTGGGCCCAAAATCTTGCACACTCTCACCAATAGAAGTGGGTCCAATAAAAAATATGATCTCAACTACGTTGACTTCATCTCATTGATGAGGTTGCAACTTTTCGCAGCAAAACAAGCAAGTGCAGAAGAACCCTGACTACTGATAAGGTGATCTTGATAAGGCAATATGTGATCCTTTTGAATACATAAGCCAATTGCTACTCTATAAGACACACTTAAATTTGGAAACAGGGAGTTATAAGACTCAGCAAGGAAGACCAACAAAGTCACCGAACCTCTTCTGCTCTAAAGCCCTCTTTTCTTTCTCACCCCCTGTACCATAGGGGATGAGATCAGGATTTAGGCTATAGTGTAGAGATAACAAAAGGGTATCAGATATTAAGCATGGATACGTTATATATCTACCAATTTGTAAAGAATGAGAGAGAAGTTAATTGATAAGGAGGATGCGAGGAAAGTACTACAGCTCCAGTTCAGCCATCAAGTTTGTTTCAAGATGGGTAAATATCAATGGAGAACTTTGCTAGTCTAAGGATTGTGGGAGTTATTTACATTCCAGTGGTCTAGCTGCTGTTAGCTGGTTAATAAAAGCAGTTTTAAACACCTGCATATCACACATCAACAGCTGCACGTGTTTCCATCTCCAGCCTCAAAAATATGCTAGTTAGTCTGGGTAAGAAAGATATCTATTGGAGACCGAAGGAGTTAACAAACAAGAAAACGTTAGCCCATGTCAGGTGGGTGCCTGTTAATTAGGTATTCATCTTCCCTGGCCATGTGGCCTCCATCCACAGGACGCGCAGCCCCCTACTCACAGTGGGGTCTCAGAGACTGTGGAGCCCACCATGTAGGTGAATGTGTGCCCATGTGTCTGTGTCCCGACAATTAGGTTGCATGCAGTGCCTCAGTGCATATATATCCTCCAGCACCATAGAGTTATGAGTGGCAATCCTAGAGCGTCTGAGGAGCGACTGCTTCCTGCCCCTCTCTCTGCTCTCACTCTCACAGGTGCTGCAAGTGCGGGCAGCCTGCAAGGGCATGAGATACACACCGGGGGGCCCTTTTATTAGGCAGGGCATGCTAAACATGTGAGTAGAGGTTGAGTGGGGGCTGCATGGACTGAACCCAGAGTGCAGCGAGCGATCATCTCATTTGTAAACATCCTGGGAGCCTGACTGAGCTGAACTGGATAATATTTCTTTACATGTCTAAGAACTGCCTTAAGGTATCATTTGTTTGTTACACAGCATTGGCAATCAGCGACCCAAGGACCAAAATACCCGCTGTTAAACTACTAAGATAAGCACTCACCAAATCAGAAAAATATATGGATTGTTTTTAGCACTCAAGGAATTTCCATGAAAAGGCAATGCCTCCAGTGTTTTGTCATCAGAAGCCAACAGTAGTGCTGTAACACAGTATAAGGAGGCAGCAGAGAAATACATACACTGGGTTTTAATTGTCTCAAGAATGATTGTGCTATCATACAGGTTAGGAAAAAGTCCACTGGAGTAACATTGGTGTTTAATCCATTCCATTTACCAGTTCCTCTAACTTAAAGCAGTTGATTGCCCCTACAGAAAAACTAGGGAGCCACTGATCCTTCCAAATACGTATATGCAAAGGCCCCTTTTACACGAGATGGGCCCACTCATGCCCATGCAGATCCGCTGCGTGGACATGAGTGGGTGCCGCCCATGCAACTACCGTGGCAGGTGTGCGTGCGTGCTCCCACAAAACATGCATGCACACCCACCTCCACCCATCACCCACTTACAGAGTAGTTGGGCCAAACTGGCAATTGCTCTGTGAGTGGGGATGTGTAGGGATGCAGGGGGATCAGTGTGTGCCTGTGTGCACCGACCCACTCACCCCCACCATCCACTCTGCTGTGCACACAGCTGTCCTCCCCGCACCCACGGCCCATTTAAAAAGGGCCAATTTTGGGGGGGGATACACTGATATCTTAAATCTAATTCTGATGAATGTATAAAAGAAAAGTCCATACTGAAGTCTTAAGGAATAGCAAAAAGGGTTTTCCATGTATAGTCATCCAAATTTAAAAGTGAACTTCAGTTCAACCATGTTTGAGACCCTTTCATAGTCACTTTCCATGAACATTTGAACAAGCCAGCTTTGCTAGTGTGAATGGTCACAAAAAGGAGAGACTTTTAAGCTTGAACGCTTGAGTACTTGCAAAAAACAAGTTATGAAATACATGGTAGATGATAAAATTGGCAGCTTATGTTATCTTGGTTGGCTCTACAAGTTGCCTGTAAGGAAAAAAAAACAATGGGTGAAAACAGACATGATGCTAACCACCCTTGGTGGTTATTTATGCATGTTGCAGGGCTGTATTGGTGCCCTATGCAGCCCTGCAACATGCATAAATAACCACCAAGGGTGGTTAAAGGGTGGTTAGCGTCATGTCTGTTTTCACCCAATACCACATGGTTTATGTAAATATTATAACCAACCCAGCATGAATTGCGAACATAAATAATGAACTACTTACAAAAAATCTGAAGACTAAGAAATATTTGATAGGAAATGTTTGAAGAATGAAAAATACTGAAGANAAATGTACTGAAGAGTGTGTGTGTGTGTGTGTGTGTGTGTGTGTGTGTGTGTGTGTGTGTGAGAGAGAGAGAGGGAATCACAAACACAAAACAAAAGAAAAATTAATAAGTTGTTTGTCAGAAATTATTTCTTGTATGAAAGTAGTGAAAAGAAATAGATATAATTAAACAGTCAGCATTCATCATTAGTTAACACATAGCTGAATTTTAGAAACCACGTTAACAATGATGAGGATAAGGAAAATACTGTGGTAATTCTGATACAAGAGTGGCTGATCCAAGATATACACGTACACCATGCGCATGAATGTAGTGCACACCGTGTGCACATCAAGTGCAAGCTGTGTGCGTGGACTAAGCAGATAACATGCATGCACCGTGGACATGGAATGCACGCATTGTGTATGGTGTATACACAATGTTTCTGCATCCTGTGATTGGTACATGCACGACCTGCACAAGGTGCATTCATGCACCTTGGATTCGGCCAAAGTGTGCAATCCTCTACCACTAACGCCAATGGGAGCTGAGCCATTTATTTCAGTGGTGGATGGCTGCATGCTAAATGCTGATGTTTCAATAAAAACAAATGCATAGTGGAAGGGAACCAGATATGCCAATCTTGCATGAGTACTTCCATCAACTTAAGTGGGGTTACTCATTTGCTAAAAGCTAAGCATACCCTAAACAGCCAAGGCCCCACGTATCTGAAAGACCACCATTCCTGCCATGCTCCGCTATGACCCCTGAGGTCAGGTGGGAGCCCTCTCTTGCAGGTACCACCTGCCGATCTTGTTCATATGACAAAGGCCTGCAGAGAGGTGTTCTCAGTTGCTGCCCCAGTACTGTGAAATTCCCTTCCCGCAGAGGTCCATCAGAGCTTGACCCTGAGCATATTCCAGAGGCAGCATCAAATATTTCTTTCTGGCAAAGCGTTTGGCAGGTGGTGATAGGGGCAAAAGTTGTTTTTTTAAAAGGGATTTTAATGTATTTTGTGTTTTTAATGCTGTAAGCCACCCTGTGCCTTAGGGAAAGGGCGAGGTAGACATTTAAACAAAAACAAACAAACAAATAGTACTTTGCAGATCAGAGTACTTTCCATTTTCTAGGATCAAGCCAATGATGATGCAGCAAGCATTTCCTTAAATGCTTTAGGATCCAATCTAAAAACTTTTAATTTGTACCAGATTGACCACTGATATTCAGGGATGCTATCCTGGTGGTGTCATTAAGAGAGCTCGAGTGAATGAGAAAGATCCTGAACTGGTATAAATAACAATTGCTCCACTGACTTCATTTTACATCTGCTGAGGATCAGGGCATTTCATTCCATGTACTCATTTCTATAGAATCAGGGAAAGATGAGGTAGCACAATAAATTTATTTATTTATTACAAATTAGACTTGAATTTATAGGCAGCAAGAGACAGCCCATTAAAAATGGATATGTCCACATCAACCCCTCTGGACAAAGTAATCCTCCAGCAACACTGCATAATTCTCTGCGTGATTAACAACAAATGCTGTAAATGGAGACTAGGCAGCATGCAAGATTAACACGTCTTTACGGAACTTGATAAAGAAACCCCAAGACTGACTGCACTCTAGTTGCAAAGCCTGTGTACCATAACTTGTACAACACTAGTTAATCCCCTCTGGCACAGCAGGGGTTGTCAAAGCTGATCCATGGCAACAGTTTGCAGCGTAGGCCTGTTAGATTTTTCTAATCCTTTTGGCTGGAGTGGGCATTTTTGAAAGCTGAAAGGGGAGATGAAACAGGCTGAGAAAACTCCAAATGCTGCTGTTTAAATCAATCTTTTGATCTCAAACTTACGTGGTTTAGCCCAAGCCCAACACACAAAAACCTTGAGAACACAGGCCTCAGAAGCAGCTTTGTGCAGGTCTCAAAAAGGGGTGAGGACATCCTGACAGAATGAAATGCTTGTAGGAGAGAGATGGAAACAAAGAGAATCAGCAAGAGAAAGAGGGAAAGTTGGCATAATGAGTAATGTCAAAAGAAGTCTCTCAGCCAGCAGGCCACCTGAAATGTGATCCCCAAGTTATACAATGGAATTTTTATTGAACAGCTATTGCAAACAAGGAGAAAAGAGGAAAGAAATTGTCCTCATGTAGCGCATGGGAAAGGGCCTGGTTTTTATAACGGAGAGGAATTAGCTCCAGTGTTTTTATTGTCCCCTCATTAAGCTGTTTGAACAGAAGCTGTTGAAATAAATTGTGCCTTTGGGTTGTCAACACTTGGTGGCTTTTGTTTGAGGGATTTGACTGCTGAGTGCTTGATCCAAAGCCCACTGAAGACACCCATTGACTTCTTCCAGAAATTACTCACAGGCAACTCAATCCTAACAGTACTGTGAAGGCACACGTTAGAGCCATGCACAGGAGGGATTTTCCCCTCCTGTTTCTGCCCACAAAATCTTCTGCTGCTCCTAGCTGCTCTCAAATTTTCTTTCATAATTTTGTCATTCTCCTGCTCAAATTGCTCCCGTTTCCAGCTTAATCCCACAGCACTGAGTCCCAGCTCTGGGCTGAGGCACAGCTCTCTGGTTAGGGCTGTCTTGTTCCTTGTCAATCAGCTGGGAGTCAGAGAATCTGGCATACAGATATGGTGGCATCAGGAAAACAGTGGAGGAGCAGGTCCAGAGCTAGTGGTGGTGCAGGGTTCCTTTCTGAGTCCACACACACACACACACTACCTAGAGTAGCAGCCTCCCCAGGACCATCATTGGCTGGAGCATCTCTCCCCTCACCCCATTCCTTCCCTCTGTGCAGCAATGGTGGCAGCAGTGACAAGTCTGGTTGTCAGTGCTTATGGTTCCCACTTGTTCCTCCACTGTTCCCTGAGGAGGAAGAACCAGCAGGAACCATAAGCACCAGGACACAACTTGTCCTCACCGCTGCTGCAGCACAGAGGGCAGGAGGGAGGTGCCCCAGCCTGCACTGCTTCTGAAGTGGCAGGGGTGGTAGAACTCCTCAACACCACTGCTGTGGGGAGATCAGAGAGCGATGTCCTGCACACTCCGTCGTCCGTCCCCCCCGGTTCTGGCTCCGCTCCTCCACAGGGCTCGTACTAGCATTTGTTACACTCCCTTTCTCCCCACTCCCCTCCCTGTTACAAATGAGACAGGGCAAAGAGATGACTCCATCCCCTTTCTGACATAACTCTGCCACCCTACAGTGTGCCGTCATGTCATCATAATGCACTGCAGGGGTAGGGGCTACATCAAGAAAGGGACCCGCTCACTCTGAGTTGGCACCCACAGGAAGGTGAAAATTCCTCTAAAGAGGGGCCTGCAAGCAGGGGGGGCTTACCTTGTCTGAAAGCTCCTTGGGGGTGGCATGTCCTATTTGGCCCCAGGCCAGCCTCCTGTGTTGCATATATGGGCTTTTGTGGGAGTCAAACAGGCCCTGAATGTGAACTAGAAGTGATTGTAAGGACACTTCCAGTTTGGGTTTCAGGCTTGGTTGGCCCCCACAGAAACACTGGGGAGACTGGCCAGGGAGCAAACAGGCCCAGGCCAGCTGGAAAATCCACTGCTGCTGCCATCCCCCGGGAGCTTTCAGACAAGTAAGGCAGCCCTAAGCCCCCGCACACCCACTTCCCTTCTTGTATCCCTCCCGCTGCCTCCCCACCTAGCACTAGCACTTTCTCTACCCAGTGGTTAATCCAACTGCAGGGCTATCTGGTACCTGTTAGATTAGCTGCTGGATAGGGAACATACTATTTGTTTCAGCTCTACTCCAGATGGAAGTGTGCAGTAGAGCTGAAATGAATATTCATTGTGAATACTATATTCATTGAAATAATCTGCTTCAGTTTGGGCCCAATGAAATGGGTATGAAACACTGGGTAAATTCACACGAGACATTATCCCACATTAGGCTACATTATAGCGTGTGATGCAGCTGACTCTTTTTCCAGTGGCCTCCAGATGTTAGCCCACTTGTGCCTCGGGGCAGACACCTGGCTGCTATGTGGTGTGATGGCTGGAAAAGGCCAGTGACACATGGTGGGCTACTGTTGCCTCACTCAGGCTAATGTGGGGCTATGGGGCCATCTCCTGTCTGGTCAGCCCATGTAGCCTTGCCACGAGGCAAGTTCCAAGGATCGAGCCTGGAAGAGCACACTCACCCTAGCTGCAAAACAGCTGATGGGGGGGGGGGGGAGAGAGCAGAGAAGCACACTCACCCCAGCCATCAATCAGCTGTTGGGCGGGGGGGTTTCTCCAGGCCCCCTGATTAGCTGTTTGTAGGGGGACCCACTCGTTTGGACTGCTCTCTCCATTGGCCCAAAGTGTGATGGCCCTTCCTGGGGTGAGCAGGGATCCAGCTGGCCCTTTCTTGTATGGCTTTACCCACTTTCATGCTTGCTTAATTCAGGTATTCACTTTGCATTCTTTGGTTGGTTGCTCAGATTTTTCCATGCGTGTGCACGCACACACGCCATTTCATTTCAAATATTCCTAATATCAGAACAAAAATGACTGAGAAAATTTGGAAAAATAAGGACTTTAACAAATAAACAAATAACCATTTCAATTTGAATATTAATTTGGGTATTCAGAGTGCTATCCAAAAATAGGAATACCATTTGTGAATAAGAACCCAGTATTCATTTTAGCACTAGTCTGCTGTAGTTTAAATTCACACACTCACCTTTGGTTAAACTGCTAGAGCTCTGAATAGAGAAGGCCTCAGAGGATTAAAGACAGTCTTGTCTCCTTGTTCTTGTGGACACATAGGCCTTGAATTGGTGCCCCAGGGGTGCCTGGTCCCATAGCAGCATTGTTTTGCTTGACTCCTGATCTGTTCATTTACTTAGATATCAATCTAAACAGGATTCCTCTTAGGTCCTTTTTACACAGATGCTCTAACACCCATAAAAATGGGTGTTACATTTTATTATACATGTTGCAGGGCACCACTGCAGCCAATCACCATGGACCCTGTGCACACATGATGCCTCCACCCAGTGGAGGCGTCCATATAAATGCCACTTTCGGTGGGTGTTGGTGAGTGTTTGCTCCTGGCCAACACCCATCTCCACTCACACCCACCCACGGAATGCTCCCCACCCACCCACCGGCCAACACCCATCTCCACCCAGAGGAACTGGGTGGAGGCATCATGCGTGCACAGGGCCCATGGTGATTGGCTGCAGTGGTGCCCTGCAACATGTATAACAAAATGTAACACCCATTTTATGGGTGTTAGAGCATCTGTGTAAAAAGGGCCTCAGGTGTTCACATCACACCTGGAAGCCTCTGTCTTGTGTATTTTGCCCTGATTTCCTGTTTGCCTCTGTTCTGATCCTGCCTGAAACTTCTGACTCTGCTTGAAACTTGCCTGTCCCTGAGCCTCACCTCCAGTAAACTGCATCACCACCAGCCATTGCCCTCTGCCTCGGGCCTGTGCCCCAATTGCCTCCACGCCCAGCCTATCATTCAGTCCTCCCTCTCAGCCTCCTTCCAGCTCTTGACTCACCTTCCCCAGCTCTGACCTCCTGGCTTGCTTCTTGGAACTGCACTCTGAATTGTCTTTGTGGCTTGTCTCCTTGTCTTGTCTGCCATCTTTGTCCTCCCTGGCATTCTGCCTAGTTTAGTTTTGCTATGTTCTTTCTCCTACCAATGCTGCCAATGGCCCTAGTGCCGCAGCCTTACAGTCCTGACCTTTGGCTTTTTTTCTTCAGATTTTAATGAGTTCAAGAGCTTTTAGACAGCTGTAGCCTTTCAGACTATTTAAACCTCTGATAACATGCCAAACATATCCTTTATGAGTTGAATAAACTCATATGTGCATTGCAAATGGTGCAATTATAATGATGGTGAACATGTAAGCAGTAGTTATCTGAGTACACAGTAATAATAAGGGTTGACTCAAGACCTTTCATCATATTTTATTGGGCCAGTATTCTTGCATTTTTGTACATTTTTTTTAAATTACTATGACAGTTTAAGTAATCCATAACTGTGTGTTTAGCCTGCATGCCACAGGTGTATACCATAAAATTGTGATCATGACAGATGGGGATGTGACCATAATTTAGAATGTGTAATACATTTGTCACAAGGAGAACACTTGCATCTGTTGAATCTTGTGGTATTATACTTGGAACTTTAAAACTGCTTTAGCAGATGGGCATCTGTCCCCTTTAAGGACCATAAAGAAGCAAATTAAGGGTCAAGAGGCTACAAGGTTTACAGTCTGAAAGAGTCAAAGGGTTGACAAGGGCAGGATGGCTTGCCTCTCATATGTAAGGTCAGGAGAAATATTTGGGGCAAATCACACTGAAGCTTGCCAAGTTTCAGGTTTCCTTTTAAATTACAATTATATTCATGGGAAAATGTGCTAAAGAGTGCAAATGTTTCACTTTACCGTAGCCCAAATCAGAGGCCAGCTATGAGTGTTTGTCAAAATGTTATGAAGGTGGGAAACAAAAAAATAAATAAAACTGAACTCCTCTGATTGAGTTTTGAATGAACTGGAATTTGAAACTTAAAAGCGTAATGGGTGAGAAGAAAAATCCAGACATATCAAAACCAAAGAAACTGTTCTCACAAATCTCTATGAAATGAAACTGTCAGTTTTCCACACAGCTTTACTCATAAGCAGAACTAAAGCCCACTGCAACTGCATATGGCATAAAGGACAAAGCGAGAATCTCACGATAGGTTTAACAACTGCAAGGGTTCTCTTTCAGATGTTGAGTCAAATGTACTAGTATTTTGGGTTAGCTCTGATGTCTACTGTTGAATGGACACCATTTTTTTGCAGTAAGAAACATTTAGCTAGTCATGAGGGGACTTATGTGGAAGTATTTAATTAGAAGAATCTGTGTGGGCAAGTCATATTTTAATTTCTAACTGCACTTCCAGCTCTAAATCCTTTATTTCATTCAGAGCAAAAAAAGTTGTAGTTTTCACTCGAAGGATCTAAGACTGGAGCGGGGAAATGTTTCCCTCCTGTCAGCCACTTTAAAAATTAGTACCAGCTCTCAGGGATGCTTAAGGAATATGCTCAAGGGAGGTGCTCAGGATGGGGGAACCAAAGGAAATTTCCATGTTCTGGGTCCATCTCCTATTCCTGACTTTATGCCTTCAGTTCCTCTCCCTTCTCCCCAAATAACTGTTTCACTGCCTTAGGGCAGAGATTGGATCCATGGGCCAGATCCAGCAATTGGAAAGGGACCAAATTTGGTACACAGGTTGGACGTTTCCTACTGCTGGTCTAGAAAAATACACACTAAGGCAAGCCTGATGTTTCACTTAGGTGGAATACAACCTATTATTACAATCCCACCATAGCACTACTGATACAGCCGTCAATAGATGTAAATGACTGGCTTAGGCCCTAGAGCATGAGAGTTTACACTCCTTCCAAAATGTTTATTCTCACGCTGAACGTTCTTGTTGTAAATAAACAAGAATTGAATTGAATTGTATTTTGACATTTGGCCCCAATCAAATCATGTGGCAATGACTGTAAGGTGGGGTCTGGAGGTTGGCGGGTGCCAGCAAAGGAATCAAGTGCCCTCAGCCTTTGTGGGAAGGGCGGGGTAAAAATTGAATTAAATAAATAAATAAGTGGAGGTGTAGCCAAGGTGTAGCGATGCTCAAGCTAGGTGATTGGTTAGCACAGGTGTCAGCAAGGGATCAAGTGGAGGCATAGTCAAGGTGGAGCGTAGGTCAAGGAGGGTGGTCGGTAGCCCTGAAACGACGAATGCTGTTTCTGATGGAAACCAGTCATTTGCCTTCATTTGTGTGACATGGGCTTTTCTGCTGTTTTTTCAACTTTTTGTTATTTTTCATGAGTTGAACATAGCTGTTACAGGGCTGATTCCAACCTCCATGTGTGCCCTGTGCATAGCCCTGGGGGCTGTGGAGACACAAAAGTTCTGACTAAGTGCTGGGGCAGTGCTGGAAATTGCCATGGAAGTGTTGTAAACGTGCTGTAAAACTTGTAAATGTCCCAAAAAGTCCTGGAAAGTGATGGGAAGTGACAAAAATTTCCTGGGGAATGGGGTTGGTACTGCCAGTGGCCTGGTGCTGGTGCATCTGGAAGATACCTCTTCCAAGGAGGCAGGTCTTTTTGCAGCCCACTGATGAAAAAATGGCAGAAAGTGCTGAAAAATGACAATAAAATGCTGGAAAATGATGAAATTGACATAAAATGACAAAGAATCTCAGGTGCCAATATTGACAATAGCGTAAGCATGGAATCACCAGAGACTAAGTGCTGATGAACACTCACAAGCACTCTCGAGAGGTTGGTATTTTCCTCCAGAATGAACACCTGCTCTTGTCTTAGCCTGAGTGGTTGGTTTGCATGGGTGTCAGCAAGGGATCAGGCAGAAGCATAGTCCAGGTGGAGCTTAGGTCAAGCTGGGTGGTCGGTTAGCACAGGTGTCACTGTCTACAAAAGGATCAAACAGATGAGTGCCATAGCAGCAAGGAGGAGGGAAGACAGCAGGGGCTAGGCATGGAACAGATAGGGTTGAATGGAAGGAGGCAGAGAAAGGCTGTACCAGGAAGGGACCTGTTGGTAAGCCCCTGAAGGTTCGCTGCCTTCCACTTGTATAGGGGAACAGGAGAAAATACTGGGTGCTTCCTGTCCCACTCGGTGGCCCTCAGAACCACTCCAGACTGGCAGAGGGCATAGCAATCTCTGAGGCAATGGGGTCGATACTAGTGGCAGCCTGGTGCCGGTGCAGCTGGAAGATACCTCTTTCAGGGAGGCAGGTGCTATCTGCGGCCCACTGCTAGCATGACTGGAGGATGCCTCTTTCAAGGAGGCAGGTGTTACCTGCAGTCAAGTGCTGGCATCGCACTGACTGCTGCGGGAGACAGGACCCTCCCCAATCAAAGAGTGCCTCCCAACAGGAGGTACAAACTTGTCCAGATGCTGCTGGTAGAAGGCATGGTGAAGCACCAGGACATGGACATAGGACACAGGTACCCAAGATCTTTCCTCAGGCCTGTACCCTTCCCAGTCCATGAGGTATTGTACTTGTCCCCAGTGAATGCAGGAATCTAAGATATTTTTATTGATGATGAGGAGGAGGATGAGGATTGATGATGGCGGCAGTGTACCTGGCACTGTACAACCAATACCATCGATAAACATATTTTTCCTGGCTTTGAATGGAAATCAGTGGAAGTGGTGGTATGGAACAACTGGGGAAAGGATCAGGATGGTAGGGCTTGAGGAGAGAGATGTGAAATATGGAGTGGAGTTGAAGCTGATGAGGAAGATGTAACTTGAAGGCCCCACAACTGACTTTCCGGAACACCATAAATGGTTCCAGCATGTTCCAATGATCCAATTTTGTTGAAGGTTGTTGAGAGTGACAGTGGGCAAAGGACAACCAAACCTGGCCATCTGGTTGGTAATGATATGCTTCCTGTCTGTGTTGATTAGCTGTAGCCTTGTAAGAATTTCTAGCTCTGTTGAATGAGCAAGGAGGTTGGTGTGAATGGTATGGAGGTGGGCAACCCAATCAAGTGAAGTGGACATGGTGGAGGTTTCAGGAAGATCTGGATGGAAGTAGGGATAGCTCCTTTAACCGGAAAAGAATGGTAAATGGCTGGCCAGTGCTGTCATGCTGTGCATTATTATATGAAAACTCCACGGTTGGTAGTAGGTCTACCCAACTGTCCTGTTGAGCAGGTATTACTCAAGTAGCTGTTGGGTCCTGTCCACCTGTCCATTTGTTTGTAACTGATGAGTTGAAGAAAGGAATGTTGAGGTTCTCAGGAGCAGCCTTGAATCAAGTCTGCCAAAAACAGGACATGAACCATGATCCATGGTCAGATTTAATGGTGGTGGGTAGGCTGTGGAGACAAAAAACAGTTGAGAAAAAAAGGTGGTCTGTTTCTTTTGCTGTAGTTAGGTTTGCTACTGGAATTAAGTGAGCCATTTTTGTGCAGGTATCCACAACTGGCAGGATAAAGGTATGGCCTTTGGACGGAGGAAGGTCAGTGATGAAATCTATGGAGACTGTTTGCCACAGCCCCTGAGGGAAAGGGGCAAGCAGTAGAAGAACAATTGTCTTGTGCCGGGGAACCTTGGTGCAGGTACATAGCTGGCAGCTGTGAACATATTGTCACACATTGGCAGTCAGTGAAAGCCACCAGAAGTAATGACAGTCTAGCTAGAGCATCTTATCTTGCCCAAAGTGCCCGGCTAGAGAGGACTCATGGCATAGGCAGAGGGCCTCAACTCGTGGTGCTCCTTCTAGCAATCACAGCTAATTATCATGTCTGGGAAGCTGGTTTGGTGTCTGCAGGAGGTTCTCCAATACAGCGGGCATGAGGGCCCCTGCAAAGTGATCAGATGAGAATAGTAGGTTGGGTAGTTCCTTCTTAAGCCCTTGCAGTTCTTCTTTCTGTGAGCGAGCATCTGCCATGCAGTTGTGGTTTCCTGGATGGAAGTCCAAGAGATAGTGAAAGCGGGAGAGAAACAGTGCCCACCTTGCTAACTGCTGACTGGTCAGATGAGCAGTACAAAAAGCTTCCAGGTTCTTGTGGTCCATGAGAATCTGAATGGGATACAGGGAGCCCTCTACCAGATGATGTCACTTCACCAAAGCCTCCTTGATGGCAAGAAGTTCCTTATCCAAAATTGGGTAATCCCATTTGGAGGTTGTGAGGCTCCTGGAGTAGTAAGCACATGGCTGAGGTACCCATGTGCCACCCCCTGGCTCTGGCAGTATGGGACAACACTGTCACCCCCTGGCCCTGGGAGTCTCGGGCAGCACGGCCACCATGGCATAGTTGGAGGTATTGTTAGCTTCTTGGGGTAGGGGGTCTGTCTAGAAATATTGATTGTACAGTGCCAGGAACACTGCTAGTAACAACAACAATAATAACAATAACAACATCATCAACAACAACAACAATAATCTGTTTCTATTGTAACTATTATTATTATTTATTTTTTATTATTTATATAGCACCAGTGATGTACCTGGCACTGTATAGTCAGTAGTTATAGACAGGTCGTAAACCCCAAAGGACTTACAATCTAAGAGTCAAGGAAGGGGAAGATGAGGGATAGGTGAACATCAGGGGAGACAAGGATGCATTCAGAATCATGAGTGTGAGAAGATGCAGGTGCACGTGCTTAACTTAGTTACAGAGAAGAGATTTTGAGGGAGGGAGGGAAGGAAGAAGGGCTGCTGAATATTGGGGTGACAAAGGAGTGAAACTGAGGAGAAGACTTGATTTAATTCCTGGAAGATTTCATCTGATTTTGACATCTAAGGAACCCTTTCTGAAACAGCACTGTTAATTGAGCAGTCAGAGCAGAAAAATGACTGATGAAACAAACCCCATAAAAAATTAGTGAAGCCCAGGAACTGCTGAAGGCCCTTGATAGTGTGGGCTTCCACTGTAGGACCACCAGCACCTTGTGGGCATCCATGGAGATTCCCAATGGCGAAATCAAGTAGCCCAAAAACTCTATGGAGGAGTGCCCAAAGGTGAACTTGTCTAACTTGGCATACAGACCATGGGAACGAAAGTGCGGCAGCACTGTTCACATGTGTGTAAGGTGCTGCTCAAGAGAACTGGAAAAAGCAAGGATATCATCCAGATAAATGATCAGATAGACAGCAAGGAGATCATGGAAGATTTCATTAATGAAATTCTGGAATGTGGTGGAGGCATTGGCCAGACTGAAGGGCATAACAAGGTATTCGTAGAGTCCATACTGGGCCCTAAAAGCTATTTGCCTCTATGCCAGATTATATGTATCAAGAAGATCCACCTTCATGTAGTGGTGGCCTTATGCAGGCTCGTGGATCAGGAAGGGGGTAGCAAATCTTAATAGTCATGCTATTCAGTCCATGGTAATCTATGCAGGGCCTCAATGACTCATGTTTCTTTGGTGTGAAGAACAAGGGGGTGCTGGCCAGAGATGTGGAAGGAGATGGATGAATCCTTTGCAGAGGTAGTCATCTAAGTACTCTCGGAAAACCTTGAGCTTGGGTGGGGACAGGGCATAGATGCGGTCAAAAGGGACCATTGTACTGCACCAGGCACCAGGTTCATGGGGCAATCACACACCCAGTGGGGTGGTAGCATTTCCAGTTCTCACTCATCAAATACATCCTGGAATTTGGCAAATTCTGCCAGTAGTGCCTGTGCCTTGGTGAAGTCCAGGAGGAGCGGGGGCTGAAGGGCGGCTTCAGTTGTCTGTGGTCCTCCTGATATAGTGGCCTGAAACCACTGCTGACAGTAGGGAGATTGTAGGGTGACAGAGAAGCACCTCCAATCTATGGTGGACTGGTGGCGAGCCAGCCAGATGAAGCTGAGGACCACCAGATGTCTTGGGTCAGAAATGAGGTCCAACTGATTGTTTTTTGTGTGACTTCTGATCTGCAGCCACAGGGGTCAGGTCTGGTCTGATTATGGACTTTGCCCAAGGAGTTCCATCGATGATTTCCACTGCTTCCAATACTGGCTTTGGCTGCATAGGTAGCCGATAACACTGGGGAATAGCCTGGTTGATGTAGATGTCCAGTGGCCTGCTATCTACCAGGGCCTGGAGGGTTATACTATGTCTAGGGTGTCACCCATATGGTTACCAGAGAGTAGGGGCCCAGCTGGTGTTGGAGTTACAGCCATCCTGCTCCCACAGGAAGGTGTTCCCCTGGGGTGGGACAAGGTGGAATTTTCATGGGCAGTCCTTGCATAGTGCCCTAGGTCCCCAAAAGTACATAGATTCCTTTACTAATCTGAAATCCAGTTACAGATTAGTCAAAGCAAAGGGAACAACATAGAACAACAATTCTGACTGGAGGCTCTAGAATGGAGGCTAAGGGGAACTGTGGTGAGGTTACGAGGTGGACTAGTCACATGGTGATTGGCTCAAAAATGCAAAACAAAAAACCTGGAAGTAAAGCAGTACCTTCAGGAATGCAGTAAGTGGTAAATGAATGCTACATGGTAAACTGTAAGTGGACAGTTGGTAAATTGGAACCATATCTTGCGATATTGTGAGAATTAAAAATCACATTGGTATCAGGAAACAGTTGGGAAATCAATCCTGGTTCCCAATATGGGGACATTTCTCGTGAGCAGCAGTTTAGCTGCTTGTTTCAGCCCTAACTGCACGCCAATTGTGAATGTATGTACAAATGCATGCACATTCACCAACAATACGACACTCTCCTTTTGGAACATATAATTGGGAATGGTACTTATTTCTGTGAGTAGTCGCTTTCTTTAGAGTCAACAGTAACAATGGGTGTTTTCAGATATGATGGTGGCAGGGTTTAACCTACTTTAACGTGGTTTAAACCAGGTTTCACCATCACATTAAAAGGCAGTTGCCAGATGTTTTCCCCAGGCTGGATCCCAACCATGGTGGAGGCTAGCTCAGGTTGTGACTCAGGAAAATCCCAGAGTCACAACCCAGGCTAGCCACCACCATGGTTGGGATCTGACTGCTAGACCCAGAGTAAAGCGGGCTTTCACGTCTGAAAACCCACTTTACTTGGGTATGGTCTAGAGTGGCAGGGAGGCTGGGCACCCTAGTGGACGTCATTGGCCACCATGGCTGCCCGTCAGTTGGGGGGCGGGCCACTTCACGCAGTGTGGAGGCGAGGCTGGGTGGATGCATGTCTATGCGTCTTTCTGCCTAGTCCACCACTGCAGTTGTTTGGTGGCTGTCCTGGACCCCATTCAGAATGTCCGTGCCGCCCTTCCCCGGATAAGTCCAGGACGGCAGTGGGTGCTGACACATCTGAAAACACCAATGACAGTTTCCACTTAAGCATGCATAGCATTTTACAATCACCACTTAATTAATCTTTACAACATCTCTGTGAGATACGTAGGGCAGTATTATTACCATTTTTCAGATGGGGAACTGGGACTGATAAATACTGACTTCACCAAGGCAACCCATGGCCATGCCAGAATTAAAAAATCGGCTTAGAAGCTTCATGTGTCATCCAGTGAGCCACACAGGCCAGATGTGGAATATCTATGTGCAAAGAGGAATCCAAAGAAAGCTTTTCAGATAACATGACTTTATGGCCATGGAGGGTATATTCCATAGGGCTGAGATGACTATCCAAAACAAATACCAAGATTGATGTTGCTGAATATCCAAATATATTGTATATAATGTATATTCAAATTCATTTTAGTGAAGCACATACAAATGGAATTCACTTCCTACCTTGTTTGCAGTTTTGTTTGGGTATTTTCATGTTTGGTATTTTGGTTACTTTAGTATTTGTTATTATGAATAATTCTTATTATTTATAATAGCATCAGCAAAGAAGCCGGCACTGAACAATCATGAATGAGTGACAAAGGGGTTTACAATGTCCCTTTTCATATGGATGCCCCCCTTCCCCATGTGTGCGTGTGTGGGTGGTGGGGGGGCATCCGTGTGATTGTCATGATGGGTGGGTGGGTATGTGCATGCTCCTGCACTTCACCCACTTCCACCCATCACCCATGCATGGAGCAATGGGAATCAATGGTGGATGCTCCATGCGTAGAGATGGGTGGAGGTGTGTGGGCATCCATGCAACAGGCCGCCCACACACCACCCACCTGCTGCGGCCTCCATCCAGTCCCCCAGCACCGCTGGCCCATTTAAAAAGGGCCAATTTGGGATAGACAAGAAAAGAAAAACAAAGGAGAGAAGAACATGGGGAGAGACACAGGCCCTTTTCAAATGGATCTTGGAGGCACCACAGTCCGTGGGGAATGGGTGGAGGCGGTAATGGGTGCACGGTGCATGGGCAGGCCGGCACACGGACACGCACCCATCTCCACACATAGAGACACCTCAGTTTTCCCCAATGTCTCCATGCATAGGGGATTGGTGGAGATGGGTGGAGTGTAGGAGCGCACATGCACCCCCACCCATCCACACCGGCGGTGACATGGATGCCCCCCCAACTCACATGGGTGAGGGGGGGGGCATCTGTGTAAAAAGGGCCTGATACATTCATAAAGTTAAGAAGTGAGAGATTCATGTACTGAGCTTAGTTTTCAGACATGTTTGGAGGTGTACTTACAAGTGCCAGTGACAGCTGGACGCACATGCAAATTAGACATGGCTTTGATGACGTCTGAAAGGTGGCTTGCACATGATCGAAGCTTTTCGACATGCTAACAAGTGCTCTTTACAAACCTGTTTTCTTCAGGTTAGTAAAGTGTACTTTTTATTGTGCTGAAAAGCTTCAATCACATGCGAGACGGCTTTCAGACGCCATCAAAATTTGCATGCATGTCCTGCTGCTGGCACTTGTAAAAAGCGCATCTGAAAGACACCTTAGGCTCTTTTCAAACGGGCAGGGGTGGGTGGGGGGTGGGGGTGCACCCATGGTGGGTGGAGATGAGTGTGTGCCTGTTCCCACGGAGCAAACTGGCATTGGAGCCCATTGCTCCATGCGTGGGTGATGAGTAGAGGTGGGTGAAGATGGGTGGACTGTGAGAGCGTGCACACAGGCACCCCCACACTGCAGGCGCCATTCCTATGAGTGCCCACCCTTCCCACAGGCACACACACACACACACATTTGTGCAGGGGGGGTGTGCCCAAGTGAAAAAAACCACAGGGTATTTTCAGACGTGACAGGGCTGATTGGCCCCGGCACGGAAACACTCCTTTGATTCCCCGCTGGGGCCACCGCGTCACAGGCCAACAGATGCGGTGGCTGATCCCGGTGGGGAATCTGGGGAGGGGTCACGGCTGCGTGGTGCAACGTGCGGCCGCACAGCCCCGACTCCCACCACTGCCCCAGCCGCCCGCCATCCAGGTGTTGGGCGGGCGCCACGGTCAATGTGGCTGAAGCACCCAGCCACCCCCCCCGGCATTGACCATGGCCCGGAATCCCGCCACGGATTCCGGTGCGTGTTCGGGGACAGACGTTACTGTCCCCTTCATCACGGAGGGGAATCTCATTCACCATGCAATCAGGGATGGTCTGGGCAGGACCTCCTATCGTGTGGTGAATCTGATTCCCCCCCGTGATTCACGGGGGTGAACATCTGGGGGGGAACTTCCGTTCCCCCCATCAGACGTTACGGGATCACTTTCACCCTGTGCAGATTTACTGTGGTTGACTGTGATCTCGTAACGTCTGAAAATAACTATAGTTACAGGGGGAAAAGGGGATCCTGAATGACAGGGCAGCAGAAAGTAGTATTAGTGAGCACTCTGGGAGTGAGGAACTAGGGAAAGCCTGATGGAAGAAGTAGAATTGTGTTTAATTCAGTGGTAGTACTGGGCTTTTTTTTTTTTTAAATGAATGTGAATGCTGCATTTTGGACCAATCTTATTTATATTCACATTTGAATATCCAAAAAGCCCCACCAAATAATACTGCTGAAGTGACAGAAGTACTAAATACTAAAATTCTGAAATGACTGAAATTCCAAAATGAAGACAACACTAAGATGCATATTTCACAATGGGAATGAAGGCAAAATTCCCAAATGAAAATATGGGAATTAATTGTCTTTGTGAATATGAAATTTGGATGTGTTTCAGCTCTAATATTACACCACTGTTTGTCTTTTGGAGGCAAATGCTCACATGAATGAGTCTTATACTGCATAACCAGAGAGGCTACTGAGTGACTCATACTCAAGGGCTTTTGTAAGGAGAAATTCAAATTCGGCGGGATATGACAAACAAAGTTTTATTATAGCTAACTCTCAAACCTTGAATTCTTTACATTTGTCATTAATTTTACATTCTTTCAGTATAGCTTGGAAATTTATTGCAAATAGAAAAATAATAGTTTTATAGTGAATACATGTAAATAACGTGAATTGCTTTAATCTTAATCAAAATTCAGGGCCACAGTCTTTCCAGGCATGGAATTCTTAATGACAAACACTTGACTCTGACCTACAGTCACTGTGACTTACAGAGTGAAATGTAGCTTTCAGACTAAGATGCTTGTTTGTGTGCTGTAGCCTCATCCTAAAATATATTCAAAAGATTTTAAATGTGTAATCTGTGGCCATTTTTAAACAGACCGCAGTCGGTGGGGGGGATGGGTGTGCAGCCATGGTGGGTGGAGGTAGGTGTGCGCCTATTCTCATGGGCACACACCCATCTCCACACCCACCTCCATCCATGGAGCATCAGACATTGGAGCCCATTGTTCCATGGGTGGGTAATCGGTGGAGATGGCTGGAGGTGGGTGTAGCAAGGGAGCGTGCACACATCCCCACCCATTCTGTACGGCATTCACACGGGCACCTCCCACCCATCTTCAGGCAGCGAAACTGCGTAGAGATGGGCGGGGCTGTCTCGTGTGAAAAGGCCCTGTGTTGGTATTTTGGTAACTCCAGGATCGCATGTTCCATCACCATTATCCTTGTTCTCCTTCCTCCAACCCCTAAGCTAGCTTTACGCCTGCTTGTTTTGCCTTGTTTTAATTCAGGCTTCAGTCCAAAGGATTGGACATGTAATAATATCTGTACAAATCGATCCCCTCACAAAGACCATTTTAAGTCAGTGATCAATCTGTATGGTTCTGAATCCAACTGCAAGATAAGAAACAAGTCAGAATTTTGGTGGCCTTCATGTTTAATTCTTCAGAGCAGGGGTACTTTCTTTTACTATGCATTTGTGTAGCATTCAGCATAACATGGATCTAGTACTTGACACTTGTCTCCATGTTCACTGTGTTACAAATGATAAATGATAGGAGAGCAGAAAATAATTCCTCCCTGGAGTTGATTTTTATTTATTTACATTTATAAAAACAGACAAAAATGGCACCTACACACACTCGTTAGCTTTGTTAACAATTATTTTTGAAAAATCCTCCAGCAAATCAAAAACAAAATCAGAAGCAACTTCTTTCATCTCTACCAACAGAGAACGACCTCAGAGCTAAGGAAAACTAGGGAAAAAATGTCTTTCCCTCCCAAAATATTAGACTTTAAACTATTTCCATCTCCTGAAAAATAGTAGTAGTTCTTCTTTTTGTGACAAGCAAAATTGCAAGACCATGTTTGGAAATAATTAGCCGCTTTTCTGAAGTAAGAAACACTTTGTGAATCCTTATTGCTTGCTTTACAGTCTTATATCAATTTTTTTTAAAAAAAGTTTGTTTTCATATTTTCCTTCCACCGCCCCGAAAATAACAAAGCATCTCCTCTTTGATCTATATGAATCTACATATTTTTAATACTAGAATGTCCTCATTATGGAAATACAGATCAAATATTAACTTCAGTACAAAGACTTTAGTGATCTAGACTAACATCTGGGAGAGGGAAGTCTGACTTCTTTCAACTTACTGCAGTTTTTTAGAATATTTAGGATAGTTCTCACCCCAAATTCCCATCATGCCCAAAAACGTATTAATAAAACAGCATCAAGAAAAGAAAAAAAATGATGGAGTAAGTATACTGTTTAATGCATTCAGCAGGCATTTCGTCCAACCAGAGGTTTCACAGGCTTTGTTTCTTTACCTAGTGGTGTAAGGAGGACCTGGTGTGGCGTGATAGAAAAGGGGCCATATCCTTTGTGGTGTACCACATTCAATTAATATGTTAGGCTTTCTGAGTCTGTCACTATTCACAGACAGTGGAACAATTGCTTGCTTCCCCATTCCTCCCAATTTTCACATAGTATCATGCTAAAAAAGAATTATGGATTTCCTTCTGTGAGAACTGCATGGACTGATAAAGTAAATTCCATGGTGAAAAACAACTTGTTATTTTCCCCTTTAGCTCATAATTTCAGTCAAAGAGAGAAAGTGCAATAAATTTTGGCGGGAAAAAACCGGGCAATTTTGGACATTTCTAATGTCCGGTCTGTGTAAACACTATTGAGAAATATGGGTGAGAACAATTTGTCTGAGGGAATGATTATTTTTCTTTCTCAGAAGCAAGATTATTTTTCTTGCTATTTGTTAAGAAAGTATTTTGAAATTGTCTGAAGTTCATTTAAAAGGGGAAGAAGCACAGACACACAGAAAAAGAGATTTTGAAAAAACTCTTCCAGGCTTTCAAGCTTAAGCCCTGTATTCTTCTGCTAATCAGTGAAAAAGTAATGATTACAATATTCACTTTTAAACTTGTCTGAAGAACTATTGTTTAAAGTCCCCTATGGTGAATAAATAGATTCTGATCTCAGCTACTCTGGATTTATTCCAATATAGGCCCTTTCCAAACAGGTCACTGTGGGTGGGGGGATGTGTGTGTGCCCGCGGTGGGTGGAAGTGGGTGTGTGCCTGTTCCCACGGGCGCACACCCACCTCCACCCACCTCCACGCATGAAGCAACTGTCATTGGAGCCCGTTGCTCCATGCGTGGGTGATGGGTGGAGGTGAGTGAAGATGGGTGGACACACACCCACCCACCCATCCACCCACCATGAGCGCCATTCCTACGGGCACCCACCCATCCCACCTGCACTCACAGCATTCACATGGGCGCCCCCACCACACACATGTATGGTGGGGGGCGGGCACCTGTGTGAAAAGGCCCATAGTCATAATCAGAAGGTAAGCTAAGGTATCATCAAGCGGACACACTTAGCATTCTGATAATAGCATTGCCTTTGCATATATTTTCTCTCTATCTCCTCCCTGTGCTTTCTTCTCTATCCCTTTCCTCTTGAGTTTCATTTGATTACTTACATTCTTTTTATTATCCCCCAAAACATAATATTTTCATCACATGTATCTAATACCTGGAAAGCCAAGTATCATGTTACTATTTGAACAGTGGTCTTTTCAAATATAGGCTGTTTTAAAACCCCTCCATATGTAGTTTTAAAAAGCAGTTGCACCACTTTGCACAAGCAGAAAATTAGGCCTTTGGCTCTTTAATAGGCCGCTTAAATATGGCGCCTCACTGTGATTCTATTGTCCTCAGAGTTCAGCTTCAGGCTGACTGTACACTGGTGTTTCAAGTGCTGTCCCACCGGGTTCCCTCTTAATCACCTTACACATGAACAAAATTCCCTCAATAAGTCTTCCTGTCCTGTAGATAAAATGGCAAATAAACATCGGGTTGGGTAAAAAATAAATAAGCAGACTAAATGCAGGAAGTTCCTTCTTGTTGTTCTGCTACTATTGCTTCCTTTGCTTGTTAGCTGCCCAAAGGAAATGCTTGTACTAACTGACAGAACCATAGAAACAGCAGCTTCTCACTAAAGTTTCAGTGTCTTTACTAAGAGATGCTGCAAGAATGTCTGACTCTGATATTTCATCATGATTCAGCTCTCCTAAAACTTCCTCTGGTGCCTGTTAAAATACCTATTTGTTAACAGCATTCTTCTATATGTTTGCCCCATTTTCAAATCAAAGACAGACCTGAACAGGAGCATGGCATCTGCAATGTGTCTTGCTGTGACAAAGCAGTTGTCAAGCCTTCTGCATTCTTCAGCTCGCTTGACGCTTATTAACATGAATAACGTAATGACTAATACCAAGACTATTGAGGCTGGGAGACACTCTAACTATGAGGAGCTGTAAAATGTTTTTCTCCCACATCACCACCACTGAACAGCAGGTTTACAGGTTTGCATTTACTGTGAGATGAATATACATGATGTGCCTCTACACATGATTTGAAAGGTTTTCACAGCGGAATAAGAGTTGAGTTCTTAGGCTATTTAGGAGACAAGCTGTAAGAACAAACTGCATGCTTCTCACACTAGTTCACTTGCTTACTAATATGAATCCCTAATGACTAAAGTATTTGCACCATCACGAGCTGCTAGAATGTCAGACCATATCTTTGCCAGAGTTCAAACTAGATGCTACAGTTTAATCTTTCCCTTGCCCCAATACCACCCTTCATTTCTCCAACTTCATACTGGCTACAATCAAACACTTTATTATCATCTGTGTGGCATGTTATTAATGGCAACTTTGAATGGGTATCTTAGTTCTCTTCTTCTGTGCCATATGAGTTGCAACTAGCTTTAAGCTCTTCTTACTTGTCCCAGTAAGCATGCTTCTTTCTTTACCTAGCAGCAGCATATGTGAGACAGCATCACGCTCTGCTGGCTGTATGCATGAGCTTGCTCTTCATTCAGTACTGTTGTATGGGTTTACTTTGTGATACATACAGTGCAGTGTGCTGCTATTTTAATATAGGACTACAGCACAAAAGAAATGATTCTGCCAGAAGAACCAAAACAGCCTACAGAGGTTTATGCTCTCGCTATTGTATAGAGTCCGTATGATTTATAACACATTTGCATTTACAGAAATAGAGTTGATCAGCATGCAATGATTACTGGAGCAACTGACATAAGTCCATATTAAAATAATTCTAAAGAAGCAACAACTTAAAGGACTGACAACTAAGGAGCTAGTAGTAATCTATAACACTCACATTTTAACCTTAGCTAGTCAAAATCAGACAGTGGAAAAACATATACTACGAGAATCTCTTGGAATTTGTAGACATGCATTTTCTTAAATATGGATGAGTCCAAAGTATATTTTAAAGTCTGAGTAGCACTTACCTCGGATGAAGCACTGCTGGTAAGAAGGAAATGACTCAAATATGCTGTTTGAAGCCATAGTTTCCTCTTTAAAACTTACTCTCTCTTTTAAATGGGGGGATATATGATTTCTTTCACCTTGAGAAGTGAAAAATCAAGAATGGTCATTGTAACAACCCTCCTCCCTGCCATGGCGCTCTCTCTTTAAAAAAAATCTTAGTGCCTGTGAAGCAACATAAACTGGATAATAATAGGTTCATTTTCTCTAGCAAACACTGAAATTGTTTCTTAAAAAAAATAGCGGATCACTTGTGGTTTGATGATGCTTACCACTCTACGAAACTCTGTGGTTTGCAGTCAAAATGATTCGCACTGCCTGCTGACCAATATCCCGGACCCGCTCTTGTGTGACTGCCTCTGTACCCAACTTGTGGTTCTGTTGTTGTTTATGAGGCCCAAAGAAGTGTTTCACACAACCAAAATTACAAATTTAACTGTTCCCCTTTCCGCAACCTGTCTCAATTGGCCCTAGCTGATCACATGATTTGAGTGATGTCGACTTTTTAAAAAAAAACATTCTAAGCAATGCTCTTCCATCCCACCTGCCCTCCCTTACACTGAGCAAAGAAATAGTTTACAGAGAGAGGGAGGGAGAGAGAGAGAGAGAGAAGTGACTCATACCCTTCTACAAAATGTCTTTGCTGATTTAGTACAACTCTGCTTGTGTTGTTCTCTGTGGTTTTGAGAACTAGTGATTATTTTGATAGAGATTTCATTGCTGCTTATTCAATAGTAATTCAAACCCTGGTATTCTGTTTCTAAAAGAGGATGTGGATGGAATCATCTAAAACATGGGGGAATCAGTTTTAGGAAAGTTCACTGACTGGTAAAGGAAGAGGATAAAGAGTAAAAAAGAAACACAAAATCTAGAAGGAGACACAATGAATTTTAACTAACTCAACTATACCCTTCTAAAAAGGGTCAGGAAGGAAATTTGTCTTTATAAGCTTGCAACAAAGACTGATGTAATAAACTACTCTTATAGGGCAAAATGCTGTGGTCCTTATTTAGACAAAGTTTTCATTGACTTCCTACCATAGATGGAGTTTTCTTAGGGATTCAAGGGGCTTTGCCCCCACCCAAATTCACACTATTCGTCATAGAACCATGCCTGCAACAGTGCAAGAGCCAAGGGGTGAACCCAATAATTTCTATGAATACCACATTTGCCAAATTCAGTTTATTGGTTTTGTCTCTTGTGAAGAGGATACAAAGCATTATTCGCTTCTCTCTTCCTCTGCCAAAATGAATATTCATTTCCAGTCCATGGTGGGATTTTGTTTCAGCCATTTCAGAGGCCCTTTTCACATGAGTGCCCCCCCCCCCGCACACCCTCGCTCGCTCCAATGCCCGTTGCTCCGTGTGTGGAGATGGGTAGAGGTGGGTGGAGATTGGGAATGGCCGCACACCCACCTCCACCCAACGTGGCCTGTTTGAAAAGGGCCAAATTTCAGGTTTTCTTCCTTCCATATTTGGTGCTACTGTGCACCAAACAGTTGCATAACAATGCTATTATGCTATTAAGTGTAATGACACAGTTGTGCAACTGTTTGGTGGGCAACAGCACTGAATAATACTGAACGAAGAACAAAGTACTAAAATGACTGAACAAAAAGCCTGAAGTGAATGAAATGACCAAAATGAAGTAGACAAACAAATGGGCAAGTATTGCATACCTGGAGATCATTTGCATATTCAGTACTGCATCCAAATATGCAAATAATCTTTGCAAATGTGAAATAGGATATTCGTTTCAGTCTGAGCCCCAGGATAGTCTAATTTCTGTCCCCATCGATTTAAAATTCAAACTACACCCATGCTTCCTGCATAAAAATTAAGTGAAGACTCCAAGATTTAGCTTATCATTTTGAAGATTTTTCAAGAATAAGATATTCATCTAAGATCAGGATTTAGCTCTCAAAATTTCTCTCTCTCTCTAGTAAGCAAGGTACAACACTAGTGTACACAAGGACATGTTGTTCTGGCTCAGTTTATAAGACTAAAGAAAAAACCCCATCACAGAACAAAGAAGTGACTGTTACACCAGCTATTATCTCGTTTTCTCCCTCTTCTGAATACTGCACAGCTATTTCCGTACTTCAATGCAAATCAGTCAGATTTCCCTCACATCTGTACTGTAGTTTGAAGCTCAATGCACAACAATTTAACACTTGCCATAGAGCCAATAACAATGGAATCAATGGCCCTTTTCACACAAACACCCACCCCTTTGCCCACATGTGCGAGCGGGTGGTCAGTGGTGGTGGGACATCCATGAGATTGCCATGGCAGGTGGGTGGGTGCGCATACATTTTCCCACGCTCCACCCATTGCCCACGCATGGAGCAATGGGTGCCAATGGCGGCGGCACCATGCATGGAGATTGGTAGAGGTGGGTGGACGTCCGTGGGACAGGCCACTCATGCACCGTCCATGAGCTGCCACCTCCACTCATCTCCCATGGACTGCGGAGGTCCTGAAGTCCCATGTGAAAATGACCAATGAGACAGCTCAGAAAATGCTGAATCCTACAGAGTGCTGAGCACTCTCATCTCACCTGATCCTGAACAACACAGACTTGACTTCAGTGAGACTACTCATGTGTATAAAACTTAAATGCTTTGAAGGATAAAGACTGGAGTGGTCAGCATCTTGAAGGAATAAAGACATGATATAGTGTAGAGAAAGATCCTATAATTTTATCTGACTAATAAATTTAAAAGTGCAGACCTATGAAATATTGTATTGCAGTCACTCTCAGAGAATCTAGGACATATTGTGCTGGAATGTGTATACACAACCCCATAGAAAGTCAGAGTCCATCTCCTGAAAAGTCTACAGTCTAAGCCCTCAGGAGTTTGCAGCCAGACCCATCTGGGCAAAAGCAAACCTTGAAGAGCAGAATGCCCCAGCTGCCTCCGTGGGATTCCGCAGAAACACAAGGATCCAGCCACATGATAGGCATCTACAACAAAAACCTCATATTTTGAAATAAAGACTTTATTCCTCACTAACTTGGTCATCTTCTATCAAGAAACTATTGATTTTACACCCCCATGTCCTTAATACAGTAGAAGTTTGAGTGTCACCAATGCCAGCACTTAGAACAGCACTTGGACTGGTGGAAGGTTGGCAAGCACTAGACTGGAACCAGCAGAAGGAACTCAAGGTGGTTTTCTGTAGTCTTGAAGTATTGCAAATATTCACCGTCCTGACAGTGTCACAGGAGAAAAACATAATAAGTAGGGGAGGGAATTTCAGTTTTGGATAGAGCTGGAATGGCCCTAAAATGGCAACTGAATGGCAGTTTTAAAACTGCAACTGAAATTGCAGTTCTTTTTTGGTTCCAGTGTTTCAGAGTTTTTTCATTGATTTTTTCCCCAGTTTGTTCTCATTGACTTCAGTGGGAGAAAATACACTGAAGTGAATGAGAAAAAGTCGAGGAAAAAATCAATGGAAAAAAACTGAAATCTCTTCCAAGGAAGAGCAATACTTTGCTCTCAGGCTACCTCACCCTGACTGTTGTCTGCCTCCTCTTAGAGCAGCCTGAGAAACTCATTTTCTGGTCTACTTCAAACTGTGCTTTGGCCTCTCAGACTCACCCCCAGTCTACCAGAGTCCTTAAAAGGTGCAGAGGCATCTAGAGTAGGCAGCTGAAGTGGCCTGAGCTCTGTTAAAGGGACTGTGCTTGGCTCACACCAGTGACAAGTATACATGTCTATTTTTTTCCAGAATTGATTTTAAGTTCAAACGTATTTAAAAATCTGAGGAAAATTCTTGGAATGTTTAGAAATCCAGCAGGGGTGCAATGGCGAGGTAAGGTGAGCTGCTCCAGCTAACCATGAGTGGCACATGAGTGCATATTATTTGGGACATATGAGGCCAACACCTCAAGCATCCAGCCAAGTAAGGTTATGAAGAGTGAAGGAGGTACTTCAAGATGCCCACTAGTGCTGCATCTCCTCCGCTCCTCACTGGAACAGCTGCTGTGAGGGCTTCTGACTGGGCCCCTGCCTGGGGTGTGCAGCACTTACCTCTTTTGTTTTCATTTTCTGTATTGTTTTCTGGGTTGTTGTTGGCCCATCTGTTGTTGTTGTTGTTGGTGCGTAAAACGCCTGTTTGTTTCCATTTATTTTATTTTTTTCATTTCATTTTAATATAAAATCATTAAATTTGCATGTGCGAATGGCTGCCAGAGCCATTTTGTGCATGCACACCCTTTCCCCAAAATGACACTGGCAGAATCGGTGCCATTTTGGAAAAGGGCAGCAGGTCTGCACATGTGTGGACACCAGCTGCCCTTTCCCAAAATGGCACCGATGCTTATGGTCTGACGCAGAACGGCACCTGTGGCCATTTTTCACATTCACAGTGATTTTTTTAAAATTATTATTAAAATAAAACAACAGCAAAATGAAAATTGATGAAAGCAAATGTAAGTCTGTCATTTGCTTATTTATTCATTTTTGAAACATTAGTTACTAAAACACGAGGGGCTCCATTCATTTTAGTAACTAATGAAAACTAAATGAATTGCACATCCCTAGCACCTATGCCACCCCACGCAAGAGCAGCCCCACCAGTGCAGTAGCTATGCTGGTGACACCACTTCTCCCCCAGTTCCTGCCCTAGGGAGGCATCCGGACAGCGCCTACTCCTAGTAGCCTTGCTAGGCCAGATGGAGGGAGTGGGCTGTCCAGGTACCCATGCTGGAAAGGTACAGTGTTGCTGGAACATGGAAGAGGTAGGTCATCCAGGAGGTGAGGCGAGGCCTCTGTCCCTCCTTCAGCTGCCCTTTACCAATTTTCTGATTGTGCCCTTGGAATCCAACTCTTTATTTTAGTATTGTTCAAGAATCTAATCCAAGGATACAGTTTAGTTCATTTTGAATACAAAGGAGGAATTATTCAGGTGCCATTTTAGATATGATTGAGTGTAATGGCAAAATAGAAGTTACTAAACACAGCTCTCCCTTAATTGTACAATTCCATAAGTAAACCTGACTTGGTCTGATTGTATCTTTATGCAGAGGACATAAAACTGCAGTAATCAGCATACTATACTTTGAACATTACACTGCCCAACATGATAACCAAAACATAGAACTAGAGGATAGTACTAGTACTATAATCTACCAAGAATCTGGACATACAAAGTAAGATCTTCTAATCGGTGAACATAAGCAGACCCATAGTACTTTCCAGCAAGCTGTAATAAGGGGCCATTTCAGAATAGAAAACAAAAAGATTTTAAAAAGAATTATTCTGATAGCAAATACAAAATTCAATATGTTCATTGACAGTGCAACAATCTATAAAGCTTGATTGTTTCTTACCAAAACAACAGATACCAATCTAAGATGTCTGTGTGTGGTATCACTACAAATAGAGACTGATGGAGGTCGCCCCCTGCTGAAGAAGCCATCTTTGGATGTGGACACTCTCGCCAGCTACCGACCTGTCTCTAATCTTCCCTTTCCAGGCCCGACCTGGCCACCCTCATTCATGCCTTTATCACCTCAAGGCTAGACTACTGCAATGCGCTGGACGTGGGGCTTCCCTTGTTTCTGGTTCGGAGGCTGCAGCTGGTGCAGAATGCAGCGGCCTGTCTCCTTATGGGGATGGGAAGGTGGGAGCACATAACACCTGTGCTCCATACTCTGCACTGGTTGCCTATAGCATTCTGAGCCCGATTCAAGGTGCTAGTGTTGATCTATAAAGCCCTACAAGGTCTGGGCCCCTCATACCTTGGGGACTGCCTCGCCCTCCGTGCCTCAGAGCGATCCCTGAGGTCCACCGGGGGCATCTTTTTGGAGGTCCCCCATGTAAAGCGGGGGGCCACAATGGAGAGGGCATTCTCGCTGGCCGGGCCGAGACTCTGGAATTCCCTCCCGGAGGAAGCCTGTCTGGACCCAGGTCTGTTGGCGTTTCGGTGAGCCTGTAGACCTGGCTGTTCGCCCAGGCCTTCGGAGGGGAGGGTGGGGTAGGGGGGGGATTGTATTTTTATAACATTGTTTTAATGAATTTTATTGTGTGTTTTTATGCTGTAAGCCGCTCCAAGATGCCGTAGGCGTGAGAGGGTGGCTAACAAATATTTATAAATAAATAAATAAAATAAGGGACAAACAATCCTGTCTGTTTTGCTCAGCTGTTCTTAGGGCTGGGCAATCAGGATGACAGCCAGTCACATTCATGGGTGCTACACCACCCTACTCTGCCCCGAATGCCACCAAAACATTAGAGACCCACTAAGAATTTCAGTGAAGGCTGAGTCAAAAACATTCTCCAACCTAGGTGTCAATATAATAATTCAGTCTGATAATTGTAAAATGAAACAATGACTCCCATCTTGAGTCACAACTAAATCCATTATCCTTGTTCTAGTCGCAGGGATGGGAAAATTTCCAGGACTGACAAATATTCAGACACTGAGGCAGTCTCAGCATTCACTGTAATAGGGAGTCTTGGGCCTATTGCTGTGGGGCAGAGTGTGAAATGTGAAATGTGCTAATCCCCTCACCTCAGTTATCTGCTATGGCATAACTATGCTATGTGAGAACCAACAGTTGGGCTGATTTTGTCATCTCTCAACTACTGTGGATGATGAAAGGAAAGACTTGACTGTTTCAACATGTGTCTTGTCACTGCAGCTTCTCTCTACTGTTAACTTACTGGGGAGCAGACAGACAGTTGCAAAGTGCTCTGTGACTATCCAACCTGAATCTAAATTTGTTTGCATGGGCCCATTTTAGATTTAAGATAAAAAATTGAATTTGTGTGCCCCCAAGCTTTCGTTATGCCAGCCTAAAAAGCTTTGTATTAAAAAGAAAACAAACTGGCTGCACTAGGGAAATGTTAGTAAAAATATTAAACATGTAATTTTATAGAAATATTTCATAAAACCTATTGGAAAATCTAAGATTCACAAGTATACAGTTATTATTATCAGTAATTGTATTATCTATAGTTTATGTAGATTAGAGACAAAATGAATATTTATTGACAATTTATTTATTTATTTATTTAAAAAAGACTTCTATCCCGCACCCTCCTGCACCTCAGCAGCTTGGGGCAGCGAACAACATAAAATCATAACAATAAAACCACCTGACTACAATATATAAAATATATAAAACGGACATATAAAATGGCAGCTAACAATTAAAAGCCCACCCCCCTCCCCGAAGGCCCGGTGGAACAACCAGGTCTTACAGCATCTACGGAAAGAGGGGAGGTCAGGGGACAAACGGGTCTCCAACGGAAGAGAATTCCACAGCTGAGGTGTGGCCACGAGAACGCCCTCCCCGCCATCGCCACCTGGCATACCTGGGGGACTTTGAATAAGGCACCCCTTGTCAATAGTAAGGGCCGCGAAATGACCTGAGGCTTGAGGAGGTCTCGCAGGTAAACAGGGCCCAAGCTGTTTAGGGCTTTATAAGTCATAACCAACACCTTGAATTGGGCCCAGAAGACAATAGGCAGCCAGTGCAGAGTCCAGAGCACTGGTGTAATGTGCTCGCGGATGGATGCAAAGCTTTTATCCATCAAATTTGGTTGCTTTAAACAAAATCTTTCACATCAGATATTCATCCCATTCCATTTGGATATTCACATTGGTTAGGGATGATTGGTTTGTTCAGTTTTTTGGTTTATTGGACCCACGTTCGCTGCATTTTCCCTATTGCCATCAATGGGGGATGCAGTGAATACAGGTTCCTGTTTTGTGTACATGCACAATAGTGCTAAATACTGCCCTGCCAAAATGATGCAACTTAATAACCAACCAACCTCGCCCCAAATGAATAAGCAGATATGGGCTTCAGGTATGGATATTATTCAGACGACTATCCAAATATGCAGGTAATATTTGCAAATATAAGCCTGCTGATTTTTTTCACCACTAATCAGTCATTATTTGTCAATATACTTGGTACTGTACCAATGAAAGGCTACTAATGAAATATACCTTTGTACTTCTGTATGTGCTGAATCTACATTAAAATGTATCTCCCTTAAACATTAGATCTAGTGCACCATAAGTAGAGCTGACATAAGTATCCACTAGTGCTGAAACTTGGTCCTCAGTTTTCCTTGAAAAACACAGAGGACCAAGGTACTCAACTTGGTTTTCCGAGTTCCAAAGTTTTGAGGAATGGCCCCCAAAACTTTGGAACTTGGAAAATCTTCAGCTTAATGCAGAGAATGGGGCTGGAGGCCAGCGCTAGATCCCTGCTCCCCCTTCCCTGGCCCCTGCTGGCCTATTCTCTCCCTAGCCAGCAGGAGCCAGGGAAGAGGTCTAGCGGGGGCTCAGGGATGGGTGCTTAAGGGGGTAGGGGCCTAGTGGGGGCTGAGGGGTAGTCACTCTCCAGAATGGCTCCAGCGACGCATGGCTTCCTCCGGGATGAGTAAGTTTTAAAACAGAAAAAAAATCTGGGCATGAAGGACTGAATGTTTGGGCACCATCTTGGAAAGGTCCGAGCATGCTCAGAAGGGGCCATTCGGCCTTCCTGAACATACCCAGCTTTTAAAAAAAAAAACTTATCCGGGCCAGGAGAAGGCAACGTGTCGCTGGACCCCCTCTGGAGGATGAGTACTCTACCCCTGGCCCCCCCCGCTAGGCCCCCCACTTTTCCCTGGCCCATTCCCTCTCCCTCAGGCCTCTGCCCCCCTTTGCCCCGCCCTCAGAATTCCTCGCAAGTATTTGCCGAGGGTCCTTCGACCGGCCCCAAAACTCGGGACCAGTACTTGACCCCTCGGAAATATTCACGAGGAATGTTTTACTATTTGGTGCAGCTCCAGTATCCACTGCTATTTGGTGTCTGGACAGATATCATGGTATCAACAGTATCCAGTTAGATGCCAAACGGAATCCTATGTTAGTATCTGCTGGCTATCCAGTTAAATGGATTGTTGTTTACCTACCATGTACCATTTACCAAATTACTATTTACCAACTACCATTTACCACATTACCGTTTAATTGCCATTTGACTTTCTTTTTTTTTTGCTCCTTCCTTCCCTCCCTCTGGACTGGTTTGGTTTTCTGGTAATTCAGTAATTAGGTAATTCGGTAAGACCTCATCACACAATTCACGTCTGTATGTGAAAATGTTCATAAGTAAATGATGTAGCATTTGTGTTTCAGACAATCAGCAAATTCAAATTAATTTTTCCCCGGAAGAACACAGTAATCCCCTAACACAGGAGTGCACCACACAGTGCCAGGTCATCACACAGATTACATACACTCACGTGCTGTTGAGATCTCCAACGCAGAGTGGTTTGAGGATTACTTTGGTCTCTCTCAGGGGGTGCCTCAAGGTAATATCTGATATTCCAGTTTGGTGGTTAATCTTCATGGTTACTGGATAGTTACCAAATAACTACCAAGCTATCTGGAATACAAAAAATTAATTGTGGATAATTTCTTTTTTGCTATCCATTTCTAATCCGTGGTTTAACAAACTCCCTCATTATAAACATGTTTTGATACAGAGAATTCTAACAGCCACTTTACATATAATCTACAAGGTAATTTTTAATTTTAAATTTTTTTTAATAACTTCTACCCTGACCCCCTGCCCAAGGCAGCTCAGGGTGGCTTACAATGAAAAGTTTAAAACAGTATAAATATAAAAAATAACACACATATAAAACAAACATAACCATAATGGGGGACGTAAAAAATCAAATCAGATCCTCCCCCCCAAACTTAACCCCCTCCTCCAAAACACCACCCTTCCCCCATCTGCCTCACCAAAAGCCTGGCAGAACAGCCAAGTCTTACATTGATGATGGAAGGAGGGGAGGTTCGGGGCCACCCGGGCCTCTGTCGAAAGGGAGTTCCACAGCTGAGGGGTGGCCACTGAGAACACCCTCTCCATAGTTGCCCCCCAAACAACTCGGGGGACTTCAAGAAGGGTGCTGTTAACATTAGGTGACTCATTCTGTATGAGATAGTCACAGAAACACACATCATAAAAAAACCCTAATAAGTGACCGCATGACAATATGAAAGATCAAAATCATGTGCTATCAGCCATTTGTTAGTTTGTTAGTACAGAATATATTGGGTAGGGGTCAAAGGTCCACTGATGCTAAATAATTTATTTCCCACAGTTCCATTGGGAAAAAAACCCCGGTTAGCTGGGGTCATTAGTTGTTATGAGAATTCAAGTAAATAGGTCTTGATAGGTCCAGACTAAAGGTGAAGAGGTGCCCTTCATACTCTAGTTTCCACATTTTGGTGGGGGGAAAGATCAGGGAATAAAACAATGATTTCAGGTTCTTTGGGGTCAGGGGTTAAATATTTTACCTTGGGAAGTTAGGAGTAAAAGCCCTCATCACACAATTCATGTCTATACGTGAAAATGTTCCTAAGTATATAATGTAGCATTTGACTTTCAGACAATTGGCAAATTCAAATTAATTTTTTCCCTGAAGAACACGGTAAGCCCTGGCCCTAACACAGGAGTGCACCACACCGTGCCAGCTCGTCACACAGATTACATACCTCACGTGCTGTTGAGATCTCTAAGGCAAAGTGGTTCGAAGATTACTTTGGTCTCTCTCGGGGGTGCCTCAAGGTCAAGTTTACAGTTTGAGGTTTGACACAATAATATAGGGAAGCCTGCATTCTCTCCATCTGCTCCACAAGTGACCACTTGTACATAAACAGAGGGTTTATTTCCCTCAATGATCACGCTCTCGGTTTTCACACTCCTTTCAATTTAGAATCACTTTAATCCCTTGAGGTCTTCCAGATGCATCACATACATCCAAGGCAGCTTCATTTATGAAGCTGTTGGCGATATCCTGTATGTTAGACACATTCTGCTACTTAAATCAAAACTAGGAGGCAAGCTTAAAGTTGTGTGATACCTGTTGTGCTAAGTACCCAAGTGCAAACCTCTTGGTTAGGTTCAGATAAAAACATAAGAAGTATGAATACTTATCTAAACTGCATCCGATTCTCTTGGGTCTGCAAAATTAACCCAGAACAGATTTTCTTACACTATTTTGAGACTTCCATGTTCAACCTTTCCCCCTCAGCTGCTCACCATGACCAGACCAGAATGTCTTAGAGAGCCACAAAAAGACAAGTAAAGAGACAATCCATCTAGCAGGAGAAATTAATTCCCTTCACTACAGGAAAGACTGAGTGAAATTCTGTGGCTCATTCTGGCCTTAAAATTTATTTATTTATTTATTTATTTATTTATTTATTTATTTATTCAAACCTATGCCCCACCCTTCTCCTAAGGTCCAGGGTGGCTTATCTATAAGTACTGCACAGCAGCTGAACCACCTGAGATGGTTTGGGTACCATGAATTCAAGGAGGTTACCTGTTTGTGTGAGTACCTCTTTCAGTTCTAGAGCAGGGGACTGAACTAGATGATTTTCAAGGTCCCTTTCAACTCTACTGTGATTTTCATACACTAAAGACCCAAGTTGTAGACTTTGCCATAAATCAGGACTGGCTGCTCAATTTAAATGTTGGATGGGCTGCAACAATTGGGTCAGCCTCGACATCAAACCAAATGTCCAACTTGCTCCCTGACTTAGAAGTACTTCCCCTAAGCCCTACATGCCAGAACAGATGAAAGTAAACCCAGGTAATGTAGTTCCCTTTTATCATGGAAGAATAAAATGCTAGATAGTCATTCCCATGAACATTTTCTGGCGCTTGAAGCTCAGTAACCATAGGGGTTAATGCCAAATTGCCCAAGTTAAGTCAATGTCATGGATGGATCATTACCTCCTCCAAGTCAGATTCCCGGCACAGACTCGTGATGGCCCCAGCGAGGTGCAGAGCCTATTTAAATGGTTTGCCCCTGGACACTGATGGAGCCAGATCAGTTCTGGACGGCTCTGGGGGAATTGTCCGCTGATCTCGATGGCCGTTTGGCCGAGGACCTTTTTTGGGCTTGAAACACCTTGCTGACGAGGGCCATCAACTGGACGGCTCTGAGGCGTCCGCTTCCTCAGTTTCAGCACTGGAGGTTACCTTGGTTTACTGAGGAACTGCGGTGTTTAAAGTGGGAACAACAGCGGTTAGAGCGACGGTGATGCTGTTCTCAGGCTGAATCCGATATGTTGCGGCATAGGGCGTTTATAGATGAGACCAAAAAGGCGGCTGATCCTTTGATCAGCCGCCTTTCTTGGCGCTCGTCTACAAGCTGGGGCTGCTTTTTAATCCGCGTCGGAGGGGGCAGGCGATCCTGCCCCCTCCAACGCGGATTCCTGAAGTGCCAGCTTTACGCCGCACTTCCTGGTTCCACGGGTGAGTGCGCATGACCAGAAGGGTGCGCATGCGCACTCGCACTCTGCGCCGTGTCTGAACAGCAGACACGGCATGCAGAGGCTGCGCGAGGGGAAAAGCCGGCATTTGGCAATCCCGCTTGTAAGTGGGATTGTCTATAAATGCCCATAGAGTCAGTTTACAGGCCTATGCTGTGGCCATGAGGGCAGTGAAGAAAGAATTCTTCACTGCCCTCATAGCAGCCACGAAGTCCTGTCCAGTTGAGCTGTTCCGGGTGGTGCGGGGGCTGGTCAGTCCGGCCTCCCTCTGCTTGGATGTGGAATCTTCCAGGGCCCCCTATGACACATTTGTCAACTACTTTGCAGATAAGATCTCTTGAATTCACCATGATTTCAGTGCTGCGTGTTGTGCAGAGAGAGGAGAGCCAGAGGTGGGCAATCGCCTGATGCTCTTGGCTGGCACTCCGAACTCTATGGTGTTGCCCGGGGTAACAGCCGGCTGGAAGCGGAGCAGCAATGTTGGTTTGCGCAGCAGACTAATACCTGCTCTGCTTTTGGCCAGTGCCCCGGGTTTGACTGGGCCGCTTAGCTGGCAGTGTTCCTAAATGTTCTGGAGCACCATCAGCGATGCTGCTGCGCCTGGTCTGCCTGCACATCTGTTGGGGCTGCCTTTAGACAGACAAGCAACCTGGGTGAAACAGGCTGGTGCAGCCAGTCCCGAGGCAGTCCTGTTCATCTGAAAACATCCAGTGTATCCCACCCAACACCATGGCCTTATTCAGTTATTTTCAATGGGTGACTTTGTCAGTTACTAGTTACCCCATAGCATGGATGTGAACTGAATTACATATTCATTTTTCTGTTCTATTTGGACAGATTTTAGACACAAAGATTTTAAGGTCATAAAGGACTATTAGGACAATTTGGTCCGGCATCCTGACTAACATTGGACACAGAATAGCAATTCCTGCATCAAGCAGCATTAGCCCTCTCTGCATGCTACATACTTCCCATGAAAACCTATGTAGTCCAGTGGACTGTATGCTAGAAATGGAGCTAGGAGCTACGAGTTCAAATTGTGGCTTGGAGTAAGTCACTGTCCCTCAGGCTCAGTTCTTCATCTGTAAGATGGAACTGCTGATGCCAGGCATGGCTAGTTAGTTAGTGTAATATAGGGCTGATGTCTAAATGCTCAGGTGTTGCAGACTGGCATCTGTGGGGATAAGGAGAGTATGACACGCCCACACTGATAATACTTTCCCCCTAGCATTTGTGAACTTCACCTGCATTTTTATTATTTTTTATAAAACATCCAAAAAGCTTAACAATGGTTTAACTTTACTCATGTGAGCAGGTGCATTGAAGTCAAAGCGTTTTTCATTCTTTTGTTTTTGGTGTCTGGTGGTGGGAGGAATAAAGCAAACACCTGTGTGACATGGAGCAGCAAAAAGAAAAAGGAAATTAAGAGGCTTCTAAATAGAGAAAGAAAGCTTCAAAAACTGTGATTCGGCATCTAAAGGTGTTATTGGCTTTGATTAAACCTCAGATAATTGCCAAGTTCATTCACCACTAATATCAGCAAGACCTAGTCAGGACTGCTTTCCAAAATATGATGGACAAGGTCTGGGTTCAGGTGTATCTCTTATGCACTTCGAAGAGCTGATCCTGACACCTGAACATCACATGCACGCACTTCACATGCAACCCCTGCGCACACACCCCCGGGGGCCATATGGGGACTATGGCGTATAGGGATGGGCGAACAGATCGCGGTTCGGGTTTGGCCATTCAGTTCGTCTGTATTCGGTTCGGCCATTCGGTTCGGCAGTTCAGTTAGTTCGCCGGGTTCGGGTTTGGCCGTTCGGTTCAGCCGTTCACTTCGGGTTCGGCCATTCAGGAAATGTTTTGTTATGGGTGTTTTTGTTTTTTATATGTTTTTTTGGTTTTTTATTTGTTTTTTTTTTATTTGTTTTTTTTTGTTTTTATATGGGTTTTTAAAAAATTTTTTTTATCTAATATTATATATATCTATCTACACTAAATTTAACTGCTATTAACTATTCTAAATGCTATGAACTAAATGGATTATCTAATAAGTATACAGGCCTACTCCTACAAACACTAAAACTAAATCACTAACGCTATCTCTATCACTAAGCTAACTCCTACAACTGTCTACTGTCCCTAACCTATTTATCTCTCTCTCTCTCTCTCTCTCTCTCTCTCT